>JABUIW010000031.1:1545869-1773369 GCA_013363375.1 Menidia beryllina | reverse complement strand
CCACTCTCTGTGCCGTGACCGTGGACCCCGATAAGAGCGTCAGGGATCAGGTGCTTAAGAATGCAGCGTTCATTATGGCCTGCTGCTATTTTCTGCGGAGGCAAGAAGACAGTTTGCATCAAGCTGTGATTTCTCAGCATTTAAAATTCTCAACAGATTTATTTTAAGTAGTTACAGCTGCTTAGAGGTGCTAAGTTTATTGAGGATAGCCATAAGACATTCATAAATGCATTAACTAATATCAGTGTAACTCTGAAGGAAACTTTGTTACCTGACAGCATTCAAATGCTCTAGAGAGGTTTTAGGGAAGTAAAGAGGAAAAAAAGGAATTAGCTCATTATTGTCCTCTTGTATTTTTCTTCTTTCAGGCATTCAAAGCCATCAAGAGTTTCCTTTCGAAGCTGGAGGCCGTTTCAGAAGATCCAACCAAGCTGACTGAGATCGGTATGTTCATTCATGTCCCCACCACCGAGAAGAAATGTCACATAGACTTACATCACAAAAACAAAATGTGTCTCCTTTAAATAGACTGGCTACTGTTTGTTAGTGGATTAATGATTGAACTTCCTGTGTTTAATTTATAGTTGAATCCAGCCTTAGAAATATGAATTTTAATGGAAATGAAATTGAAACTAAAGAATCAGAGAGATCAGGTGATTTTAACAATGGTTTTGGAAGCTCAGAAATGACCTACACTCTACAAAAGGGCAAGAAAAAGCACAGTTGGACTTAAATGGCTCTTAAAATGGGGCAGATGGGGATTTTTTTTTTAAGGCTTGCTCGATTATTCATTTATCCGATATTCATTTATCCGCCCTCTCTCTTACAGAGAAGGATGTCGGGGCATGTGCTCAGCCCGCTGGTGCCTCCTCCAGCTGGGCTGGCTGGGCCGTGTCCTCTCTAACTTCTAAACTGATCCGCAACGCTCCGGGGAAAGAGGGGGGCGCAGCAGCTGAGGACGGCGAGCCTGCCAATGCAAACTGTCCCACGACTTCTACTGACGGAGCACCTGCAACGGGTGTGGCTCTCGTTTTTTTATTTAACGAGATAAAACATAGGTTTTCAAAGAAAGGTGGAATTATTACATTATTGAAATAGCCCCGGATGTTCTGTCTGAGACTCTATGATTTGCTTCTGTGTGTCTAGGTTCAGAAAATCAAACTCCTCAAAGCTCTGTGACTCCCCATGCGGCCTCTCGCCGTGCCGAGCAGCCCCACGCCGCTCAGGTCCCAGACAACGATGCTGAGCCTGCAGGGGACCACTGGGATGACGAGGAGGACTGGGGAAGTTTGGAGGTAAAAGGATTTCTCCTGAGTCGGCTTTGTTTGTACTCGTAGTCATTACTGTTTCAGATCGTATAAACCAGCAGCACTGTTTTCTCATCAGGATCCCGAGAAGTCTCACACCGATGACTGGAACTCTGACTGGACTGGGATGGCATCATCCAAAAAGAAGGCCGGGGACAGAGGAGTAAGTCTTTTATTTGGGACCCACGGCACAATAATGTCTTTTGTTTCAACCCTACAAGCTTGTCCTGCGGTTATTGCACCACCCATGTGTAATAATGCATAATTTTGTCACACCACACAATGCTGGCCTTAGATTCAACATTCATCACAGACAGCCTTTTTCACCGACCGTGCGGCAAGTGTTGATGAGTTTGTGTGTGTGTTTTTTTTTTGTAGGTGGGCCGGTCGTCCACTTCCGTGGCGGTGAAAAAGCAGAGCTCCGACTGGAGCAGCTCGGGCTGGGACGCCGACGACAGCTGGTCTAATGAAAAGGAGGGTCAGGGCCAGAGCTCCGCTGGAGAGGAAGGCTGGGGCAACGACTGGGGAGAGGAGGACGCGGACGGCGCCCCGGCCGGCGCGGCGCTGCCCCTGCCCGAGGGGGTGCGCTTAGCCAGCGAGTACAACTGGGACAGCGGCAGCTCGGGGAAAGGGCCGTCCCAGAACGACCTGTTCGCCAGCGTGTCCCAGAGGAACTCGGCGGCCACCACGGTGAGACCCCAGGACGCACAGATGAGCAGCAAACCGATTTAAAATGGCGTTTTTTAAAGTTTTAACCGAGGCAGTGGACAAACCGTGATCATAAGATCATTTGTTGAATAACACATTTTATGTGGTACACTTAAACATGAAGGAATGGCACCTGCTTAGTGTGTTTTCTATGTTGTCATGCTCGTTCCATGGTAGGCCGGAGATGGCTGGGGTCCAGAGGCGACAGGAGAATGGGGAGCTGAGGAGACCTGGGAGTCTGTTGATGGAAACCAGGGTAAGTCCACTAACTGAGGCCCTGGCCATTTGTAGAGAAAACCCATTAGGGCATTACTCCATTCAAATGAAGTAGCCCAAAAATGAATGAGGGTTTAGCTCCCAACCGCTTCACTTTCTTCTTTGTTTTTTGTTTTGTCACACAGGTCTAAGCAAGGCAGAGCTGTCCAAAAAGAAACGGGAGGAGAGGAGGAAAGAGCTGGAGGCCAAACGAGCTGAGCGGAAAGCTGCCAAAGGCCCTCTGAAACTAGGAGCACGGAAGCTGGACTGATTCAGGTGGAGCCGGGGAGAGGAGGAGCGTGGACCATAAAGACTGGAGCACAGGGATGGATGGAGAGTCCGCATTCCGAAAGAAAGAGAGCGGACAGGCGGGGGCAGCAGAGGGGAAAACTGAACAGTCTGTCACAGGAGGCAGAGTGGATGAGCACAGATATCTGTGGGTCAATAGGTGACTCCTGGGTTTGGGTGTTCTCATAGAGCTGATAAAGATGAAGGCACAGACAGAGAGGCGACCAAAAATCCAGAGACTTGAAGCGGCGCCTTTAGTTTTGACTTTTCTTTTTAAATTCATAACGCGTACAGCTACTTTTGTACATACATGTATATAACAGGTGCATCTTGTCTTAAATAAATCACTTTTTTTTTTTAAGAAAAAGATAAATATATATATATATATATATAATGATAAGAATCTCTGAATCGGACACGCATTACTATGCTGAATGTTTTTCATGACAAACTGTACACATACACGGTGGCTGAGACTGTTTTTAGTTCTACTGTCAGATTTGCGGCTTCAGATCAGACCGTGCATGCGCCTGTTTTTTTTTTTTTGCCACCCAGCAAAAGGCATCATAACAATAGTGTGTTTACTTTGCACAAGTGACGCAGGCTTTACTGAAACCACCACCCGAAGTGGTCCTGGTTGCACAAGTGCAAATGAAATTGTTAAAGTAAAGATTGGAGTCTGACTTTTGGGGAAACGGGGACATTTACATGAGTTTGTCTGTGTCCTGTAAGGTTTGGTTCTGTGGTGGAAGATGTTTGAATTTCTATGCCTGTTGGGGGCTCATTGTGTGTGTCAGTGTAATTCTGCAGGGGTCACTTAAAGGAGCATGAGAGGAAACTAAAACTTATCAGTCAACTATTTTAATAAACACTTAGTAGGGTGTGGGTAAATGGGAAGCCTCTTATACTCTTTTATTTGTGCCTTTATTTTTTTACAGATCTGTTATGTCTTATAAAACCCCATAACTTTACATTTTTAAAACTGGAACTGACTCAAATGCTGACTTTTTTTTTTTAATCAAAGCTTTCTCTGCAACACTGTGTTGCTTGTGAAACACTGATGTTACTAGCTGTACAAAATGCCTTAATGATGAGCTAGCCGACATCATTAAAGCCATCCCCTCCTCAGTTCAGGTACTGGTTTTTATGGCAACATACAAGTCGATGCTGTGTTAGTCTGAATGTTTCGCAGAGTATTCAAATCATGTAGCATGTGAAATATTCTCAAATAAAAAACAAACAAATATATGTTTCTCCTTATTTTTTATACAAGCTATCACTTAAAACCAGAGTCTACCTTTTTCAGTTTCTCCCATTCCTTTCTATTCACAAATACAAATTGACACAACAAACGAATGATTTTTGTTTTTATTCAACCTAAAATAAATGTATATAACATGTTACATGATAACAGTGGTTACAGGCTATTTTTGATGGCAGGAAGCCACATATCCTTTACTCTGTAAATACATTTGCTCTAGATAATTGCTTACATAGATCAGAGTGTAACAGATAGTCTAAGTATCTTTAACCGTGTGGAGCAGCTCATCTCTTCAACTGAAACACACAACTGGACAATCAAAGCCAACCAGACACAGAAGACCTCTTATCACACAACCTCAGAAAGCCAGACAACAATCTAGCTTCATGCAATTTGTAGCTGTTTTTTACACAAAACGGTTCAAACTTACAGTCAGAGGAAGTTGTGCCACTGCTTTCATCACGTAAAAATATTAAAAGAAACAATGTTAGTTTTATGGCTTGTTGAGTTTTGGCAAATAGAGAATCCTATTTTGACTTCAAAGTTGCTTATATTAAATCGATATTAAATTATTTCTTAATAAAGTCAGAAACTACTGGGATAGGCCCCAGCTGCCACCCTGAAATACCAGGTATAGAATTTAAATGCACTGGTTACAAACTAACTTTTTTTTTACGGAACGTTACGTCTTTGTTAATTCCAAAAAAATAGGAAAGATTCCTTCTCACTAACACATATTCAGACCCATAAATATGAACCCACTTTGATAGAAAAGCATCCTTATTTAAATCAACTTGGCACCTTTATTTACCCAAAATACTATCAAGTGCTTTTTGTTGAAATTCTAAAATCCTGAATGTAGATAAACCCAAACCAAACGCCTCCGGGATGTTCTTCAAACAGGGAAAAACTTGGAGATAGAGCTCTGTGGCAAAGTTCTGTTTTCCTGTTAGCACTGGGGGGCAGTGCTATCTGGGGTTACCCATTAGTGGTTAGTGCTCGGACTTTGCTGGTGATCTGTTAATCAAGTCCTCTACACGCTCGGTCACTCATGGTCACTGTGCTTGTTTTCTTTTTTGCTGCCACTAAACAGATATCCAACCAGAGCCACAGCCCCTAAGCCCACCGCTGCGGCCAGCCCGGCCATCGCCACCGTCTCCCCGGCCCTACGCACCTGCAGGGACAGGGACGCACAGCCTTTTAGACAACAGCCGTTTAAAAAACAGGAAATATTATGTTTGATGAACTCCCGGCCCTTTTCATGACCTGGCACCGAAAGGAAACGTTCATACGCGGGGTGGAGACGTGCTCCCGCCTACCTGGCGGGACTCGGCCTTTCCGTAGCGCAGCTCGGTGGCAAAGTGCTCGCAGTTCCCCCTGACCACGCAGTAGGGCAGCTCCCGGCCCACCAAGGCGCACGCTTCCCGCACTATGACCTCGGCAGGACGGGGCTCGTACTTCTCGTCCAGGCTGTTGTTTATTTTCCACTCATCGTGCCCCACCATCTCCCAGAGCTCCTCCTTCTTCACCAGGGCCTTCTCGGTCAGGACGGACATCATGCTGTTGGCGCCCTGGCCCGGGCCCTCACCTGTGGACACGCCAACGGACACTCACACACACTGAGAGACACGGGCAGCAACCCGGGACACCGTCGCTTTCTTTTCCCTGGTCGGCGTCAGTCTAACACCCGGATTATATTCAGCCTAAGGTAGCTACACAACACGGCTATCACCAGCCATCTTAAGCCCCCCTGGAAAAATGCTATTTTGGAGAGGAGGCGGCCTTTTGTTGTCGGGTGGACTCACAGGGTGGCGCCAAGTGAACAACGAAGCCATCGCCAACGTACACAGCCCAGTGCTGATACGAGCCACGGAAGACCTCGATCAAATCCCCCGGCTGTGGTTTTTCATCATACTGGGGTGGGGAGACGGACAGAGGAGAGTTCACCTGTTAAACAGCCTGTGTTTGGAGACACGGCACAAACTCTGACCTGACTGGAACAACCTGACATATTGAGTGTTAAGCAAACACAGGATCCTCCCTCTAAAGTAAATAAAATCACAGAGGATGTAGACAAGAACAGCTGTAGCCATTCATCATAGTGTTGTCCACTATGACCAGCAGCAATATCACAGAGCAGCTAAAATAGACAAATAAACATTCTTACCAGGGTGGGGGCCATATCAGAGGTCCTGTCAAGCTGGGATGCTTTCACTTTCTCTCTGATAGCTATAAATAGAAATCCCCATTAGCACAAATTGAGAACTGATTCTTAACTATGGTATGATTCAGTGTCCCAAAAACAACGTCCATTTGACTTTTTTCTCCAAATAAAGCAGAAATAAGATGCTCTGGGTTTCGAATGGAAACAATGTGTTATTGTGTCGTCCATTTAGTCTCGTTGGATTTTTAGCATTGAAATAAACACGGACATTAAAGGCTTGTGTGGCTGCTTATGTAAAGGCTTCTACCATGATTGTTTTTGTTTGAATTTCTGACAACAAGCCATCACAGAAAACATAAACGGAGCAAAAACATGAATATTTTCCATCTCGGTCAAATTAAGATACATCGTTTTTTTATTTATTCGATCTTATGGGAGATGACTATCGAATTCTAAATATTTAGAAGACAACGTTTGCTCTAAAAGAAGATCAACTTGGTCGATGTGGGCAGGCTGTTGTTATTATTGGTGTGTTGACACCATAGCCCCACTGATCTCAGATCAGACAGAAACAGTGACATGCAGCTCACACCATAACCGTGTTTACCTGGTTTATGAAGACCCCTGTTGGCAAATGACCGACGAAGCCGGTGGTGCCGACACCAAAGTTGATTTGTGAGCTATCAGCTGACGTTTGGTCTTCTTAGCCGAATCACGTGACTGATGAGTCATAGAGTTTACGTGACGAAGCCTGTAACGTGGCCACACTCATGATGGTGGCGGAAATTATTATAAAAATGATAATAATTCCATAGTGGTGCTCATCATCATTATCATTGGCATTTCTCAGTTTTTCCTCGTTATTTTTTATGTTGAGACATTTAAAGGGAACCAACTTTCATCCCCCCACTTGTTTTCCCCCCACAGTGCCTTTTTAATCGCATCCACAACATAAAGGGACATCTGGGTGTCCCTGTTTGTTACACCACTTCCACCGTGTACATCTTTTAGCCATCTTTTAGGTGATTTATGGTGACTACGTGACTACAAATCACCTTAGGGACCATTGTAGAACTACAAATTAACATTAATTTAACTTTCTGACTGGAACAGCAGCACTGTGAAACACTTTTGGATATTAGCTACTCAGCCTGGTCTTTCTTTGTGGTATCTTTCTATTCCATAATCGTTCCTATTTAAAGTGGGTGACAAGTCAGTTTAGATTTTTTTTCGCAGTTGTTTTTCTCTTAGGAATACACTGTGTGCAGTGATATGTTGTGCAAACTCCTAAAGCTTCTTTTGAAACATCTTGTTGGCATTGCACCCATTGGAACAATTCTTAAATAATTACATCCCCCATTTTGGCTTTTTCAATCTAATTCATTTAGACACAATAAAAAAGTGATGCATTTCATTTGTTCTTTTAAGAGGCTGAAAGAAAGCTGAAGTATGACGGTAAAATTAGAGAAAAATTAGGGCTAAAATTAGAGCCATAAGAGCAAATTTAGGGCTAAAATTAGAGCAGGGGACATTTATCTGGCAAAAGTATGAACAGGGTCAATGAAATGCATTAATATGCATGAATATTTTCATGTTGGGACGGTGGACAAACAGCTATAGACAGCCGTGGCCACCAGGAGGCGCCAGTGAGTTCTTCCAGGGATTGTGAGGGCTCCTTCGACTAACTCCGAGGAAGTGTCTACTTCCGGCTGAGAAGCTCCCCTCCGTCGGGTCTTGTCCTGAGTTTTGGCAGAAAAATAACCACACAAAAAAAGGCGCTATAATCCCACCGCCACTAAAAACCACAGCCGAGAAGTAGATTTGATGTGACGCGTTCATGCTAAACGACCGAGCGATGTCCGTGGTTTTTGACGGGAGTCCGCTGAAAGCGATGCAGAGCGCACACAGTCTCACCCCGCAGACTGCCCCGAGGTGAGAGCCGAGCGGCGGGAGGAGGCGAGGCGGAGCTGACCGGCCGGCGTCGCTGACCGGCCAGCACCGCTCACCCCCAACTACGGCATGGCCTAACGTGGTGTAGTTTAACGACAAACAGGCAGTAGGAGCCCGATACATTTAGTTGTCCCGACAACACTCAAAGGTCGTAAAACGACTCTGGCGTCGTAGATGGAGCTCAGTGAACATTTTAGAACTGCCCATTTCCACAGCCACGGTTTTGAACCGTTCATTTGTAGCAACAGAAGTTAGAATACGTTTTTGTTGTCATTCTTAAAAAAATGAAGACGTGCTATTGTATAGTTGAACTAATTTTGAGCTACTTTTAGGGCAGATAGCAGAATCTGTTATGTATTTTTATCCTTCGCTTCTCGGTTGTCTTGGACGTAAAATATTATGGTGAACACTTGTTATCAGGGCTGTCTGACAGATGGACACACTCCACACAGGTCCTCATCAGACTGTACTGACTGCTCAGCATAAGAAAATTTACACCAGCTCTTATGTTGAACGCAATACATTTGAAATGGTGTTTTCAGTTTTATACAAAGTGATAATTTGGGAATAAACAAAGCCATCTAACTTTAACCGTGAATACAGACAGTGTTAACTTTTCTGTTTATCCATGTGGTTTGTTGTTGGTAGCTTGAACAGTTCTTTCTTCTTTGTGCTCAAAGTGACACCCTCACCTGGTGCTTTTGTACGGTCCAAAAACTGGAACTTTGTCCTCACTTATCAGATGCTCAGTAATTATCAGAGAAATGTCACTTTTGAATTCCTCACTCGTGCCGAGTTAGTGGCACAGCTAGCTGTCATCTGTTGCCTGACAGAAGCCGGTCCCTCGCTGACCCCTTTGCTTTCTTCTGTCCTTCCCCCCAATCCTTCAGCACCCAGGAACTGTCCCAGGAGATCAAGTCCTTCATCAGCGGTGTGGATGCGGCTCAGGGCCGGAAGCTCAGCGTCAGGGAGCACGCCCGCTGCGCCGTGCGGCTCCTGCGCTCCGTCCCGGCCTGTCGGGGGGCGGTCCTGGAGCATCTGAGGGGGGTGTACGATGAGCACGTGTCCGCCTTTCTGCACAACCTGGAGACGGAGGGTAACGCTGGCTCCGGGGTCAGCTCCAACCTGGAGGACATCATACAGGTGGGTTTCTTCATGGGTCTTCCGACTCTTTTAAGTTCTTCCTTTTTGATGATAGTGTAAGGTGAAGTACGCTCTCCTCCTCCCTCCAGGAGGTGCACGGCGTGCTCTCAGAGTTCATCCGTCTCAACCCTCGAGCCTGGGCCCCCCTGGTGTCCGCCTGGGCCGTGGACCTGCTGGGCCAGCTGAGCAGCAAGCACGCCGGGCGCCGAGTGGCCCCCCACTCCTCCAGCCTCAACGAGCTGCTCCAGCTGTGGATGTCATGCGCCGCCACCCGCTCCCTCATGGAGGCCTACTCCCAGTGCCTGGCGGCCATGCTGGCCTGGTGCCCCGACGCCTGCGTGGATGCCCTGCTGGACACTTCGGTCCAGCACTCGCCTCATTTCGACTGGGTGGTGGCTCACATCGGCTCGGCCTTCCCCGGGACCATCATCAGCAGAGTGCTGGCCTGTGGGCTGAAGGACTTCTGCTCTCACGGTGCTAAAGACCAGGGGATGCTGGTGATGGGCGTGGATAAGGGCAGCCGAGTGCCAAAGATCGGTTCGGTGGTGGGGATCCTGGGACACCTCGCAGCTCACCACTCCGACAGCATCCGGAAGGAGCTGCTCAGGATGTTCCAGGAGAGTCTGACTCCGTCAAGTCCTCTCTCTCCCACTTCGTCCTCAATTTCCTGGGAGAGTTCCCCTCAACTTCGGCGTGCCGCCGTTCCCTTCCTGCTGCAGCTGGCCGCCATGTCCCCAGACCTCTTTGGGGCAGTGTCAGCGGAGCTGGTGGAGCTGTTGCGCCCCCCCGGTGCTGCTCCAGCTGCAGGCTCTGCTGCAGAGCCTCCCCAGAGAAGAGCTGGACAACATGCTGGGGCTGGCCGTCCACCTCATCAGCCAAAGCCCGTCGGGGGGCGCACGGGTCCTCAGGTTTCTGGCGGACACAGCGACGCCAGCCTCGGTCATCATCTCTGGCCCGACGCCGTCGCCTCACGAGGGGGTCAGGGAAGGCTGCGACCGCCTCCTCCAGATGCTGCTCCTCCACCTCCACAAGTTGGTCTTCAACCGCTCGGACGGGGCTGAGGTCGGCCCCCACAGCTCGGCCTCCTACCAGCCTCCCAGAGCCATCCCCTTCCTGGAGGAGCTGCGCTCCCACGTGGGCCAGCTGTGCGCCGAGACCCTGCGCCTTGAGCGGAAGCGCCACCTCTGGCTGCACCAGCTGCTGTGCCTGCTGTCGGTCTACGGGGGTCCCAGCGTGGCCACCGAGACCCTATGCCAGCTTCTCACCCAGGCCCGCAACCCCGAGGAGCTGGCGCTGGCCTGGCAGCTGCACACCACACTCTCCTCCTGCATGGCGGGGCTGGTTCCGGCCGCCGTGGCGCGCTGCGTGGCCCAGATCCACACGCACACGCTGGGGCCGCGGCAGCTGAGGCAGCTGCTGCTCAACCTGGCGGCGGCCATCCAGAGCCAGGACGAAGAGAGGAGGGGCGCCGCCGGGGCCCAGTCCTCCATGGCCGTCCAGGTGGGCCTGGCCGTCTCGGGACACCTGCACGACTTCTGCCCTCTGCTGCTCCACGGCGACCCGGCCGTGTCCCACGCCGCCGCCCGCCTCCTGTCCAGCAGCCCGCTCCCCCGCGCCTCCTCCCCGGCCCACCTGCTCCTGCTCTCCCGCGCCGCCGTCACCCACTTCTTCCTGTCCCTGCGGCGGCGGGCGGAGGGCGGGGCGGTGGGCCGCGACGGGGGCCAGGCGGGCGAGGCGGTGAGCTGCTCGGTGCTACTGCTGTGCCGCTTCGCCGCGTACTCGCCGCTCACGCTGAAGGCGGTGCTGCAGCAGCTGGTGGAGGGCGCGCTGCACCGGGGGAACGCCGACCTGTTCGGGGGACAGATCGCCGACATGTCGGGCGCCCCCGTGCTTTCCCCGTCCGTGTCGCCCGACCTGGGGGCCTCCCTGCTGGACATAAACTGTCGCTTCGGCACAACCGTCAACTTCTCCGGTAGCGTGTGGTCGGTGTTTCACGCGGGCGTGATCGGCAAGGGGCTGAAGGCCCGCTCTGCCGCGCAGCTGCCCGACCCCTCAGGGGTGGTCCAGGTGGGTGTCGGGTGGAGAGCGTGATGTTGTGTGTGGGGCCGGCGGGGTGTGACGGGGTGCTCTTCTCTCCGCAGAACACCCAGACCCTGCTGGCTGTGATCGTCCAGTGCTGCAGCTGCTCGGGCATCAACGGCTCGCGGTCCCCGTCCGACCCCGACGAGCCGCTGCCCATCAACGCCGAGGCCGCCAAGGTGGTGGCCGTCACGCTGGTGGAGAGCGTCTGCTCCGACGTGGCCAACGGGGAGCTGTCCTGGCCCCCCGAGGAGCATGCCCGCACCACAGTGGAGCGGGACATCCACATCCGGCGCTGCTTCGAGGCCCACCCGGTGCTCTTCCCCCTGCTGCAGGTGGTGGCGGCCGGACGGCCGGCGCTCTGCTACTGCTCGGCCGTGCTCCGAGGCCTCCTGGCCACCCTGCTGGCCCATTGGGAGGCGTCGCGTGAGGCGTGCTCCACGGACTCCCCGTGGCACCTGCAGGCCTCCTGCCTCCTGGTGTCCTGCATGGGGGAGGGCCAGCTCCTGCCCCCGGTGCTGGCCAACGTCCACGAAGCCTTCGCGCACCTGACCCCCTTCGAGGTGAGGCTCCTGCTGCTGGCCGTGTGGGAGTATGTGCGGGCAAACGGGCCCCTGCCGCAGAAGTTTGCCTTCAGTTCGGAGAAGGGCGTGTTCTGCCGGGACTTCTCCCGGGATGGCGACGTGGCCAGATACGTGGCGCCCATTCACAGCGTCCTCCACAAAAACATCGACAGACTGGGGCACCTCTGCTGGCGGTTCCAGCTCTGAGCACGTCGATGGGAAATAACACCGCCACAGTTGCGTTTCATGAAATTAGAGCTGCATTTGCTTTTGTTTGAACTTTTGTAGTGTATTTTCAGACTAGACACATTTCCAACTAGTGACAAAAGTGAAGAGAAATGGCACATCGGTATATTATGTTAATATATTTGCTCTCCAAGTAGAGACGTAAGAGTGTCATTTTGGTTTAAAAGTGCAACTAAAATCCTGTGTAGATTATTTTGTATGTTTTTCAAGTCGTTTGTGTCGTAAAACTGCACTTAAAAACATGCCTTTCATCTCTGGTGTTAATGAAATTGTTAAAACAACTATACAAAATAAATCCCCATTTTGTCAGAAATAGTAACTTGAATCGAGCCTTCAGGATAATGAATCTCATTATAGTGATAACTCTTAATGAGGAAGCATCAGACACACAAAGTCCAATTAAAGCTATTACATACCAGACAAAAATAATACGTTTAGAACGTAGCTTTGAATAATCATCCTTTTTTCCTTTTCTTGATGCTTTTAGTTTAATAAAATTTAGAGGAAAAACAGGAACATTACCTGAAAAAACAGGAGATATGCCTATTTTTGCTTTAGACTTTTGTTTTTGACTCTTTTAATCACTCGGATGGTTGGGCACTGAATCCATGGTCAATGATGACAGGATAGGCCATAACTCCACTATTATCAAAATATAGGAAGACGGCTGAGTTTGTAATCTTATCATTTAATTTGGGAAAATGCATGGAGGTTGTTGAATTTTAGATTTGTAGACCTGAAACTGAGTGACTGGCTCGATGAAGGGGAGATTAAATTTACCTAATTTTCCACTGGCGCTTTGGTAATGGTTATTTTGAGACGAGTAAACATAGCATGAGGGCCAAATTAAGTTTAAAAATGGATAATAGTTCAAGTTTAAGAGGTTAGCGGAAAGTGCGCGTGTTACAAAGACAATTGCTACGCTCTTATGAAACCGGAATCCGGGGAACAAATCCTGGATGGATGTGTGTGCTTCACTGACTGGAGCCTGGAGATGACGTGTCCGCCTCTGAGAGGGTAAATACTGACCTAAACCCTTCCTTTATCATCAACCAGGCAGCCAGCCTGCTGCTTTGGAAGGCTGCTAAAAAGTTTAAATGATGACATATCCTCAATTTTAGAACATATGCATATATATCCGGGTCAGTTGTTGAGAGTCTTACTTTTTTAACGATCTTTGTTGCGGAGTGAAAGGGGCGGAGTCAAGTGGCAGCATAATCAAGATGGCCGCCTTCACTGAAAGGTAAGACAAAGCAGTTCCGCTGTTTTAGCCCTCATTTAGCTGCGGTTTCCATTATTATTAGTTTAACAGAAACGTAAAGATTACAAACACGTGCACGCAGCTGGTTGAGGTTGAGGCTGATTAAAGGTTTAAACATCGCTGAGGAGAGGAATCATCTTGAAAAGGACGAGACTCCCCTTCAATTGAATTAGCGGCTTGACAGGCTGCCTGCGCCGCTACGAGCAAGGTTAGCCTTGTATTTGATTGATGGGGCAAATGAACGCGTACACCGCCGCCATACAATCTTGACTTGCTCTTTTTGTAAAAGACAAGTGCAACGCCGTTGCTCACTTGTTACTCTGTGTATGTTTTCCGTGAAAATAGTTGGTAAAACCGAGCGCACTGCAGCTAATTGACGTTAGCTGATTTGTTAGCTAATACTGTCTCTTGGCTTGAGTCCAGGCTCGTCATTTCTCATCAGCGGGATTTGACCTAGAACATGAAAGTTCGTTGCGGCATCAGGGTCATGTCTGAATAACGGGGGTCTGTCTTTAATGCCTGCTGAGTGCACTGTGTGGGTGCAGGAGCAGGATGGCGAAACGGAAAATGGTTTACCTTGCTGTCAATATTGACAGATTTGTACCACTACAGATCAAAGTCCGGACGGGGGACATGTGTAGCTTAACTCGCTAACTCCATTGAATGCGTGCAGAAGCTTGGTCAAGGCCTCTTGGGCAATTGACTGGCCATTGCTCCAACAAATCGGGGTAGATGGCTGCACGGTAAAAGTTGACGGTCCTCACGATTTCCTTCGCAGGATGGCGCCTTTCTTGGTGTTTTGGCTGGCCGTTTGCCTCAGTGGCACCGGGGCTGTGGACAGGGGCAACTTCAAGACCTGTGACCAGAGTGCCTTTTGCAAGTGAGTGCAAGATTTAAAATAAAAAAAAAGGTGCTTTACCAACCTTAGAATGCATCTTTGTAACGGATTTGAACTGTGACCAGGCGTCAGCGTGCTTTGAAGCCCGGTGAGTCCCCATATCGAGCCCTGCTGGAGACCATGGAGCTGACCAACACCAGACTCACCCTGCAGCTCATCAATGACAACAACAAGGTAGTTCACTATTCGGCTGCATCCTGTTGGAGGAGGAAATGCTGTCATTTATCTTCATTCATGTTATGGGACTCTCATATTTAAGAAGAATTATACATTAAAAAGCAAAGGGGGAAAAGAAGAGTGATTATGCAGGGCATATTTTTTTCTATTTATGTGCAAAAGTTATTAAACAATAAAGATTAAAAGATTAGGCAAATCTGTCCTTGAAAGCACCACTAAAGTATATATCATGGCCTTGACCATCTTAGCCAAATATTTTCTGTGTCTGATATATCGGAGGGTGAAATGGTGATAGTTTTGTACCCCCCTTTTTGTGTTTTCTTTTTCCTCGCCTGCCCTCAGGTGCGTCTGCTGCTGGAGCTCTACCGTCTCCAGGGGAACATAACCAGGGTGAAGATTAATGAGTTGAAGCCGCTGAAACCTCGCTATGAGGTCCCAGATGTGCTCGTCAGGGAGCCGCCCACTGAGCCGTGAGTGTCTCGCCGGAGTTGTGTGGAGCTTTGAAAGTTGGAACCGAACTGACGAGAAAGGGGGGGGGGGGGAGGGGGGGAAAGTAGCATCTCAAGGTGGAACTGATGGGTCAAATCTAGAAAATCTTCCGCCCTTTCTCTGCTGCAGCATGTCGCTCTTGTCTCAAGACGAGAACGGGGTGGTGCTGTCTCTGGGGGCGGAGTCTCAGAGGGTCATCGTCAGCGCCCGCCCCTTCCGACTGGACATCATGGAGGGACGCGATGTGCTGATGTCGCTGAACTCGCGCGGGCTCCTGGTCTTCGAGCACCTGAGGATGCGCAAGGACACGTGAGAATCCACGCATGCACGCACGTTTCCAAATACCAGCTGCCTGTTGAAATCCACGTCCACCCTCGGTGGCTGACTTTTTGTTTTTGTTCCCATGATACGGCTTGTTTTTGTTGTCTCTGACTCGTTGTTCTGTCCTCTTCTCCCTATCATCCTAGTTTCTCCTATAAAGTAACTAGCACAGTGGCTAGCGTGTGGGATAATATCAAGAGGGTATTCTCTAGGTAAAGACCCTTAAGACTTGTGTGTATTCTGTTCCTTGTGCTAATGCCGCCAATAGTGACACAAAGTAGGGTCTCCCATCTCACAAAGTTCTGTATTTACCCTCCAATCAATGTGGCTGCGAGAGGTGTGGCTGAGTGCATGCATGGAGATGCGGTGTCATTCTGGCCCTGACTGTTCGCTGTCGCATAAACGAACATGAAATTATCACCCCGGTGATCAGAAAGCTACAGTGTCCAATTCAGGCCCGGTAATGTTCCAGCTCCACACCTGACAGGGCTGCGTCTCATTAACCGAATTATGCAAGCTGATCTGATCTAACTCGGTTGGTGCATGGCTGACGGGGCCTCTCAACCGGCCCTGGTGGATGAATGCGTCACTGGTGGAAGCTTCTGTGCAGCAGATAGTCCTATAGTCCGAGGGGCGTGTTTAGGCTTAGGGGGCAGATCTACCTGAGTGACTGTCCGTCTTTGCACTTATGTCAGTTTAGTTTTCAAGCTCCACAAACCAGCCCCCAAAGCCAACAGCAACATCTGTCTTTGTGGTTAAGTTTCACTTTGGGGTCCGGGTCCTATGAGTCAGAACGGCCTCTCATTTGGAACCGTTTTCAACCATAAAGAACCAGCACGCTGTGCTCTTCTGCAGCTGCTCGTGGTGACTAAAAGCCAGTGGCAGCTGGAGGCTGAAGCGAAGGGTGTTTTGGTGCTTCACTGTGGCCTGATCTACTCCTGTTGGGTCCTCTGGGAACAAGCTGGTTCTGTAAGGAGCTGCGTGGATGCTTAATGCTGCAGCCTCTAGAGTTCCTGTCCCTTGATGTTGAGCTTTAAGTAGCCACAAGAACATGGAACTGCTCAGTCCCATTTGTCATTTAAGGCCTCATAGTCTTGTCTTAGTTTTCAGTGTGGAGCAAGGGTACAATCGCCAGCCCCCTCCCTGCTCCTTACTTGTACATCCCTTCCCTTTAATCATAGTTTGATTATCCCCACATATATCGTAAGTCATCCAAAGATAGCGTGATTAGAGCCAAAGTGACACATTTCTCTTCTCCCTGCACCCTTCCTCACCACCTCTCGCTGTTTTCCCTGAGCAGTCAGGCGGAGCCGGAGGCTGAGAACAAAGAGGAGGCCGATCCAGCGGCCCAGGCCGAGGTACTACCAGATACTCATTCCATTGCTCTGTGCGGAGGCTAGAGCCTTTGCTGTTTGTTACATGGCTGTATTTTTCCACAGACAACAAAAGAGGAAGAGAAAGTAGAAGAGGGGATGTGGGAGGAAACATTTAAATCGCATGCGGACAGCAAACCCAATGGTAAATGACTCCATTATTTCCCTTTGATAGTCAATATTATTTGACATTTAGAGATCAGTCACTAGTATTTAACTTGAAGTGGGTTCTTATAACTAATTCTTGGCTGTGGTTGCACTCCAGGTCCGTCTGCCATCAGTTTAGATTTTTCATTGCCAGGCGTGGAGCATGTTTACGGAATCCCAGAACACGCAGATACCCTAAGACTTAAGACAACCGAGTGAGTGCCCCCAGCCACTCACCAATGTCCTGTTCAGTTTGAATTGATGTTGTCCTCCTCAGTAGATTGAAACATTTGTGTTTCTTCGTTCTAGTAATGGAGATCCATATCGGCTGTATAATCTGGATGTCTTCCAGTATGAATTGTATAACCCTATGGCCTTGTATGGGGCAGTTCCAGTCATGCTGGCGCACAACTCCCAGCGAACTACAGGTATCTTCTGGCTCAATGCTGCAGAAACGTGGGTGGATATAAGCTCTAACACAGCTGGCAAGGTACCTTTTCTGTTTTTTAAACCTTTTTTTTTTTTTTTTTTTTCAGTCAATCTTTAGTCTTTTATCCAACTTTGACTGAGAAATTACAAAGTTAGTATGTTTTCTGAACTGTAGTCATTTTAAAGATGCCCATCAGTCCTTTAATGGTTGTATGTCTCTTTCCAGACTGTTTTTGGGAAAATGCTGGATTATGTCCAGGGCTCCAGTGAGACGCCTCAGACGGATGTTCGTTGGATCTCTGAGAGTGGCATCATTGACGTCTTCATTATGCTGGGACCAACTCCCAAAGACGTCTTCTCCCAGTATGCCTCTTTAACAGGTGGGAAGTTGGATGAGTTGTTTTTTTTCCCAACAGTCACAAAATGCCTATCGAGCTGATTCATTGAGCTCCTGGCACTTTGGAATGAACTCGCGCGTTTAGTTCCTGATGTTCTCCCTGTTGCGTCCATCAGGCACCCAGTCGTTCCCTCCTCTTGCTGCCTTGGGCTACCACCAGTGCCGCTGGAACTACAACGACCAGGAGGACGTGCGCTCGGTGGATGCAGGCTTTGACGAACACGACATCCCCTATGACTTCATCTGGCTCGACATCGAGCACACAGATGGGAAGCGCTACTTCACCTGGGACCCACACAAGTTTGCAACACCAAAGGAAATGCTGCAGGGCCTACAGGAGAAGAAGCGCAAGGTACACGCTGCTGGTGGTCCGCTTCCAGAACGCTGGGATCCTCCTCTCTGCACCTCAGATCTTTAGATATTTAATTACTTTTCTGCAGCCTCTGGAAATTGAGTTTTTTTTTCTCCCTCCTAGATGGTTGCTATTGTGGACCCTCACATTAAAGTGGACACCAACTACAAGATCCATAACGAAATCCGCACTCGGGATTTCTATATCAAGAACAAAGACGGAGCCGACTATGAGGGCTGGTGCTGGCCTGGTAGGACACTGGACATCATGCTTTCACCTGAAAATGCTGCTACATACTCGCACTAAAATTGTCCCACCCACGTGTCTCTCCTCATTTCCGGGGCTGACGACGACCATCAGGCAGTGCCGGTTATCCCGACTTCACCCGGGCCGACATGAGGGCTTGGTGGGCCAGCATGTTCGCCTACGATCAGTATGAGGTGAGCCTCAAAGAGTCATGTGTGCAACTGAGAAGTGGCTCACCTGCTGACATGTGACCTGAAATCCTTCAAGGTTTATTAAACATTTCTCTTTGGTGCCAAATAGCACTTACATGCAGTCCGTCCTCCCTGCAGGGCTCCATGGAGAACCTGTACACATGGAATGACATGAATGAGCCATCTGTCTTCAATGGGCCGGAGGTCACCATGCACAAGGACGCCGTTCACGGAGCGTGGGAGCACCGCGACGTGCACAATTTGTACGGCTTCTATGTGGTGAGTGAGCCCCGTCTGATCACACCGAACTGCTTCTTAGAGGAGGCGCTGTTTATTTTTGGCTAGCTGTGTTTGGTGATTTGGAGACGTTTATAGACTAACAACTGATGCCACGGGACACATTCGTTCAATAAGGCCAAGGAAATCAGATGTTTAATTAAAACGGCTGCTCAGAGGCTTCATTTAACATGTTGATGCTTTTTTTTCCCCCACTCATTAAAGCAAATGGCCACAGCAGAGGGTCTGATCCAGAGGTCAGGGGGAGTCGAGCGGCCGTTTGTCCTGACCAGGGCTTTCTTTGCTGGGTCACAGCGATACGGTAAGCTGCTGACTTCTCTTAGTCCCAGAGTAGACGCTGATGTAGAGATGGAATCGTATTACACGGTCACTTTGTGGGTTCAGGCGCTGTGTGGACGGGAGATAATGCTGCTGAGTGGGATCATCTGAAGGTCTCCATCCCCATGTGTCTGAGTTTGGGACTGGTTGGCATCTCCTTCTGTGGGGGTGAGTACAACCACGTACACCATCTGTGTATCAGATAATTTTCCTAAATTACCTGTTTTCTCTTTTTATACTTTTCAAATCAAGTCTTTACTGCTGTAGGGATAGCTTAAATAATTTAACAACTCCTGCATTGGAAACGCATTCATTGCAGTTCATTTCAAACTCAAATGGAAGGAAAATGGGCGTATGGAGCGAACAGTCTGCTGCCTTACCTGCCCATTGAAGCTGACGTATGGTAGCAAGGCAAATTGGCTGTGATACCAGGCTCTTGTGCAAGAGACAGTGCCTGTAATAAAATAAACATGATGGAAAATAATCAGATCCAAGTAATTGGATTTTGATCTAACAGATTTAGACAGATCTCCCTGTACTCTTTTGTGAAAAGCAAATGTCTTTTTTTTTTCTACACCAGCTGCAGCTATATTTAAGTCATGTTCCCTCACTTACTGCTCGGAATGTGACGCAAGTTCCACTTTTTTGTTAGATTCTGAAAATGGAAGACCTTGTGAGGTTTGTTTGTCCTGCAGACTCTAATTGTTGTCCTGCCCCTCACAGCGGACGTGGGTGGTTTCTTTAAGTCTCCAAGCACTGAGCTGTTGGTGCGCTGGTACCAGACGGGGGCCTACCAGCCATTTTTCAGGGCCCACGCCCACCTCGACACGCCTCGCCGCGAGCCCTGGCTGTTCGGTCCGGAAAACACGGCTCTGATCCGCGAAGCTGTGCGCCAGCGCTACACATTCCTGCCCTACTGGTACCAGCAGTTCTACCACACCTTTCTGACTGGAGAGCCTGTCATGAGGTGAGACGGGGGACAGTTTGTCTCACATAGGCTTTTTACTGAGGTTTTCTGGCACAACAGGGCAGTCTTTTTTTTTTTTTTTTTTTTTTTAAACAAAAGCCATAGGCTCCTGTTCTGCCCTATAACCAATAATAATGTGGTCGCTTCCCTTTCACAGACCTCTGTGGGTGGAGTATCCTCAGGATCCTGCTACTTTTGCTGTGGATGATGAGTTTTTGATCGGTGAGACACAAAATGCCTGAGGTGGACTTTCCTTTTCACCTCCAGCCAGCACAGCCTGCTCCTCTTTTCATAAGCTCCCCCGGCTGCCACCTAGTGGCTACAGACGATGCAGATTTACAGAAAATGAAGGTCTTATTGTTAGAACTACATCTCCTGATCCTTCCCTCTGCTACAGGACGAGACCTGCTGGTGCACCCGGTTACTGAGGAGGGAGCCCGGGGAGTCACTGCCTACCTGCCTGGAAAAGATGAGGTAAAATGTTGGCTATAACGGGCATTAGCATTTTATTTATTTATTTATTTCAATGTTCAGTTGGTCATGTCTGAGCCTGTGTTTCTTCTCAGGTCTGGTATGATATCCACACCTTCCAGAAGCACAACGGAGCCCAGAGCCTCTACATCCCCGTCACCATGAGCTCTGTAAGACTTGTAGAAACAACAGTACCCAGCCTAAAGCATTGTCAGATTCTCTGACCGCCCCACCAAATTCCGGATGCAGCCTTTAACACTTTGACGGCATTTTTATCTGGCTGTTGAAAGTCTTGCTGTGCTTTGCTGTCAGATCCCAGTGTTCCAGCGCGGTGGCTCCATCATTCCTAGAAAGCTGCGCGTCCGCAGGTCGTCCACCTGCATGGAGCACGACCCCTTCACACTCTATGTGGCTCTCAACACTCAGGTAACTAAACCCAGACGTCGCACTTGCGCTCCCGTCAACCACTTTGTCGGAGCTTAATAAATCCACTTCTGTCTGGCAGAGAACCGCTCAGGGTGAGCTCTACATTGATGACGGTCACACTTTTAACTATGAACGGAAGGAATTCATCCACAGGAGGCTGTCCTATGCCAACAACGTCCTGTCCTCTGTGTGAGTGTAACCTGACGCTGAAAGGGAGGGAACGGGTTCAGCTCTGAGATATTCAGGATGCCGTTACTTTGTACCTCCTGTAGCGCTTTATTTCATAGTGCTTAAATACTAACTGGAGGCTCCTCCTGCTCCACAGTAACCTGGCTCCTGATGCTCAGTTCACCGCCAAGTCCTGGATCGAACGCGTGGTCATAGTGGGGGCCAGTAAACCCAGCAAAGTTGTGCTGAAGACTGCAGGTGGGTGACAGTTCACATATTTTAGGTCAAGATGATTCAGAAGTTTAAAGACCAGGGCCTTTATCATTTTCCTGTCTAAATGAAGTCAGAAATGCTTTGGCCTAAATAATTTCCCCAAAAAGCATTTAATTTTTGTTAATCTCCTCTGAAGAGTGTGGGTTTTATTTCCACAACACCAAACATGGTTTGAGTTGCTAAAATTATTTCAGCTATTTTGAACAGGCATGTTCTGAGATGGGATTTTGAGCAAAGAAATAAAGGATAAGAGTCTAAGACGGAGTGAATGGATGAAGTAATGAAGAGTTCTCCTAATCGGTCTGGGATTAAGAGTTTGTTAAATGCATGATCTTTTATTTTGGGTATGATCAGTATTTTTTTTTTCTTCCTTTTTTTTCGCAGATGGTCTGGAGAGCCAGGTAGAATTTGATTTTGATGCCTCCATGTCTGTCGTAACGCTCCGCAAGCCCGGTATGAACTCGGGGGCAGACTGGAGCGTGAGACTCGAGTAAGAACAGAGATGGGGGAGGGGAAGGAGAGAATGACTGAATGGGAAGAAATGGACCTGGGAAGGAACCATCACAAGGCCCTGATGAAACATTACAACACCCAACATGAAGATAAAGTCACAGATCCCACGCAGTTCTCTTCCAGCCACTCCCAAACCCACGGATAGCTGTCAGTCGACCTGAGCCACTTCTCTGACGTCTCCCTCTTGTGTCCAGTCACTGATGCCTGATAGTTGGGGTTCAAAGTTGGTAGATAATTCTTTTACGTGAGTTAGGTATCAACTGATGGGGTTGAATCATGTCATTTTTAGGGATCTTCAGGATGAGAGAGATGTTTAGTTGTTTTTCTTTTTTCCATTCTTGGCATTGTCCTCTTAGCTTCTCAGTCTGTCTGCCTCAGAAGAAAGATATCCTCAGGAGTCTGAGTTTTAAAATGAAGGTTGACAGTCAAAACACACGCTCCACTTGTTGCTGATCCTCCCTCTGTTTCAAAAATTAATATCATTCCTCTCTTGGGACAAGCACTAAATCAGCTGAGAGCTTGGGTATTTTGAACAAACTTAACGGGGAGCATCACTTCAGGGGACTGATCCACTCGCTGCTGGTCCGTCCACTGACATGCTTTCTGTTTTATCATTTTTTCCACCTTCATTCACTAGAATATTTTTAATGCACTAGAGGAACGGTGAGAACTTAAGTTGTCTAGATTTCAATGTTTTACTCTGTATTTGAACAGTCCAGAACTTCCATTGTGTCATTTGGATCTTAATTAAAAAAGAAAACACAAATCTGTCAAGAGTGTTTAACTGACAAGTATTCTTTTAATGCTCTGATCTACAGAAATATCTGTCCCACAACAGTAAAAGAAAAAACGGCACAAATTATCCTTTGGAAACTGGTCCCTGTTTAGTTAACTCATTTGACTTTTTTTCTTTAGGAATCTTGTTTCTTTGGAGTTTCTCTGATTGTTTTTATGATCATAAATGTTTGTCGCTGCATATTTGTTGATGGCTTGAACTGGTGGAAATGGAAGTAAATGTTGCACTTCTGCTGTCAGAGTTGTCAGATGTATTCTAACAAATGAGACCAAGTGAAAATAAAGTTGACCAAATTTAAAGGAGATTTTTTTTTTTTTTTTTTTTTCAGTTTATTAATAATTGGGCAACATGTCATTTGAGCCATAGTAACTGAAAGGGATATAAATGAAGTAGTTTTTCTGCATCACTCGGATGGAATGTTTCAAATTTTGGTAATGAGAGGAGACTGTTCTAAGTAAACTTTCTTTTCTAATTCAGATGGTCACACAATGAATGCCCTTTTAGCATAACTTGATTCGATTAAATTCAGTTTGCAGATTGCAGTGGATTTTCAACTATAGCTTTAATGCGGCTTGTAGACCCTTCAAAACTATGATTTAAAAATGTTTTTTTACTATAGATGATACAAAAAACTGCACATCACATTGAATGGATTTGAATGAAAAATTCCTGAATGTCCTGTAACAAACATTTTGTGCCTTTGTTTCAAAGATATCCGTCACTTAAAGTATTTGCATTGCATGTAAGAGCTTGTTCTTGAATACGGACAGTCAGCGTAAAAATGTAATCGTCTACTAGATATTTTATAAATTGCATAAATCATTAACCCAACTGCTCCAAATAAATGGTTTAACAATTA
This sequence comes from Menidia beryllina, assembly GCA_013363375.1. Taxonomy (NCBI): domain Eukaryota; kingdom Metazoa; phylum Chordata; class Actinopteri; order Atheriniformes; family Atherinopsidae; genus Menidia; species Menidia beryllina. The sequence goes on along the minus strand of JABUIW010000031.1, from coordinate 1,750,036 downwards.
TTTTAGACCTCTTTATATGTCATATCGTGTTTCACACATCACGCCCACTTAGAACAGGTCATACAAACATGGTGCTTCTCCTCTGCGGGTTTCAGGAAAGGGCCAATCAGAGGATCAACTTATATTTGATAAAACTAAACAAAGTATGAGCAGAACTAATTAACTAATAAATTACAGTGTAAAGAGCTACCCGTAGCTTATAAGGGGTGAGTTGTTTAATGTTATTTTTGGAGTCGAGGTGCAGGTGCGTGGCGGTTCTTTACAGTCGGCGTCTTGTCGTGTCTGGATGACGTCATCGAGAGGTTTCCATCATGGCGGCCGAGGGCTGTGAGGCGATGAGCGGCAACGGGGAGCTAGGAGAGTCCTCAGGTAGCTTAATTTATTATTTTATAGTTTATAATTGTGGTGCCATTTGTCAGACACCGCAGTGCTTTGTATGCGGTTGCATTGGTTTAAGTAAAGCCTCTCTTATGGACCCATGGGATGACCAACTTGTCGAGCTAGGCTAAGCTAACGTGATTTCAACTGCACACACCACGACATGGCACAGTCCTCTCTGACTGACTCCCACAAAGTTAACTGCTTTTAAGCGCTAACTTTGCTTCCTGCTACTGCACAGCAAGCGAACAAGCCATTTCCACATAAGCTCAGTGAGAATGCGGCAAAAAAATTAAACGAGCAGGGATTCATATGAATGAACCAGACCTGTTGTGTCCAACATGATAAAAGCATTACAGCGCATTTTAGTGCTATTTATATAACAGTTTCAGTAACTGCCCAATCTCAAATTGCAGGACATATTAGAATGTCAAAATGAGTGCACTGCTTATTTTTCTTATGTGATCATTTTTGTCAGTGTACTGTAAATCCACTGTATCTTGTGTTACAGTGTTTGCTCTGCATAAAATAGGCTGGATTTGACTTGTGTCAGGTGTTTTGGACATAAGGCCGAGGGCTTTTTGTATCATGATTGGAAAATGCTATAGCTTTGTAATCTGGTACCGCAGATGTAGGTGTTTAAACGTCTTTCTGAAACTTGCATGTTTTTAAAAAATGTTATTAGGTGACATTTTTTTCATTTTGAAGATAAATCAACTATTTACTTGGTCAATGTTGAGGTTTACCTTAGGGGTTCAGGTCAAATTAATTTCTGAGGAAAAAATCTTTCGGTGTCAAAAAGAGCAAATGATGACCCTCAGTTACACTCATGGTGATTTCTGGTGTATCTCCTCTTCAGAAGCCATGGATATCTCCGAAGTCCCACCGCCACCGCCTCCACCTGAAATATCAGAGGAAAACGGCAGCACAGCTTTGGCCCCTGAGGCTCCTAAAGTTACCGATTCTGCCTCCTTCACTTTGCCACCTGGTCAAGAGGATGAAGAGGGAGAGCTCCCCGCAGACTTTGAGCGTCTCTGGAAGGCCGCACATGACAATCCCCAAGATTTCCCCAGCTGGACCGATCTGCTGCAGTACTGTGAGCAAGAGGTGTGATTACAGGGGCCGGAGGAGAGAAAACAAACAGGGAGCCGAATATTTTTCCTTTCATGAAGAATCATCTCTTTCTCTAACCTTTTTAGAGTCACATCACAGCATCTCGCAGAGCACTAGAGGCCTTCCTTCATCGCTACCCTCTCTGCTACGGATACTGGAAGAAATTTACTGACCTGGAGCGCCGTGCTACGCACAACGACAAAGCAGAGGAGGTAAACCAGCTTTTGAGAGCATTTCCTCTCTTTCCTTTTACACGCGGACCATTATGTAAGAAGCAGCCGTTAAAATTGTCCTAAATCGGTTACCATTGTGGTTGCGTTTTAGGTGTGTATTCAGGGTCTTCGGGCAATCCCTCTGAGTGTAGATCTGTGGATCCACTACATCAACCTGCTGCTGGGCACACTGGACATGAACCTGCCCGAGTCACCTACGCGGATCCGCAGGTAAACAAACCCTCGTGCGCAGCTGATTTCTTGTCTTTAACGAGTGTTTTCGAATATAAGAGCACAACTTACTCACCCAATTTTATTTCTAAGGGAAATTTAAATGCCCCCTCTTTTTTTCCATAATGATAATTTATGAGATTATTATTATTGAGATGTGGTTGGAATGATGTCAGAAGAAACTTGAAGTTGCTTTGTATTTTGTACATTTTACCACCTGCAGCGTGTTTGAAGAAGCGATTGCAGCAGCAGGCCTGGACTTCCACTCCGATCGGCTTTGGGATCTTTACGTGGAGTGGGAGAAGGAACAGGGGAACATGAAGAATGCTGCAGCCGTCCTGGACAGAGTCCTCAAAGTCCCCACCCAGCTCTACAACACTCACTATGACAAGTGAGGCCAGTTTTTTTTCCCTGGCAGCATTCTTAGCATTATCAGCTATTTTATTCTCTCTCTAAATTTGATCCACCACATTGCTTCATCTTCCCTCCGACAGGTTCAAAGAGCACTTGAACAATCATGCCCCGAAAGAGGTCCTTTGCTCGGAGGAGTACGAGGAGCTGAGGGCGTCGTGCCGCCAAAGCCAGAAGGCCGAGCGTGCAGAACAGGCCCAGGAGGAGGAGAAGGAGAGGCCACCTGGGGAGGAGGAGCCTGCCACACCCGAAGGCACAGACACGGTGAGTGAGATCCACCGGCCGAGCACAGCCGTGGTCAGAATAGTGATTTAATGGGGTCCAACTACTGACCCCCTGATAAACAAACTCTGGCTCCTTCAGCACTGAACTACAATGACATATTTTTATTGGGTGGAATGATATTCTGTGTGGGTTATATCATATCTGTTCTTTTTTGTGTTTAAAGAAAATCCAGAGTTACTGTGACATCAATGCCCACTTGTGTGTGTGTGAATGTGTTTGAACTGCATGTAGAAATAAATGAAGAGGGACATGGCTCATTTCTCCTCTGTGTGTAGGAGGAACTGATGCAGAAGATTAGGGAGCAGGTGCTGCTTCGCAGGGACAAAGTCTACCAGGACAATGAGGGAGAAGTCCGTAAGAGATGGCACTTTGAAGATGCTGTGAGTTTCTGCTGCCCCCCCACCCCACCCCACCGTTCATCATCTATATTCCCGATCAGCCTTAGTAGACAGTCACACCCGGCCTCCCCTTGTTGTGGCACACAGATCAAGCGGCCATATTTCCACGTGAAGCCACTCGACCGCCTGCAGCTGCGGGCCTGGCACTCCTACCTGGACTGGGAAATAGCGGAGCTGAACAGGGACGGCGGCGGCGACTTGGCGCCGGGTGAGCACGGGCGGGAGGCAGGCGCCGTCCGCCTGGTGTTCCATGGTCTCTCCCGAAATAACGGCTGTCGTTTCAACACTCCTCCCGTCCCAGCAGATCCAAGCCAGACGGCTGCCGATGGCTCCGAGGTCCCGCCTCAGCCTCGGGAGGCGTCAGAGGCCAGGCGGGTCGCCCGCGGCGACCACAGAGTGCGCATCTTGTTTGAGCGCTGCCTGATCGCCTGTGCTCTGTACGAGGAGTTCTGGAGCAGAGTAAGAGAGCGAATTCAAGAGAAGAGCCCGCCCCCACCCGGACGTGCATGAGTGTGTAATCTGCTCTGGTGTGTGTTCAGTACATTCAGTACCTGGAGCCCCAGAGTGTGGACCAAGCCAGGGCGGTTTACAAACGGGCCTGCCAGGTCCACCTGGCTTTCAAACCCAACATCCACATGCAGTGGGCCACCTTTGAGGAGCGGCACGGTGCGACAGAATTTTCCCGTCTGCACGCCGCTCTGTCAGAAGTCACTCGACATCACACCGTTGCTCTCCCCCCCTTCCCCCACCAGGTGACCTAACCGAGGCTCGCCGCGTGTTGGAGGCCCTGGAGAAAAGCATGCCCGGTTTGGCGGTGGTCCGTCTCCGCAGAGCCGCTCTGGAGAGGCGGGCCGGCCAGCTGGACCAATCGGAGGCCTTGCTGAGGGAGGCGGTGGAGGAGTCCAAAGAGAAGCCGGCGCTGCACGCCTTCTACTCCATCAAGCTGGCCCGCCTGCTGCTGAAAGTGGGCGGGAGCCCCAGCAGAGCGCGCAGCGTCTTAAAGGAAGCTCTGGAAATTAGTCCGGTGAGACGATCGGTTCCACCCACGGCGCCGCTCTCTGCCCGAGCCGTTTTGAACCCCTCACTGTGACCCCCCCCCCCCCCCCCCCTCCCCCCCCCCCCTTTTGCCCCCCCCCCTGTCCCCCCCCCCCCCCATCCTATGCCGCCGCTCTCCGTGTGTCCTCCATCAGGATAACGACAAACTGCACTTGAACCTGTTGGAGCTGGAGGCCTCGGGAGACCCCCGGGCCTCAGCGGAGGCCGTGCAGGAGTGCGTGACACGAGCCCTGGAAGCCCCCCTGGCCCCCCACGCCAAGATCCTGCTCTCACAAAGAGGCCTGCAGTTCGCTGAGGATTACAGCAACTCCATCAAGAGGTACGGTTTCTTAGGCCAGCTATCCTGAACAGTGGGGGCTTAACGATGCAGACGGCCTGACGGTGAATCTGTTGCTTCTGTCCTTGCACAGCGTTCTGTCTATTTACGAGGCGCACCAGAAGCTCCTGAGCGAGCTGGGCGGAACCAAGAGAGAAGCCGAGAACGGGTGAGAAAAGGAGGGAGCAGCTGACCTAACCAGCAGCGTGCCACCCAACAGCATGAAGCTTTTAAAGAAACATGACAGGAAAGACCCATTTAAAGCGAAATAGAGACTAAGTCTTATTAAAGAATAACAAGATTGTTTTTTTTTAGTGTGGAATAACAGTTGGAATAACACTGCTCTCCTCTGGTGGTTGGTGTGGACACATCCGTCCGTGTCATTCAGCTAAATCCGAGAGCAGAAATCTAACGGCGGCTCGTTGTTGTCCCTCTGACCTGACAGGGACGAGGAACCAGAAAAGCTGAGTAAAAGCGAGGACGGCTCTGCTGTTGCCGCGTCCACACAGGCCCCGCCCGCCATGCCACACGTCCCCATCACCACGCCACCGCCCCCCGTGATGGGCGCCGACATGAGCAGCACGCAGTCGGGCTACGGATCGTACGGCAGCTGGTACCAGGTACAGCCGGGAGCTTAAAAACAAGAGCGCTTTTCATTGATCGGACAGAAGAATCACTTCCTGCATTCCCTTTTTCTTTTTTTTTTTTTTTATAAGCAACCTCAGTACGGCAACTACGGGTATCAGAACACCTGGAACTACAACCAGTCCTACTACCCGCCCAGCTAGAGAGCACCAGCAGCTGTGGACAGAGCCAGCAGCTGGATGGACTGAGGAACCAGGCCTGCAGGAAGCTCGGGATCCCCCCCCCCCTCCCCCCTCCGTCCCTGCCCTGGGTCACCCCACCGCGCTGGATTTGTGAGAGACGACTGGACCTCATGCAACATGTCAGACGTTTTTTGTGTGAACTCCGAGGGGCCGGCAGGATCAAGACAGCACGACAGTGACGCCCATTTTTAGACAAATGTCTCTGCATTTTAATCTGGACTATTTTTGTAACTGCTGGCTCCTTTGCTCCTGTTTTAAAGTCATCCACTCTACCCAGTTTCACAGGTGGCATATATGGCTGAGATTTTGTACCATTCCACTGAGCGGGCTGTTTTTTTTTCTAATGTATATAAAAGTGTTTTATAGTGTGTCAGAACAAAGGGCTTTTTGTCTGTTTTCTTGTGCATCCATGATAAGGGGGGCATTAGGTGTTACCTGCTTACCTTGTGAAACTTATTTACTGGACAACCTAGGAGAAATATGTGCTTCTATACACATAACTTACAATGGTGGATTTTAAAAATGCACACGGTGGCATTACATAATGAAATCTAAACTCATTCATAAGCTTTATATTAAAGTGAAATGGTGTAAAATATTATCTTTTATAATCCATCAAATTAAATCCAAACAACCAAACATGGCAAATCTGAGCTGGCCAGAGCTGCTGCTTTGTGCTCATTAGTTGAACGGACTTCAGGAAGATGATTTTTTTAATTGCTCTTATGCACTAATTTCCTAACAGCATATAGCACTCAATGTATGCTAATTGTGTAATCTGTCATAGTTGAATGTTAACCCTTCATGTTATATCCTCTTCCAGCATAGTGAGGTCAAGGTAAGGTAAGTGTGTAACTGGTGTTCTAGTTGAATTTTAAACCCTCTTTTTGGAAGTCGCTTTGGATAAAAGCGTCAGCTAAATGCATACATTTAAATTAATCTTTAATTCAAATATTCTTGCAGCAGAAGCTCATTAGTTGACTGATTTGTTTTTAGAAATATAGAAAAAGTAACAGAACAAGTGATTATTAGAAAATTCAACCCATCAAATCTATTCTTTACATCACTTTTATTGTAAGTGTTCTCTTGGTGACTGTTGGCATACTGTAACTGTCAATATATCTGAGCATTAAAAAAAAAAAAAAGAAAATTAAAATGGAAGGTAGAATCACAAAATTCTACCATCACAAAATGGGGAACATCATGAGGATTGGACTTAAGGCCCTTTCCACACCACTTGAGTAGGTCACTGTCAGGATCGGGTTCAAACTGAACGTTTTGCTCTGTGTTTTCTTTAAAACGTGAAAACATGGGCCGTGCTCCTTGAAGGAGTATCAGTCAGAAGCCAGCTATGTGCTCTTTGATCGCTCAGGTTAATGTCCAGCTCAGCGTACGCTCCAACCCGCAGCCCAGAGCTGCGGGCCGTCAAGCCTTGAGACTTTTCCCCACTTCGGCGTTCTAAGAGCTGCTATAGGTTGGGCATGCAGTGGTCTGCTTTAGTTCTGGTAGCTGGCCTGTTGACTGATACTAGCAGATGGCGGCTCTGATCCTGGAACAGTCTGGTTCTGGTGTCTCTGGTGTTGATGTGGTGGTGAGGTAGGCTCCCAGGGCAGACCCTCCTGTTCTTACTTTTTGGTCACAACCAGCACAGCTGAAGGCACCAAACCTGATCAGACGAGGGGACAGAATGGGGCCACGGGTCAGTCGGCGCTGCATTCTCTGTGCAGCCATTTTAAATCCACACCCGCTTCTACTGTACACTTTCCACAGAACACAACCTCCCTGCATCTCACCAAGCTCTTTGAGGGGCTTCTCCATGTCCATTTCAGTGTAGACGTGGCGGGGGTAGGGCGACAGCAGCGTGAAGTCCTGACCCTCCGGCGTGTTGCCGTTCATCTGCACGTACACGCGCACTGCGGCCAGCGGCTCTTGAGCCTTGAAGACGGTGTTGATGGTCGTGCCATCCAGCAGACGGACCTGATGGGCAGGAAGACAAAAGAATAATCTGTGTCATTGGCGGTATCTCCATTGACAGCTGTGCATAGATGAGACAGTCCTCCTGAGCCATCCATTGACTGGATGTGTCCACGTTCACCCACTTATTTTCTAGACAGGAATTACCAGATAAGCCCTCTAGTTCATTATGGGAGATGGTGTCTGTTCCAAAACAAATGGGTCATATGAGCTTAAAAAGACACATTGGGTCATTTCTAAACTACAAGGTTCCTCCCAGAAACTTTCAAAAAAGGTTTTTTGAGACTAGACGAGCAAAATGCGAAAATCTCTGCACCTGTATCCTGGACTCATCGTACTCCTTCTTAGAGGGCGGAGGGCCCTGGCTGGTTGGTGATGAGGGACTGGGCGGGGTGGGCTGCGACGAGGCAGCTGTGTTTGGGGGTGCACATCCTCCAAACTCGATAGGAAAAAAGACTCAGATATAAGGAGAAACCACAAAAAACAAACTGAAACAGAGAGAAGCTGAATGATGAGCTGAGTACCTTTTGTGCCCTCTCCTCTCTGTCTCGTGCTATCTTATCTTTCACTCGTTGTCTGACAAGAACAAAAAATAAGAAACACATTTAAACATTTTTTCAGTCCCACTGAAAAAAATGTAAATACAGGAGTTCCCTCAGAATTAAGAAATATGAATTGAAAATAAACTCCCTACCTGGCCAGCTTGTCCTCCATCTTCTCTCTCCTGCGCTGATCAGCTATTTTTTTCATGTCGTCGTCCTGTATTTTTTGGCGGATCTGCTGCAGCTCCTGGCCCTGTCTCCTCCGCTGCTTCTCCCGCTCCACCTCTTCAGCTCGCTCGCGCTCTCTCCTCTCGGCCTGCTTTATCCGCATCAGCTCCTCCAGCCTGAGGAACACACAGCGACAGGCCAATCAGCCACTGACATGCCTGCTCAGTACATCTGGTGGCCCGCATTTAAACATTTGTTTAAAATCGTCCGAGGCTCACTTTCAGAGAGAAGTCCTGACCACTAACATAGCTAAAGAGGATTGTGAGCCCACTGACCTTTTGACTTGTTCGCGTCTCTCCTCCTCTGTCATTGGATGCTTTAAAGCTTCCTCTATGAGGCTGCTGTCTCCATCTGCTGCTCCTGAAGCCAAAAGACAGGCAGGTGAGAAAGCGGCAGAAATATATTGACATGCAAAAAAAAACTTTTTTAAAATCACTGTTATGACGGTCCAACTGTCGGACTGACGGAGCTTTGAATCAGCAAGCTGAGTCAGCACTATCTGGGACTTTTAGATAGTCAGGATACATCGCAAAACAATTTTCCATGCAGTACTGATTGCCTCTCTGGAATGTAAAAGGCACAGACAATTGAAACCACAAAGAAAGTTTTAAAAAAAGCCTTTTTTTGTAGCTCTGTGTTAGAGATCATGACCTTTCTTTGTTCAAGTCAGGCATTCAGCTTTAGACTCTACGAACACTTAAAAAAAAAGGTCAGTTTTCACATTAAATGAATGCTTCTCCCACACAAAATCCACCGATAACTTAATACTTCATTCATCAGAACAGGCTGTATGAATTGAGGGGAAAAAAGCCACAGGTATCAGTGTTCGTCTAAAATTTAGGAGAAAAACTGACCTTCAGCTGTGTTTGCTAATGGTGGCTGGTCTTCACCCGACTGGCTGTCTGCTTCCCCTCCCAGAACATTCCCCGCAGGGGGCACATAGGGTTCATCGATGTCGGGGTCATTCTCATGTTCCATTAACCTAAAGAAAACACATCACAGAGGACCGATCATCATCGAAATCATACTGCCAAATTTCAATTACATGACTTAGAACAACTCCTGTCTTTATTACAATAATTGTACTGGTTTTGCCACAGCCTGTTGTCACCATAAAGTTATCAGCAACAAAATGTGTTCTACTAATGGACAACAAGTGAAAATTGGCGGAGATAGACCTGAGTAACAGAACCAGCTGAGATATCTGCAGACACACTAAACAATGGAAAAGTGACAATTTCGTGACAGCTAGAATGATATAAACAGAATCACTGGAAAATCATTACAAAAGGGGAAATGGCACTGAGGGTTACAATAGCATGGTTTATAGCATGTCCCTCACCAGTCCATTGCTTGCTCTATTCCCTGGTTTCCAGTATTGACCACGGCTTTCTCCCTGAAAAAACAAAACAAACAAACGATAAATACAGATGTTCACATTGATTTTAAACTGGAAAATGAAACTAAAAGAAGTTCGGTCCCTATTTGACGTTGGTGTCACTCACGCTCTGTTTCTGTCAAAGCCCATCTCCAACAGGCTCTCTAGAGTTGTTAGCTCTGCCATTTTTACCTGAAAAAACAAGAATATGTAATTCATAAGCTTTTCCTAGGACGCACCCAATACAGCAATCAATCCAGCAAATACACAATTTACCACAATTACCATGAGAAACCAAGGTTAGCTTAACACTCAGCTCTGGCAAACTAAAGAGATTACTCTGCTTTTATTTAGTTCTGTCTAAACACATTTTCTCAATCCAATCACAGACCATGTAATATGAACTAATATTAACCTCTCCGGGAATATCAACAGGAGTACATTTGCTCGGCTGTTCTCGAATATCGTTGCCAAATGATTGCTAAGAGCTAAAATTAGCATTAATGTAGCTAACGTTCACATTCCGAAAGCTAGCTGGAAAGCTTCTTTGGCCAACACAAAAAAACAGCCCTATAAGTTCTGGGCTTTCTAATATTTTCAAAGTATTCTGTTTGCTCAAATAAAATGTACACTTCTCTGCTTCTTCTTTTTTAAATATTATCTGTACGTCAAGATTTATTAATGAAGGGAACGTTGGTTAGCTACTCACACATCAGTCAACGCCGCCTCATAAGTACGGAACGCCAGATGTGTCAAACAGAACAGCCCCAAAATCGAACTTTATCACTCTGTCGCTTCACAACAGTTTCCAAAACCTGACATTAAAAATAAATTCTTGTGTACCTCTTAAACAGCTCTATTCATTTATCTTTACAGAGTTTTTATTCGACTTAGAGTAGTTATAGGAACCCAGAGTGGCATGGGTATAACAGGAACTGAAAGTGAAATAAAAATTAAATAAAAATGGCCAATGTAACATATAGGACTTTCAAAATCTTTGACACATGGTTTTACCGTATAATGTGTTTCTTAAATGCGAACTATGTGGTACATTCTGTCAGTTTTCTATTTCCTATAATTTTCCTTTAAGGAAAAATAGACCTGCACCCTAATGGGATTGAAAAACTCTTTGAAGAAGATGTTTTATTTATATCATTTTGCAAATTTCTCTAAACACCAAAAGAGTAATTACTCTCAAAGGTTTGTCAGTGGGTGAATTAATAATCTATCAAATAATATGTAATAGGGATCATGCACCGTATTAACAAAAAATGACAAAAATGTACTCTCCGGGCAAATGTCTTGTCATTAGATCATTTCTTTTACACATTATATTGTTACGCAACAAACATAGATTAATTTGTCTCTGGTTAGAGATCTACAGTGGTATTCCCACTACAAAACATTTTTGGCAGCATTTGGATCCTGAAGCTGAAAAAAAAAACATTTCTGTTTATAAATTACATGTATCTGTGCATGTGTTGTGCAACACAGACAACACACAGGTGTTACCAAAAGGTTGAAGTGAAGTTAAGCTCAATGTCATGGTATTGACACATTTGATCTCATTGAAATACATAATGAAGATATTCTATTCTATTCTATTCATGTAAAAATGTTCAGTATATTTCTGAAAAACATTCCTCTCTAAATCTCTTCGGGTTCTCCAGCTTCCTCCTACCGTCTCAAAACCTGCATGTTAGGTTGATTGGACATTCCAAATTGCCCGTAGTAGTGAATGTGAGTGTGCGTGGTTGTTTGTCTTTGTGTGTCTCTGTTTGGCACTGCGATTAACTGGCAGACCGCCCAGGGTGTACCCCGCCTCTTGCCCATTGACCACTGGGATAGGCTCCAGTTCCCCCCGCGACCCCATTAAGGAATAAACGGTAACGATAATGGATGGATGGATTCCCTGTATTTCCATTTAATTGTTGTGAAATATGTAAAAATCACTATGTTTTCATTTTTTGATTTATAAGTTGTTGTGGATATTGACACGTGTTTGCATTTTGAGATAAAGTTCTAGCAGAAGTCACTTAAAGATTATATTTTGACAATGGAGGATTTGGCTTCGCTTGTATGATTTAATTTCATCTATGTGTGCTCATGGGTGTTCAAACAGAATAGGATTTGCTGACTTTTATGTGCTTGTGCGTCTGTTACATATTTACAGTGAGTGTAATGATTAATTTTTCACTTCCCCACATAGTCTTAAGGAGCCGTCATTCCCGAGTTCACCATTACACCTCTTTGTACTTGTGTGTTCTTCCTCAGCAACTCTTCTACTGACTGACTTGCACTCATCTTTTTTTTACCTCCCATTCTTCATACTTTTTTATTTTTTTAAAACTTTTGATCATCTGCAGCATTAACTTGGTGAGTAAAAACTTAAAACATACAAAATTGAAAGAAACTATTTTAATTTAATTGCGGAGGACAGCACATACGAATGAGAGCTTTGGTTTGCTCACAGATCTTCATTCAGTAACATGTTTTGAAGGTTATTTTGGCTTAATGTTAACACCACACCGACATGCAGGGAACCCAAGCAACTAGTTGGAAGTGATTGTATGTTTGTTAAGTTGTAAAAAGCCAACAACAGTAGTACTTTTGCATTTTAATTCAACAGAAATGTATGTTTTCAGAGATGAGGGCAAATGAGTTTTGAAGAGAATGTTTGAATAATGTATGAAACTGAACATCTGAATCCTTCCTGGAAGACGCCAGGCAACACAAATGAACGTATTTATCATACAAAAGGTCGACTGATTATGCTTGATGTGAATAGATATGGAAGCTATATAAGCATTGTCGGATTCCAAAAATAGCTTCCTTCAAAACACTAACACTGAAGCTCTCTGCTCTAATTCGTAACAACATGTATCCAGATTTCACATCAATGTCTTTTCTTTATAGACAAATTCATTTGACTTTCAAAACCGATGTGCAGATTATTGGAAGGTATTCAAACTCAAAGAGGCAATAGGGTGAAGGTCTTCTTTTTCAACCTTTAAATTGCTTTATTACTCTGTTGTTTCTACAGAGGACAGGGTCAAGGGTCAAAGCTCACCAGGATAAGCAATAGGTGATTCTGTGAAGGAGATGAGAAATGCACAAGGAAACGATTCAAACTCATATTTACCGCTTGTGTACAAAGGCATGTCAGTGTCTAAATGTAAAAGATTAATTTTGATGGGCTTGAGACTCAGATTCATTTGCTGTGATGTTGCTCACTCGTCACCACTTGTACCTGTTCACTGAGTTAATGACCGTGATTTTTATTAGTCTCACAAGGTAAAATGTAATCGAGAAAGCAGTAAAAACCAAGATTAGGAGATATATTGCTGGATTTTATTTTACAGATCTTTTACTAGGTGTGTCTGGAATCACATGAAGGTTTAGATAAAGAATGTGCTATAAATTGTTATGAATTCATCTGCAAGTGCTGACCAAAAGAGGGCAGCATTATATTTACTCAAAACTTTCACCACATCATCGTTACGACCCTCGTGCTAATTTTTGAAAACCTTACCTGGTTGTTAAAGATGCTACTGAGTTCAGAAAACTGTAATGATAATCCCTCAAGCTTCACACCGTGACATTAATGGTAAAGCAGGGCAAACTGGGGAGGAAAATTGTTACTGTCCACTGAACATAAACACACCTTAAAAAGAGTCCTTTGTTTTGTCTTGTTAAAAAGTCGTGTCAGCAGAAGATCTCTCAGCCAATCCAGCGGTGAAAACCTTGTGGTTTTACTTGGTTCTTTCAGCTGTGTTTATACTGCGGGTCTCACCAGCTGTAACAGCATCTCCATATGGAAAAACTCTGGCTTCCAGTGGAGCTGCTGTTATCTGTGGTGGGATGCCCTTTGTCATCAATATATTACATGGATCCCGCGGCTTGTGCTCCGTAACAGCCTGTTTGCTGTTATTTTTCTTCTTTTTCATTATTGTTATAGGTTTGTTTTGTTGAAATTAAATAAAACTGACTTTGTAAATCCATTTCAATTGTCTGTCTCTTTGTTTATCATTAATAAACAGATACAACACTACTCTTTTCATTCTTTATGTTACGATGACTTTGTATGAGTCAAAAGCTATAAAGATAAAAACATGTAAAAGATAAAAGGCAATTAAGAAATTGTGTAGGATTGTTATTTATGTAAAGATTAATGTGGCTTCATAAGTCAATACTAATATTATACCATATAATGACAAGAAAATTTCCCATTTCCCATACATGCAAAACCAAAACTGAAATCAAATGCAATCATCCCTGTGAATCATCCCTGAGTGTATTTTGATACAGGTCCTTGAAAACAGAAGCAAAAGCACTTCTGACTAATGGTAAGTGTTGCTGTGAGTCCTGTTGGTAATGACAAGAACAACAACATAAAGATAGAAATAAATTCATGTAAAAACATATCAGAGAGATTTAAAAAGACCCGTATATGCAACAGGAATTCAAGGAGATGCAGAATGGCCAGAAAGAGTCATCAAGGAAAACACATAAGGTCACCAGAGACAACAAAATCTTAAAGAAAATCGGAAAACACCTACAGAGAAATAGAACAAACTGACATATATATAACAATAAAAAAATTAAAAACATGGTGGAACAAAATAACACCTATAAGTGTAGCTAAACACCCTGGAGGCATTGTGACTATTGAAATGCCAAGCTACCCTGAGAAGCGAACTGATGTAATCTGCAAAACATCTGCACGACGGACACTTGGAGAAACACAATGACCACAAATTGTATCTCCATGGTTTGTCATTGCTTAATGTCCCAGGCAGGACAATTGGGAGACTTTTTGTAATCTGTCCTTGATTTGACAAAAGAAGATATGATATTTTCACAAAAAGAGAAAAGAAAAAGCAAGATAAATAGTGAAAATATACATAATAATAATTAATTTTTTAAAATACTATTGTTATACTAAAACACAACAATAAGGCACACATATTTATGGCACTGTATTAAATGTATTAAATAATTACTTGCGTAACTGTTTTTACCACTAAACGGTCAAACATTTGAAAATAAGGAAACGTATAGAAAACTAAGTATTCTCATTATATGAAAATGACTGCATATCTGAAGGATTTAAGAAGAAACTTATCGTAAGGTCATGTTGAGCCGCAGGGACTTTGAGGTCTGTTACATGCTGAGACTTTTAATATGAAACGTGTAACACTTCCGGTGTGCGCGTGTCACCCGTCATTGGTGCGTTCATCAACTGACAGCCGGTCGCTTAGCGAGCAGCTAATTTCTAATAGGTTGGAACCAGATTTCCTCTTCTCTGACTTACTTTTAGAAGGTATATATGCGCCTTGTGTTCGGCATTCATGGTAAAGGGCGTGTAGCCGGATAATACGAACTAAAATCCGTTGAAGTGGTAGTCCTCGCTTAATGACTGAAACTCGTACTGCGTGGTTACTGGCTAGCTAGCGTAGAGGAGGGTGGGGACAAAAACTTCCAAAACCTCGCCCAGTCGTTGCTTCACTCCAGCAGGCAGCTAGTCTCTTGGCGGTGTGAGAGACCCACACCACTAAATTAGGTAATTATTTGAGTGGAGAGTGACACCGCTGTGTCAGTCAAAGGTAAAAACCATAACCATGTTCAGAAAAAGTATGAAGAAGGATCCCGAGCTCTTTCAGAACGTGTCGGAGGGGCTGCGGCGGCTCTACCGAACCAAACTGTTCCCGCTGGAGGACACGTATCGATTCCACGACTTCCACTCTCCGGCTCTCGAAGATGCCGACTTCGATAACAAGCCCATGGTACTCCTGGTGGGCCAGTACTCCACCGGCAAGACCACCTTCATCCGTCACTTGATGGAGCAGGACTTCCCTGGTATGCGGATTGGCCCAGAGCCGACCACAGACTCTTTCATCGCGGTAATGCATGGCGATCAAGAGGGGGTGATACCGGGTAATGCCCTGGTTGTCGACCCCAAGAAGCCCTTCCGCAAACTCAACGCCTTTGGAAACGCATTTCTCAACAGGTAATGTCAGTGGAAAGCCTCCAAGCCGTCAGACCTGATTGTAAAGATTATCTTTTGCAAACTAAAACATGTACTACGCAAGTATGTGATAGCACAGGGCGATTAGGGTTATTCATTGATAAGTGAATTAATCGAATACGTGTGAGTCTTGTGATTATAATGAACCTTCACCAGCTCACACAAATACGAACACCACCCCCGATTTAAATGCCGGCCTCTACAAGTCTTAACGTGCTTTTTTTCCTCGTAAATTCACATGCCCTTGCGCAATCTTTGCGGCAGAGCCAAGTGTGTGTGAGAGTTTTCACCTTTTCATCATGACTAGAGAATGTGGGTCTTAGTCAACCAGACTGGTGTCATAGCAAAGGAAAGGAAGGCAAGGTGCTTTCCGGTGTCTTATCCATTCTTTCCCTTTCATTTTGGACAAAACTCCTGCCAGTTCCAGCACCTGGCAGAGTCACTCTTGACAGACTCCACTGTCCCTGTGTCAGAGTGTGACCTCTTTAATGTGGAAATAGTTGTATGCTGTTACTAGGCAACAAGTTGACCTTGTTCTGTCCTTATATGTCAGTGCCATAAGTCCAATATCCTGTCAGCCATATAAATGTTGCCACATCAGAGAAAGCTGACCAGTGAGCTCCTCGAAGCACTACCTGTGAGTAGAACATCTGAAGCCTTATCATAAAGGGTTCAAGGTTTAGTGGATCTATCTAGATTCTAGTGTAACATATTTGTAACAGCGGCGTGATTAAGTTAGGAGGGATTTTATTATCAGTGTTGAGGCATTTCATCTCCTTGGAATTTGTTCTATAAGATTGATGATCCAGGGAAGGCAGCCTTTCATCAATATCCAAAGTATTACTTAGACTTATGTCCTATATCTGATACAAGAGCTCTATAATTATATTCCCAAAACATGATGGGTCAGGGTTTTTTTTTTCAGGGCTTTGCTGATTAATGCAGAAAGGCCGCAACAGAAATATATATATAAAAATAATTGTAGAAAAATGCTGAGTAAATGGAGAACTGAAAGGGAAAGTGACCAAACTAAAGGCAAACTTGTGTTGTGCTTTAAAACCAAAAGAGGGCCAAGAACAGAGAGGCTATGTACCAAGACTTCTGATGTCTCATTGAATACATAAAAAACACCTCCCTGTCCGGCTCAGAGTGCAAGGTGACAAGCGTTGGCGCCCGAATGACTGGGCGTGGTTTTACACCCAAGTCCGGTCGTTTCTATGTGTGGGTTTGTAATGAAGTCAGGCTAATAAACATCTTATTTCATATCAGTTTCTTTAGAAGAATCTGGGATAGCCCCCTCCTTTCTTCGTGCCTAACACAATGGAACACATTATAGGAATAGATGCTTATGCGCACAGACAAACAATACCCCACAAAGTATTCATTTCCAGACCCTCATGGTCTCATTCTGCTGTTGGCCTCAGATTATCAAACTGTTTGAATTGCCATATGCTGTAGTAATCCTGACACTTCAATGACAATCGGTCTATTAGGCCTACTTCCTATTATCCACTGACGTTCCTTCCTACAATTATGTTGAGTGTTTCCTTCATCTTCCACCAGGGCAAACCTCTGCCAACTAACATGGGTCAAAGTCAACCACTGCTTTTTCAGATAGTGCCTATAAAGAGTAGTTTTTATTGTTATGTGCCTTTAATTAATTTTACAGAGTTTATAATGAACTCAAGGGGAAAGCAGATAAGATTGTGTAAAACATTGTGTACCATAGATCACCCTCAGATGATCCACTGTTGGACGATTGACTCATGGCTTCATGGGATTTGTGGTTCTCTTTAAATTGAGTCTGTTTCTTTGTCTCAGAAACAACCAAGCTTGAGTGTTCATGCAATGGCTTAAACATTATAAGATCATAAATAAAAAGAAATTCAAGTCTGACGGCAGAAACTGGCCTGGTACTCATAAAACTTTCTATCGAAAAAGCGGATCCTCAGAACTGTGTAGAGCCAGGCTGTTTCTGGCTCAGAGCTTGACCATTTATCATTTTCCTCTCAAGATCCAAACGTATTCAGACTTGCACAGTTCTGGTTCAATATTATTACTCATAAGAGTAAACAGGGGATTTTTTTGGGTCAGATTGTTAATTGAGTGATATTAGGAGACTGTGATGGCATCGCTTCTTTGTAGCTCTTAACCATGGTTATTCACCATGCAAATTAGCCTTTAACTACCAGGCTCAGATGGGGCTTGCCTTCAGTATAACCAGTCATTTACGAAGAGGGTAAACAGAAATCAGTCCTGGAATCCTCACACACACAGTTGGGTACTGGTTCTGGCAAATTGAAGACATTTTTTGGGGTGAATTTCCCTGTTTTTATTTGATCATTCTGGGTCAGTTTTAAAACATCTTGGCCTCTGATTATTTCTTGCTGCCTGCGCAATGATTTTCCAGAAAATAACTGAATGTGTCTTCTCCACCTTAGATATTTTTAGCTCTGCTTCACATGTTGCTGCAGTTGGAGGGCCCCAGCATATTTCTGCATTCTCCGTAAGCATTAGCCAGTAAAACTGGAGTCAGCAAAGCTGAAGTTCCGCTATGACCCACCCTGGCCTGCACTGTCCTTCTCCGTCCTGTCCTGTTATTCCAGGACGCTGACTTTGCTCTTTGCCGCGGCCTGGGCTGACTCTTGTAAAGCCAAGGATATGATACATTTACTTGAAGATCCATATATAGATAGATTAGGAAATTTGAATCCTCACTCAGGAATTTAGTGGAAGAACATTCAGAAAGATGACAAAGTTGTTCACATCTCCAGTGTTTGTGGCAGCCACCCCGCTCCCTGTTTCCTCTTCTTTGTGGGAAGCTGAGGTTGTGAAGGAAGGCCATAGGTCAAAAGGTGGAGAAGAGGAGGAAGACCATATGTCGTGAATTTTATACAGAAGTTAGCCAAAGGGCGGGTATCAAGTAAAAGTTTACCCATGTCTTAATGCATACCTGACTTTGCAGATATATTGTTCTCATATTTTCTTATTTCTAATTACACATAAAGAGTTTCTGGTCACACACACACACACACACACCCACCCCGACCAATGGGTGCACTGTCTGGGAGAAGTCCAGTTCTGATTGAGCTGGGCTGAAATTTTTCCTGTAAGGCTCTACGGAAAGATGTTTGGACGGATAGTTGAATGGAAAATCTAAGCCAAAATTCCAACTGGATATCCTACGGTGTCCGATATGAGAGAGAGGGAAATACCTGCATGTTTGTTATGTTTGGCAGTCACTCTTCTTGTCATGAAGTAACACATATGATCTTTGTGCGTGAGGCCACTGTCTCATATTGCTTTAACTATGTAGATTTTTCCATTTCCCCCTTGCGTGTGGTATTAGACCTTTGTTAGGATTTGTGTTATGTATGTGTGTCTGCCCACAGTGTGGTTGCAGCAGGAATGTGAAAGCACGGTTTTCCCAGTCTTATGACCTGGTGCCTCTGAGCTCATTCTGTGAGTATCGTTGGGTTTGGTTGAAAGGACAGCAGACTGAGAAGTAGTACTCTGACATCTTAACAATCCCCCTCTTTGTCCTGAGTGGGGTATTGTGGGTTTATGTAAAACCGGTCATCATGTTTTATAGTGTGTGTCTGCGTTTTTGTTTTAACTCAACTTCTGTGTGACACTCTCCTTTAAAGTTTAAACCACCGTGCAAACGCCTCAGTTGCTATTGTTGAGTGAATTATGTTGCATGGGAAATGACTCAGGCCTGCAATCTAATAGCTTACATTGTGTTGTCCTGAAAATTTCTTTGTTAATCAATGTTCAGTCAGAAGTGATCCTTCATAAGCAAGGCCTTTCCACTGTGTTTGGAAAATCCATATCATCCTAAAGCCTCTGCTGTTGTAGGAAAAACAGGGAAAACATGTTTAAAGCGTCAACTAGAGCTCAAACAATCATTTTAGCCTCAGGGATGTTTGTGCACAAAACCAAATAATGTGATAAACACAAGTGATGGGCATTGTCATGAGTATTTCTCTGGTGTGTCTGTGTCGCATGAGAATTAAATCAGATTACTAGCAGGGAGAAGTTAGGTTAGTAGAAGTAGCTCATTTTCTGACAGTTTTGTTCATTAATGGAACTCATAAATGTGGATTAAATGTCTTTATACTTAGGGTTTGGGTTTCACCTGCTGCTTCATTGTGTTTTTCATTCAGCAAAGTCTTTCTACTAATGGTAAATCTGGAGAAAAATATGGTTATAACTGAAAAAATACTGAATAAAATCAGTTAAATGCTACGCTTGTGTATAAACAACCTCACCTGACTGGTTTTCTGTTTTCTCCCTTTCCCCTATCCACAACCCCCATCTGTCTCTACTGCTTCATTCTGTTTTACTTTCATTTTCTTCCCTCTTCGGTTGTCTTTCTGTCCTTCTATTACAGGTTTATGTGTGCTCAGATGCCTAACGCAGTTCTGGAGAGCATCAGTATCATCGACACTCCTGGAATCCTGTCTGGCGAAAAACAGAGAATAAGCAGAGGTGTGCACCCTACACTTGACACTAACACTTTACCCAGTTGTTTTTGTTTTCAGTAGCAGCATTTCTTTAGACCATAACACACCTTCTGATTCAAAGATGTGACAAAGCGTTGCACATCTGCCGAGTAAACCCACAGGAAGTCACAGGTTCAGAAATGTAAAAGGAAATGAGACAAACAACACGCACTTGCTGTTCTTTCTCCTCTACTCCTGCTTAGTGAGGACTCTGCAAAGACAACTGTAGCAGTGATGCTTTGTGTGCTGTCAAACCTGTATTTAACTCCTTTTTCACCCTGAGGAAAAATGTAGCCAAACAGAACACATAAATGGGATTGAGGCCCTCACAGCTTGACAGTAGCACAGAGGACTTCTGGCACTTTAAAGTTCATTTCCTGTCAGTGTAGATGTGGCCTCTTTCACATTTTTGCCTTTTTTTCTATCCTTGTTGTTTTGTTTGTTTTGTTCTTCAGTTTTTTCTAACCTGATCCCATGCCGTTCTCAACCCCGACTTCTTTTTTAGAAAAGTTTAATTTATGACACTTTACACCTCTTACCATTTTTTGGGCCTGTCAGTTTGAATTCTTAGTTTTCCCCTTAATTGCCTTATGCTGTATTAGGAATCTTTTCTGTTTCAGTTCACTGTCTTGTGAAATAAATTTGTATTTTTATCCACAAGCTCCACACTAAAGTGACCTACAGGGTAATTTCAGTAAACCTTTGATGATCTGAAAGAACACAGTCAAAAGATAACAGAGCAGCTGAACATAGCTTCTGCTTTTTTCTACAGTATTTCAGCCAGTTTAAGAGGAAACTTGTACAAAATGTAGACTTTTGTATAGCCACGTGAAAGGAAGTGGAGTAAAAAGGCAAACATAGCAGTTTCCCAAGATTCCCCCCCCCCCCCCCCCCACACACACACACACCTCCACCACTGCCTGTGTTAAACAGAGAGCTGCTTCACAGTCTCAGTCTGCTCTTAGATACTGCCTGTTTCCAGGGATATGGAGAAGATAATGGAGTGAAAAGCACTGCAATAGAAAGTTCAGACACCCTCACAGCATGACTGATAAATTATTTCATGATATTCCGCCACCGGAGCCCGGAGGGGTCCCTTTAAGGCTCTAAAGATACATTTATTGTAATAAAGAAACAGGAAATGAATGTGCTGTGCAGATGGTCAGCAACTTGACAAATGTATACATCTGTGTATGAAAGAAGAGTCTGACTCACACTGAAGTGTCCCCCCAGGGTGAGGGGAGCATACTAAATTCAGGGCCATCCGGTCAAATTTGTTTCTCTACACACACGGACACATTTCTACTCGGACAATTTCTCTCCTTAATCATACACACTCTGACTCACGTCATCCTCTGCTCTGTTTTTGTGTAAATACGGATTCAATACTGTACTCCACAAACATACTGTACGGACTATGTCATGTATAAACAGAGCGATTAGATTGTGCTGCTCATGTGTGACGGGCGTGTGTATCTGCACTTGGAGCCGGCACCAGGCCGCCGGAGCCTGCTGCATTAGTGCTAATCAGCTAACCAGAGCTGCATTTGACTTTATAGAGCCGTATGGTTAATTTAAAAAGATTTTGACATTACTCCATCCCCAACATAGACATTGAAATATTAAAGCCCATTTATGGAGATTCAGCCTATTTTTGTTTGTAACCCAGCGACCATGCATTCATTTTGAATAGGTCAGCATGAATGGCTCTGTACTTTTTGTCCTTTTTTTTTGTTCTTAAGTGACGTCAGCAAAAAAGGGACTTTAGCGTAACACTTTTTCAATAAACACACTCAAAAGTAAATTTTATTTTAGGAAAAGGAAAATGTCTTTGCCTAATTTTTTATTCCAATCCTAATTCTGTTTAATTATTGGTCGGACAAATAGAAGATTTCTTTTTAAGCATTTGGCACTTCATGTTGACATGTTATAGCACATTAACACAGCCATGCAAGCTCCTCCTGCCTATTTTCAGGCCATGTTGTATACATGCTAACACGAGAGCAGTGTTAAACGGGACCTCCAACTCCCAACAAGAGTCTCTCAAATACAACACTTATCTTAATGTGAAAGCTGACTGATCCTCCTCTGTGCTCACTGTTTTTTGTGTGATTCTGAGCTCTGTCCACATTTGAAGTGAGTTTGTGGCTCTGTGTCTGCGTGTCCATGAGCCGCATGTTAAAGCCTTTGCAGTCGTTGATGCTGTGAGCTATAAGTAAGACTGCTCGACCAGCTGTCTCTGATTCTCTTACATGTGTGTTTAAAAACAGACATAAGAGAGAATGAACAGATGTCCCCAGCCACTTCCCACTGGGATCTTGGATATGAAATATTCTTCTTTTTTTCTCCCTCTACATTCACTTGTCATGTGCACAGACATTTTTGGCTTTCAGCTGACTCCTATCGCCACCACTTTTCTCTTGTTGTCACTTCTACCCACCCCTTCGGACTCAATCGACTCCTCTCTGTCTTCCTCTACATCTTTGCATATCTGACATTCTCCATCAGCCTTATCTCTACGTCTGTCTTTAGTTTACATGTATTGGACAGGGACAAAAGCCAGCCATGTTGGAATGCGCAGCAGATCTGGCGTTGATTGTGTGGCAGCTGAGATGAGCTTTTAGACGAGCTGCATTTTTCTCTGATCCGATGACATACAGCCCTTAATCAAAAGCACAACTCCTTACTTTCCCCTCCACATGCTCAATGTAAATGATAACTAATACAAGGCCTGTTCTGCCATAAGAGCTGACCTCTTTTTAATTGGATAACCACAAAAAAATGAAGAATAAGTTTCCGTGTTCACGTCAAGGACAAAAGTGTGTTTAACATCTTAATTTGATTAGTTACTTTTTTATGTCGTCACCCTTGTGTTATGTAAGCTTATGTCAACAGTTTTCATTAGTCAGATCCAGTGACACAGCTTTTTGGGAGGCGTATACGATAGAGGTCATTTCAGCCTGAAGGCGTGAGCTGGAGATTGAGACGTCAGATTGTCCAAAGGGCCTTTGGTATTGGGTCTACCTTTTTTTTTTTTTTATAAACCTCTCATTCCCAACACGCCTGGTAAAACAGTAACCAGAGGAAAAAAGTCCAGGCTCTTTAAAGTCCTTTTTAAACATTCAGCCCACAGTTAAACCTCTCCCAACATATGATTTATTAACTAATTAGAGCATTGAGCTCTTTGTCAGGTTAAACATGATTCACCACACCTCATCTGCTAACACAGAGGCTCTTTGCAGAGGCACATCACTTTTGCATGAAAATGCAGTGCAGTTTTTTTTTTTTAAGTCTATGTATGAGCTAGATTGACGTTTTTCTGACTCTGGCTGGAGCCAGCCGCAGACTGATGCTGATCCAGATGTTCTCCTTTTCTCCCTCCAGGTTATGACTTTGCCGCTGTGCTGGAGTGGTTCGCTGAGCGCGTGGACCGCATCATTCTGCTGTTCGACGCCCACAAGCTAGACATCTCTGATGAGTTCTCTGAGGTGATCCGCGCCCTCAAGAACCACGAGGACAAAATGCGCGTGGTGCTGAACAAGGCCGACCAGATCAGCACCCAGCAGCTAATGAGGGTCTACGGAGCCCTGATGTGGTCTTTGGGAAAAATCATCAACACACCTGAAGTAAAAAGCAACTCCGTTCGCCTCTTCATGTGTAAACCTCAGTTAGCTAAAGTTTTTGAATGAGAATCGTATACAGTGCAGGTCAGATGACTTTCCAACAGATGGCGGTTGTAATGGAGTAGGCGTTGAGCTTTTGTCCTCTGCCTGTCACCGTGCAAAAAGATAGACGAGAAAAGCTATACAGTGTTCGTAATGAAAGTGAAAAGCACTTATGATACCACCCCTTTTCACATCTCATGTCCCATGATATGAAAGAGTCTCGTGCTTTTTTTCCCCCAACACTTTGGTTAATGTTTGACCCAGAGCCATATTCATCAAGTGATCCCAGAGAAACCTTTGGATCATGGCGATCATTATTCATTGACTTTAGAGAGGACGTGAAATACACCTCCTTTTTTTCCAAATGTGTTTATTTCTTTAAAAATGTAGTTTTCACTGAGCTGGTTAGCATACAGTGTGAAGCACGGCTCACGGCCCGTCTGTCTTTTTGGGCTCATACAATGTAAATGTTTTGTGTCTGTTTATACAACAGGCAGACGGCGGTGGCAGGCATGTGACCTGTGAAAGAATTTCCTCCCATAAGCGAGGAGGCAGATAAGTCAAACCTGAAAGAAATGAAGATTAACTTGTCCCAACTTGCTTCCAGGTTGTGCGTGTGTACATCGGGTCGTTCTGGGCCCAGCCCCTGTTGGTCCCCGACAACAGGAAGCTGTTTGAGGCGGAGGAGCAGGACCTGTTCGTGGACATCCAGTCTTTGCCACGGAACGCAGCACTGCGCAAACTCAATGACCTCATCAAGCGAGCCCGCCTCGCCAAGGTAAGTACTAATAAGGGTTTCAATGACAAGCCCGTCAAAAATGGACAGAATTCGACCAGAGCGTAGAATATCCTTTTTACAGGAGCCACCTCCCACACTGGGGTGTCACCATAAACCAAAACCCTGTTTTGAGCAACTTTGTTTCCTTCTCAATCAACCACAAGTAGAAGGAAGTTTAGTAGTGACTCAATACGCTGGCAATCTGGGAACGATTAAATGTGGCTTCATCCACGTTGATTTCCTCATTTATGTGTTTTGAGACTTTGATTTTATGTCACTTTCTTTCTTGGTTAGCTGAATTGCAAAATCAAATCCATGAAACGTGTTCCATTCTGATAAGAGTGAGATGTGGCAACAGATGTCGCTGTTCACTGAAGCCATGTCTCTTCTTTGTGATGTGGCGTTCAGGTGCATGCCTACATAATCAGCTCTCTGAAAAAGGAGATGCCCAGTGTGTTTGGAAAGGACTCAAAGAAGAAGGAGCTGATAACCAACCTGGGAGAGATCTATCTGAAGATAGAGAAGGAGCACCAGATCTCACCTGGAGACTTTCCCAACCTTGCCAAGATGCAGGTGATTATTTTTCTTTCCTTTGTCTTTTTTCAACACAGCCCACTCGGAGTACAGTGATCCTCCAGCCTTGTCCCCTCACATCTTTGCCCCTCTTTCCTGCTCCTTGCCCTCCAGGATGGGCCAGGATGGGGATTAGATTTATTTTTCCTGGTTTGTCAGGAAATCCTGCTTCTTGTAGGCTTCTCCCGTTGGTAGCCATTGAAGACTGATCTATTTCTATCACCAATTCCTGTTTTCTATGCTCCCACCCCTTCAGGAGCTGCTGAATGGCCACGACTTCACCAAATTCGCGACGCTGAAGCCCAAACTCTTGGAGGCGGTAGAGGACATGCTCGCCAACGACATAGCTCGCCTCATGGCCCTGGTGCGCCAGGAGGAGGCCTCCATGCCCAGTCAGTCCGTCAAAGGTGGAGCCTTTGAAGGCACCATGAGTGGGCCGTTTGGCCACGGCTACGGCGAGGGTGCCAGCGAAGGCATCGACGAGCTGGAGTGGGTAGTAGGCCGCGACAAACCCACGTACGATGAGATCTTCTACACCCTCTCTCCCATCAACGGCAAGGTGTCTGGTGCTGCAGCCAAGAAGGAGATGCTGAAGTCCAAGCTGCCCAACACGGTGCTGGGAAAGATCTGGAAGCTGGCAGACGTGGACAAGGACGGCCTGCTGGATGATGAGGAGTTCGCCCTGGCCAACCACTTGATCAAGGTGAAGCTGGAGGGCCACGAGCTGCCACCCTCGCTGCCTGAACACCTGGTGCCCCCATCCAAACGCGGGACCGTGCAACAAGATTGAGGATCCAGAAAAGAGGGGGGGGCAGCTAAGTCAACACTCAAGTTACGGACTCTGTATGCGTAAAGTTCAACCACAAGCATGAACAGCGTCATCCTCCATCAAGCTGTGAGTCCCTGAGCTTCCTGACACACTGGAGGGAAGCCATGCTGTGATCTTATTCACCAGAGAGAGACTGGAGGTTTTCTGGGGTGGGGGGGTGGGGGGGTGGTTAGAGAGGGAGGGGCAGCTCCATCTTTGTGTGTTAGGAGATAATATTCAGATATCTAAAAGGAAAGAGGGCAGGACAGAGATGGATCATGAAGTAATGGAGCTGGAGGTTGTATGATGGAGCTGAATATGGATTTATGCACCCTGTGCAAATCATCTTATGTGTTGATCCAAAGAAATATAGTTTTTTTTCTGAATTGGAGGAAATTAATTAAAACAACTCTTATCTATATTTTTGTATTTCCTGACTGTTAACTTCAACGCTTTCCAAATGCTTCCCTTTTTATTATTTTGCCAGATAAATAAAAAGGAGCACTGTACTGTGTAGCTCAGAATTTGTAATGTCTTTTCTTTGAAGCACAACAGTGTAGCAAATGGCAAACGTTCCATTCTCCCATGTTCCACGGTTGAACCTTATCTGCTCTCTACAATGTGTTTCCCGTGCAGCAGCTCAGACACTCACAGCACCCTTATCAGGATCGGATGCTGTTTTTCTCCAGTCTCACACTGATGAGAAAATTAGGAGATTTAAGGTCTTGCCTTAATTTTCACTGAGATGAAAAATCATAAATTCAAACATTGGCTGAATAAATCTGGACGTTTTCAAATGTGTTTTAGTTTGCAGCTGGTTTGTCAGTGTGGGTCAGGAGGGGGACGACGGGTCACTGTGTGCTTTTCTTTAATAGGCTGTGGTTGTGGTGCAGTCTTCTGCCCTCTGTAGGCCAGAAAGTCAAATCAGAGGCCGCAGGAGGACATATAAGGTCATTTACTCATGGAAAGAAAGGCCAAATATTTCTTAGGCCAAGCTGAAAACAGTCATAGACGCAGACACTTGGGATGCATTCTGCAGCAGCCAGAGGACACGTGGAGACGATTCATAAGATGGCAGCTCCAGGAAGGAAATTATAAACAGAAGGACGGGAAGCTCTCACACAGGAGTCTGATCTTTATTATTCTCCCAGTAAGTCTGCACACTCAAGCCAAGCTGGTCTGAGTCAACTCTGATTTAAAGGCTGTTCTTCTTTCTTACGCTTGGTGAAGGCTAAAGCTGCCAAAATAAGTGTGAATATTTCTCTTTGAAACTTATTTTAAAGATTCATTTGAATATATTTTCACATGGGGACATCTGTCGGCACCAGACCTGTAGCAGCCAGCTGACCGTGTGGAACCGTGACACTGAATCACAGCTCAGAGCGCCAGATCACCTCCTGTAGCACAATGTTGCGTTTCATACTCGGCTTTACTCCCAGTCGTGTATTTGTGTCTCATAAGCACACTCGGACTGCCCAGCAGCTCACAGCAGCTGCCAGAATCAGATGCACGGCATTCAATCTGTGATCAAGTCCGAAGGCGCTCTCTTGTGTCTCGATAAGTTATTACAGACTATTGGAGTGGGCTGGTTCTGGTTTGCCTGCCCTGCCGCATCCGAGGGACGACTGCATGTTCCTCCATCTGCTTTGAGCTTTTCTCCTTTATCGCTGTGTTCTAATGTTCTGGTTTCTCACATGGCTGTACTAATTTGATGATGAAACATAAAATCCCTTTCCACTTTAATACGTCTCTTCTTGTTATTTCATTAATTGGTATATGCAGTGTTACAACTTCCATCCATCCATTATCGTTACCGCTTATTCCCTAATGGGGTCGCGGGGAGAACTGGAGCCTATGCCAGTGGCGCTGGTCACAACCTGGACAGTCCATCAGTCCATCACAGGGCGAGACACAAGACATACAAGGACGAACAACCACCCACACTTACACTCACTCCTAAGGGCAATTTGGAATGCCCAAACAACCTAACATGCAGGTTTTTGGACGGTGGGACTCGAACCCAGAACCTTTTTGCTGTGAGGCAACTGTGCCAACCACCACACCAACTTCTGTGTTGCACCTTCTGTTTTTTTCTCTTCTTTTTTAATTCAGAACAAAGCCTTACCTCCCTGTTTAGTCATTCTTTCATTCATTTTGCCGTGTCGCCTTTACTTTTATTTACTTAAAACTTGAAAAATCCACTGGTGCACTTAGATGACTTGCAGTTTGGTAACTTCCCGTTTGATGTGTTGTATAATATGCAACATGCTGACTGAGTTCTCAGCTGTCAGGAGATAATTTACAGCTGGCGGTTCTGCTTGCTCCTCTTCAGGTTTACCAGCACAGTGACAGAAAGCTGCAGGAATGCCCACAGTGGTGTGAAGGGAGAGCCGAGTGGGACTCCTCATGACCGTCTTTCTGCATGCAATGTTTTTTCTCAGCTCTCTGCCTCCTCCTTTGCATATCTCCGCTTTACACCGTTTCCTCTTTCCTGTCTTCCCCTGGTAGGACGTGGCTGCCCTCGTCTCTTTTTCCCCTTTTCCTTCCTTCTCCTCCACTGTTTGTGGAGAGCAGCCTCTCCCTGCCCTCACCCCTCTGGGGGTTTGTTTTTCCTCTGGATTCCTGTCCCTCCGCTGACTCGTTCACCTGGTTCTCGGGTCGTGCTGGTCCCCGCTTTTACAAATAAACGTTCCGGCCCTCTGACACACTGACCCGGCGGAGAGTTGACTGGGTCATGGTTATATAATTCAGTCATGGGGTGGGAGTGCCGCTCCTCAGAGGCAGGTGAGGAATGAGGCACCTGTATGTGTGAGAACAAATCGTCTGGGAGCAGAAGGACAGTGCCTCAAGTCTCACATGGAAGCACGGGGTTGATGTGGTACATCATTAACAACTGAATAAAAAAATACTCATTTAAGATGTCTCAAGCTCTTTTAAAATGTTTTAAAGTTTTTCTGTCTGATTTTCTTTTTCAAAATGTCATAATTTAGAATTCTATGTACCAGAAGTATACACATCTATCACAGAGCTGCATCATCTCCCATTTCTACTTTGACCAGATTTCAGCGTGTAATAGCTCAGGACTGCTGGCAACTCAGGTTAGCGCCCACAATCTTTTACTCCACGTAAGTCCACGTGGAGTCCATGTAAAGCTGGAGGATCCAAACCCTGAGAAAGTCTAAATTACATGCTTTGAAGAATCCTTTGATGCTTAAGAAATCTTACAATTTGTTGAATTCCGACTAAGCTAGAACAGTGAGACATGACACCTCACAACATGTCAATGTCCATTGAACAAAAACAAAAGAACACTAGTGTAACTCATGAATTAATAGTTTGTTCTATCACCTTTGGGGGAAAAGAAAATTAAAGTAATAATTTTCCGTATTGTATTAGCAGTCTTTGACATCTTTGCAGTGTAATTTTGGCCCACTCTTCTTTACAAAATACCTTCAGTTTGGTTTATTTTGATTCTCTCAGCATTTATTTATGGACTTCCCTCATCAGATCCCATCACAACATTTAAGGAGGTTTATGTTAGAACATTAGAGCTTTGCAACGCCCACATTCTTGTCTTTTTCAGACTTTCTGTAGTAGGTTTATCGCTAGGTTTGGGATCATTGTCCTGTTAATGACCCAGTTTCAGCTGCGCTTTGATTGTCAGACCGATGGCCTGACGTTTGAGTCCAGAACACTTTGGTAGATTAACTTCATGCTGCATTCATTGGCTGAAAAGTACTCTGGTTCTGTGGCTGTAAAACAAGCCCACACAATTAGTACTCCACCACCGTGCTTTACAGATGGTGTGCGGTGTCTATACTGATGTGCATCATCCAAAGGACATTTTTCCAGAAGAATTCCAGTATAATCTAACATGACCTGTACATCATGTGATTACATAAACATTATCCTGCAAAACTCATGGATTTAAAAATAATCAGGACACGAAAACAGTTCATTAAAAGGAGAATTTTATTGTTCGGTAGCTGGGACACAGAACACATCAGAGCAGCACAAAACAACACCAGGAGTGATTCAGTTCTGTAAAGACACGTCTGTGGGACAGGTTCACATTCTTAGGGAAAGTGAGGATGAAGATTTTTTTTTTCTAAAGAAAAGGAAGGGGAAATAAGTGCTAAGAAGGATTGTGATTTCCAATCAATACTTCTTATTTGAGAATATTTGCAATGTTAAGCTGCCATTACAGACCTGTGGAAACACTTTAGCTCAACGTAGGGATATATTTAATCATTTTTACCAATAAAATAATAAAATACCATAAAATATAATGATTTTAATGATTTTTGTTAAGTGTTTGGATTCAGCTGATGAAATCAGGCAATGACTGCAGCTTTCGGGGTCTTCAGTTTGAGAAAAAAAGATTCAAGTAACGGCCTATAATGAGTGAATCTCGTTGTGTGACTGCTTCTGAGCAGAGACCCTTCAATAAAAGCCGATCAGCCTAAATCAGTCTTCATCAGGACGGCTCATCTCTGCTTCTAAGTGTTTCAAAATCCAGACAGGTGTGATGAGGCGGGCAGATGGAGCGGTTTTGAGCAGCAGGGCCGGGGAACAGCTGTCTCGTTTGGCTCGGTCCGCCTCTTTTCTTCAGTTTGACTGTGTGGTGACGGTCACTGTTTGGTCAGAGTTCAGTTCATGCGTTCGGTCCCGGCCTCAGGAGGGCGGCCGGACTGTGGGCTGAGGGGCTCCGAACATGTCCTGAGAGGCGTAGGTGATGTAGAGGAAACCGTCGGTATCTCTGTGGTGGGAATACACCTCCCCCATGCTGGAGGACATGCAGGACATGCTTTTCTCTGCCACCAGCAGGAACAGGGCCTGAGAGGAGTCCAGCGCGATTTTATTCCTGAGGGGAGAGAAATGGCCAGGTGGATTATAGGAGGCAGGCAGCAAAAAGTTTGAGTGGAAAGGATAATGACAAACGTTACAGCTCAGAGGAGCAAGAGAAGAAAGGGGTATGTTCACCACGTAGAATAGACTCACCTGAGGAGGCAGAGAAACTGACCCAAGGTGAGCTCGAAAGGTACCAGAAACTTTGTTTTATCCAGCAGAGGGAGAGTCTTTTCACGGATGTAACGTTCGACAATCACCTGGGCACAGAAACAGGTCTGTCAGGGCCTGATACTTCACACAAAGTGTTCACCAAGTCATTACGAAGCCAAAAGGACTGTTTCTATACGGACTTACGGGCAGTTTGTTGGGGAATTTAGACCGGATAGTGCACACTTCATCTTTTCTTGTGGCTGCAAAGGAACAAAGAACTCCATTATATACACAAGCTCCCAGTGCTGACGGACAGGTGGTAGACTGAGGAGTGAATAGGTGGTCTTACCGAGGCATTTCCTCTGCTTGAAGGGCATCATCTCCATGGATTTCTCAAAGGGAGCCATTGTCGCTGAGCAGCTTTTGTGAGGCCGGTTGCGATGGAGGTGGCGAGGCACTCGTGCCCGGGCTGACAGTTAAGTCCCCTCGGTGGAAGCCAAAAAAAACCCTGCTTAGTCTCTGCTATCGCTGCCGTTTTATAGAGGCAAACCTGGGAGGAGTCGAAATCTGACACTGGCAAACAAAGGCACACTCCTCATGCTCGGGGGGCAGCGCGTGGTCCCGGACCTCCGCTTTAGACCACACTCACACCTACTGGTCAGGTCGCTGAGCTTTCTCGCATCTGCTTGTGACATTGGTTGGGCTGTCACGTACGCAAAGCTGGACAAACACGAGGAGGGCCACGAAACGGGGACAGAGAACTGGAGGAGGTCCCGAGGAAAACCCCCCTGAAAAGGAGGGCAGGACCCAGAACCCCCGCAGAATCCCTCACATCTCTCGGCGCTCTGAATTTGACAGCTCCGACCTTTGACCTTTTCCCTGCAGCGGCCATGCCGGCCACATGTTGGGATATCCCCAAGAGTCTGTAATGCTGGGGACTGCATTGGCCACCTCCTTTTGTGTGTGCTCACTTTTTTCAGAAGGGAAAATGTTTGTGGTGCTGAATCCTGGTAAATGAAACTTCTGAAATAAAAGACATTCATAAAGCATCTATGTGTTAATAACTGCTGTTTAAAACTTATAAAAATGAAGCGTATCCCTATTTTATTTGTCTACTTTCTATTATACGTCATATTCAATTGCTTACATAGCAGAAAAGGGAATATAAATGACCAAGAAATCTGTAATAGTTGTCAGTCAGTGGTTGACTTACATATTTAAAATCGGTATCAGTGTCCGGCTAGGGACTCATAATAAGTGCATGCCGCATTTGAATGACTGTGGGATAAAAAAAGAAATAAACAGGCTTTCTTTGAGGATTTCCGGATCTTCTGTTGTGTCATATTTTCATTTGCAGAATGGCTGTCATGACACGATATTGGATAGAACTACTAATTAATGGCACATTTCTCCTAACTTTTCTTGTGCAACCTTCCAGGAAAAATCACCTCAAAGAAACGTGCAAACTTCAGCTGCTCTTTTGAGATTTGTACAAGTGTTGGTTGTTCGTAAAGGTCGTCTCTCATGGACGAAGATCACCCTCTGCTGGTCAAACAATAGCAGAGGGCAGTCAGAGAGACAGTCCCAGTTAAAGGGGATTTTTCCTGCTCCTTTGTTATAAATCAGTCAAAAATATTACATCTCAATGGGGAATTGAGACATTTCTATTTAGATAAATAGTATCAAATTTAAAACAACAGAAATGTACATTTGAACAAGACTGCAGTAACATACCAGAAGCTCTTCTGACTCCATAAGATTCAGTAAAAGTAAAGACATCCTCTATTGGATTAAAAAAAGAAACGGCTAATATAGCTCAGGGAGATTTTCGTTCTCATCTGCTTGGTGGCTCGGGTTAAAGATAAACTGCTCCATCTTTCCCTTCTCATCATCGTCTCTGCACTGTATCTTTGTCCGCTCATGAAACGGGGCAGATTTGGTGTTTTCCCAAGGGTAACTTCTGTTGTGAAATAAGACACTCAGTCATGTAGGAATGGAAGCATAATCTATTCGAAGATTTGAATCTATCAGCTCATAATAAAAGTCCCATTGTCCATGACCAATCTGAAAATTAGTTAGAAGCTGCCTTAGATGAAAAAAAACAAAACAAAACACCATAAACACACCATGTCGCAATTTATTCCAAAACTAAACCAAAATGCAGAAGCTGTTTGTGAACACTTCTCACCATCTGGTGTGATCACCTCTAGAAACGTAGAGCTTTAGTCTTTTGGGGTGTGTTAATGCAATGGGGGAGAGATATCAGTGATGCTAAGGAGGCAACGGCTGCTTCAACTAATGAGACATGGGTTACAAGCCCCCTCCCCCAAATAATTTGGAGTTCATCATTCTACAATCAGAAAGATTATTCTTATGTGAAAAATGTTCAAACCACTTATTAATATTCTCAGGACTGGACATTGCCTCATGTCAGATTTTAAGGGGTTGCATCTGAGATTCTACAGGCCAAAGTAAGCATGTTAAATCAGTAAAGCGTGTGAGACGACAATGAGAAACCTTCTCTCTGAGTATATCATTGCAGAGTTGCAAACAACTGAACAAACCACAAGACTTCTGAAACAAAGTTCTTTAGACCAGAGCAAAGTGGAGCCTTTGGTCGTGCTGGTTTGGCCAAAGATCCAGCTTTAAATCTGTTAGGACATAAACAAACAGCTTCAAAATCCAGGGACGGTCGTTGTTGTGCTCTGCAGCAAAATGGTGGGCCATCCGAAAAGGCCCAGAAGTTCTAATCACATTAAACATTGATCTGTAATTCATGGCGGCGGGAGTCTGAGATAGAGGCAGCTGAGAGTAATTATCTCCAGCAAAAGAGGAAAAAAACAGGGAATTCTGTCAGATCCACAGCACAGGGTGTACATAAACACAGGTGTTCTCACTTTATTCAGCCTGTTATTACTCTGGTGCAGGAGTATAATTGCCTGCTATTCCTCCCCCCCGACGCAGCCTCGGTGAAAACAGAGGAGCTGCAAACACCTGACAGACACTCCAGCGCCAGCAGAAACGTGCAGTCAGGGACTACGAGCACGCTTTTATTCGTTGACACTTGAAGGCAGACGCGTCTGATGCCGTGCAGCTGCGTCACCGGCCACTGGGGGTGTTGGGGGGTGGTGTTGAGGCATTTGGCCCGCGCTCCGCTGCAGCGTGGAGTTGGCCGGCAGGGCTCGGGCTCTTGTCTTTTCCACGCGTCCGTTCGAAAAACTTGTGCGTCCAATCCCCGCGTTGGCTCCTCCTCTCCTCCCTCTCCTCCTTCTCCGCCTCCTGCTCCCACATGTAACGTTATCTCCCCCTCCCCTTCTCTCTCTCTCTCTCTGGTGGTTGCATTGTCTCATTGGGACGCAGCGCACGGGTCCGGCTGCGCTGCGCCTTGAGCGGACCGGTGCAGTGACAGGAAAAACGGGGAGACCGAGCAGCGGGCTGGTACGATCCGTGACCCGTTGACGCTTCCCCCAGCCTGAGCCCGGATTCGCGAATCCCCAGCTGCACGGTCCTGGTGGACGGAGAGGGGGGGCGATGCCGACAGCCCTCGTCCGGAGTTGCGTTGCGTCCGCCTGACGCCGGAGCCTATAAGCCCGTTCGGCACCTTCTCCGTCGGTCGTATACGGTGACTGGCGGGGGGTGGGGTGGGTGGGGGCCGCCGGCTGTGCGCCCCCGGCCGGGATGGCAGCCCGCCGCGGCGGCGGGAGCGCGCTGTGGTCCGGCACCGAGCGCGTCCGCGTCGCGGAGCGCCTCAAAGCGACGATGGCCGGCGTGCTGGAGCTGGAGGTGCTCAGGTGCAAACACCTGGAGATGGTCGACGGCGCCTTGGCGGACGGAACTTGCGCGAGCGCTCACGCCGAGGACCCCCGGGCGACGGAGGAAGAGGAGGAGGAGGAGGAGGAAGAGGAGGGCAGCGGGACCCCCGAGAGCGCCTCTTCCAACGCGGAGCGCGGTTCTGCGACATGCCGCGGGCAACAGGTCAGTCCGGGCGTCTGTCAGCGCCGAGATGGAGCCCTGCACGACACGATTCTTACATTTGAATGCGGGCGGATGGGGATCTGCCAACAAGCCGGTCCCCCCGGGTCCCGGCGGGCAGATTTGATCGCTGCCTGGTGGCGCATGGCTGTGCCTCGAGCTGAATGCCCAAATGACTGAAATGGTGCCAGAGACCATCCAAGCATGCGGGCCGATTATTATATTCAGCTGCAGTCACGTGGAACAAATGTCATTTAGGTCAGGGGACGAGGACCAGCTACTGTCTGCCTCAAGGTTATAGAGGCTCAAATCAGGTGGAAGTATTAATACACTAAACAGAAACCAGATACTGCTAGGCTACATTATTTTCTCCCTAGCCAATAAAGCCCCTCTGCTCAAAAGGTCCCTGCAACATATTGTTTGTTTTTGTGGTGCCAATAGAAAGGTCCGGCTCCTCACCATCTGAACATAGATCCCATTTCTCGACCTACATGATCTCACCCTGTCTTTACACACACATTTAAAAAGCAACCCACTTCCCAAACTTTGATCTGAAATTGATACAAAGGTCTTTTTGTTTCAGGCATGAGGGGAATGTGGGCTGACATGTAATACAGGAGGACAGGATGTGTCCCGGTCTCATCACGAGGCCGATCCATCATTGCTCTAGATAGAATAAATCTGAAGCTGTGCAGTCCTCACGGTGTGAAACTAGCTAAAAATGAGAGGATAAAGGTATCTGGAGGAGCACCAGTATGGAAGGAACAAATATAGTCTCAAGAACATTTCCACTGGGTGAAAAATCTGCATGCATTTGCATTCACATCTCAATTCCAACTTCTTAAATATGAAGATTTGGAGAGTTTATTATCAAGCAAAATCTATAACAGACTGTCTGATGGAGCAAATAATTAGCTTGAAGGTGTCTGTATCTGGGTTGTAAAATCCTCTCTGCTGGATTGATTATTTTAATGAGATTATCTTCATCAGCAAAATAGCTCATTATGACCAAAACCTGTCAAAGATTTCCTCCCTTGTATATTTATTGATTGCACACGATTTAGAAATATGTTGGATTCTGTCCGTGTGAAATCAGACCCTAATGGATTACTCTGATGATGGCACTGAGAGCAATTGTGTTTTCAAGCTTCAAATGCCGGAAATGTTCTGGTTTCAGTTTAGGCAGTTTAATCAGTATGCAAAGCAAACACCTGATGCAGGTTGAGAAAAAACCTACTGGCCCTTTCAGGTTTTATGGAACATTTTCCAGCCTTGGTTTTGTAAAAAATAACACAATCTTTATCTATTGCTATTAGGAGGCTTTATTGTACGTACTGAAGCAACACGTAGGTTTGTACTGGATCACCTCTGGACCAACCCTTACAGGCCAATGCTGTGTCTGTGGGGTTTGTATCCAGGCACAAAACAAACACTGAATTAACATTTGCTGCTATTATAGGAAAGCAACAAATACTTAATCAAGATCGCAACAAACAAACTGTTACTGTTATACTGTGAATATGTGTTTCCATTACCAGTGGGTTGGCTTAGTCAGCAGCCTGTGGCGTATTCACACACACACACACACACACACACACTGCATGAGCTGGGGCCACAGTCGAGGTCACCTTTACAGCCAGGGCGACGTATTTACCTACCCCCCCCCCAAAAAAACCCTAACCTTAACCCTTCTATCCATAAAAAGTCTGCAGCAAATGAGCATTTCAGATCATCTGTGCTCATCGGAGCAAGAACAGCACCGTCGGGCGTCTGCTGGGAAGCGTGTCTTCGTACGTGCTGCCTTCCTCGCCGCCCACCAGCCAACATCTCCTCTGTAGTGTGCTTCTGTGGGGGGGGGGGGGGGGGGGGGGGGGGGGGGTGGACAGCATTGCTCATTTTCACCTCTGAAGGGAGCTGCTGTTGGAGCCGTGCAGGCTGGCACTCGGCCCTTTGCCCCACTCAGCCTTCACCAACATGGGTTTACATAAAAGGCAGACAATATTTCACTTAAAGCTGTATCAGCTGGAGAGAGAACCAGGAAGCCAAAAGTCTGGATGTTTTTGAAGATAGATTTATTTAGTTACTTTGTATAATTCATTTTTATCCAGAGGCTTACTGGATTCAGTCTCAGCAATCATTTGGAAAAGCACATGTTGTTCTGTGTTTAAGCAGGAAAGCATTTTGGATTTAAACGTTTCAAAAGAGAGTCAGTGGGGGTTACTACAGGGCAGAGCCATATGGGTCAGAATCAGAGCAGGTTTAAGCTGTCATATACGGGCACATTTACACAGTTTTCAAACATTATTTCCTCCAACGTTTGAGATGCATTCAGAGTTTTGAGCAAAAAAACATCCTCTCAAAAACAATCCTGTTTGAAGGATGACTGTATTTTTCCCGTATTCGTATTTTCTGAAGGAAACAAGTTAACTCAGTTGAATCTTTTGTAGTAGCCAGAATAAAAACCTGTCAGCGGCTCTCGCTGCCGTCAGCACGGGCGTCAAGGCCAGGCTGGTGGAATCCTCCCGGCTGCTGCTCTGTGATAACACGCGGAAAAGTGTGAGCGGAGTAGCTGCAGAGCGCCCTGGAATACACGTGGAAAGTTAGAGGTGTGACGGTTTTTAACGGACGAACGGGAATTTCATTTCCGTTTTCTTAACGTGGCCTTGGTGGTTGGATCAAGAGAAGACAACAGCGATTTTTCAGTCATTCTTCTGATGTTTCACAGCCTCCCAATGACGGATCAGTTAGTGTAGAAAGCAAACCTGTAATAGGACACAGGCCTTAAAAGCTGTGTCTGCAGCACTCTGAGCGCCTTCTGAAGGCTGCTGCTCTTGATGGGAAGCATCACTTTACTTGGAGGGTCATTACCCTGACCCGTGGAGCGAGACAGCTTTTGTCTTCTTTTTCTTTTTTTGCCTTGGGGTCTCTCTGAGCTCCCAGGAAAAAGTCTGCCAGGCCTATACCTGTGACACCCCGCCGAACGTCTGAGAGAAGCCGGAGCTCACTGGCCAGCTCGGAGATGAAGACACGCGGCGTAGGCCATCCGCACATCTCAGCCCGACATTAATAATGCATGCAACAATAAATACCACCCGGTCAAAGTAGCCTTCCCCATAACCCGGCCCCGTCGTTATGCCTCGGCATGGCAACCGATTGGATTTGACTCCCTCATGACATCATGCGCGCATTAAGAGGAGGTGTGCTGCTTGTGCCGCCGCAATCACTGCGGCATTATTATCCAATCGACCCGTGCGTTTTCTGCTTATTACTCCAAAGGGGCTTCTGCACTCCACCCTCACAGAGACGGGATATCATATTACGGAGCTCAGAGCAGACCTCCGCCCTCCGATGATTTGATCAGGCTCGCGCTGTAACTTTATATTCCGTAATGTGCACTGCATGACGTGTTGAGGGACGACTCGGGTTTTTGCGGATTTTTAGACAATCCGAGAGCTTTTTAAGAGTTTTTTTTTCCTCTCACAACTAGTAATAGGGCTAGTCAGAAAGGCGAGTGGAAGCCATTGAAATGCAGGAGAATATGCACTTTTATGGCAGAAAGTCATGTCTATATCGGACTCTTTTAGTGTGTGTGTGTGTTAGTGTGTTCAGGCCGAGTTAAATATTTCGCCAGGCCTGTTGTGTTGTTGTGAGTCTGTGTGGGAGGAGAAGTGTGCGAGAGTTAGAGAGCTAGTAGCTGTAGCTATGGTGAGTAGGGGGCGGCAGGCTCGAAGGATATTATAGAAGGGTTTTTGGGGGGGGGGGTTTTTTTGTTAGGGGGGGGGTGGGGGGGGTGGGGGTCCTCCAAGATGCCCTTCTCTTTCACCCGGCAACCGCTCATTCCCTCCTCAGCTCGCACTCCCCTCTGCTCACTCGGTGACTCACTGTGAGTGTTGTTTTTTTTTTTTGTCCCTCACACTCATTTTGGTCACCCACTCAGCCTGGACTCGCTGTAATTTCACAGGGCCGGGAAAAAAACAAAACGGGGACAGGTTCTCACAGAGCTGAGGGGAAGGGGAGAGACAAACAGAAGACGGGTCAAAGTCTGACATTCTTTTCCCCCCACTTTTTCCCTTTCTTTCTCTCCCTCCTCCTCGGTCCATCCCCCCTTCCCTTCTGCCTCTCCGGCTGCTCTTTGTTACGTCATCTGTCCTCTCCCATTATCCTCTGAATCCCCCCCCTCCCCTGTCACCCAACCAGTGAGTCACTACCTGTATTGTTTCCTCAGTAACAAGAGGATTGATCAGCGCCACTCACAGTGTTGCTGTTGTCTGGGCTCCGTCGCTCTAATGCCGGGGCTCCTGGCTGCTGTCCTGGAGAGAGATGGGTGGAGGATTTGGAGGATAATCGAAGGAGGGGGGTTTACTCCACGGAGCCTCGACTAATCTAGGAAATGGCCGCACTTTGCTAACTTGATGACCGTCATACTTGCGCGTGGGTCCTCATTCCTGAATGTTCTGGAGGAGCTCTGCGACATCATCAGAGCTTCAAAATAACTTTACCCCTAATTTCCCAGACAAATTCGAACGGGGGGTTTAGAGTGGCTTTTTCAAAGCCCGAGTTAGCAGTTATATATTAGATTAAAATGGACATTAAAAAAAAAAAACATTATCCTTTATATAGCTCAGTGTATTTCAGTCTTTATACTCATACTTTATCCACAATAAAGAAAGATTAGCTGAGGTTCTGTTGTATCAGCAGAAAGCAAATCAAGTAGTGCATTTCTACAATGAATTAGAACATTCAGTGTCCTCTTTGATACCGCATTACTTTTGCTACATAAATGCTCTTTTTAAAGTAGACGGGCCCCCACAGTGTTAACCGCAACAATTTGTGGAGAAATGGCTGTGGAACGACAGAGACTGTCCTACAAATTGTGAAGCTGAATCTATCAAAGTGTGTAAAGAGAGCGCTGATGATGCAAGCTGTTGATGATTAAATCTCCATCAGCTGTGAGCTCCGAGTGGCTGTTGAGGTTGCCATGGTGAGGCAAAGAGCAATATCTGACTCACGCTGAAAATCCCAAATAACTTTTCAATTGCTATATAAGGAAAAAGCGCTGCATCCTCTCCACACAGTTATGCCGGAAAGCTTTTATGCACAGTTGTCTGACATGTCTTTTTCTTTTGGGAATAAAACTATATTAATCTTACTCTGATTTTCCACAGTATTAGCCTGGTGGGGATGGTTGGGTTTATATTACCAGTAAAGTATTAGTCTGTTGGATTAGACAGTGACACTGTGGGAGACATGACAATTTCACCCAAGTGTGATCTAACCATGATATCTGTAGAGTGAAAATTGCTGGTGCTGGAAATAAATGTTTCTGTTAGGAATATTTGAAGGCTCTGCCTCTTATGTAATCAACAGTACAACAGACTTCTGTGAAGAGTCATCACAGTCATCCCATGTACAAGCTGGTGGTTTTAGTCATGTGTTTGAATCAAACTGTGACTAATAAGGCAAAAGCAAGAGCAGTGTTTATTTTTTGTTGTTTTTGGTACGACATAGTCTGTGCAGAAATCTCACTAATAACTGACAGAGGTTATAGAACATATTTATGTTTTTTTCTTTTGTTTAGTTTTTTTGGGACGGATGAAAAATAAATGGGATTTTTCCACTCGGCTCACTCATATTTTTTTGTTGTATTCAGGATGCGTCTCCTTCAGATTTAGTGGCGCTGCCCTGTCAGAGCAGCCCAGAGGACTGCAGCAGTAACTCCGGGGATGTGATGGTCCACTCCTCATCGGGCAGGGGGAGTAACTCACGATGGTCCACTCTGTCCTGGGACGCCCCTTCTGACCTGCTCTCCCCCCCAACCCCAGACCCCAGTGGTATGATCCACCTGGATAGTGACTCTAGGCCTAGTTCAGGTAAATACACGCCTTGGTGTTAGTGGTCCAAATTGCAGATAACACATGTGATAACAGCATTTACTTGTACAACGAACAACAGCTTGCCACCTTTGGCAAACATTAACCATTCTCCTTTTTTAACTTTTATTTACTTGAACTCTGTGTGACTTGGCCCTGACTCACTCGGTCTGTGGCTGTAGACCCCGCAGCATTTCTTGACAATGATTCCTTTTTTTGTCATTTACTAAGACGTTTATTCTTTTTTAATATGAAAGCTAAAAAACTACACATCGGGTATTCCAACTGAAGGGACATTAACAGAATTCTTTCATTAAATTCAAAATCTTATTTTCAGCTCTGATCCATA
The DNA here is from genome assembly GCA_013363375.1 of Menidia beryllina. Taxonomy (NCBI): domain Eukaryota; kingdom Metazoa; phylum Chordata; class Actinopteri; order Atheriniformes; family Atherinopsidae; genus Menidia; species Menidia beryllina. Next base: position 1,709,138 of record JABUIW010000031.1, on the reverse strand, counting down.
TAAATAAACCCCCTAAGTAGCTTTTGCAGTGGTTTATTTTTCGACTTAGCTACTTATACTGTCAGTTGAACAATGGATACATTACTATGATGCCTTCTCCTGGAATTTTCATGAGGTTAAAGTTACTGAAGCTGGTGTTTTGTCTCTGTTTGACTATTTTTTACAGACTCAAGTAATTACCCCTTTATGCATACAGACATCCCACATAAATTCCTCCCATACGTGCTGTCCGACACATCTGCTGTAAACCCTATAGGTTGTATGTGTCTTGTTCAATTTCTTTTTCTCCGCTGCAGGTTTCTACTCGGTGAGCGGGAGCTCTCTGTCGGACTCCTGCTACTCGGTGTCCAGCGAGGCTGCCCACGGAGGCCCGGCGCCACCTGCCAGGCCTCTGAAGCAGTGGGAGCAGGTTCCCGAATCTGCCGACCACACTGACACCCTGTGGTCAGAGGGAGCAGCGCAGACGCAGCCGCCTGCCCCAGAAAACATCCAGGAGGACGCCGAGCCCAGAGAGAAGTCACCCGTTCCAGGTGAGCACTGTCCTCGGTTTCAGAGACAAAGTTTCTGGTCCCGGCCGAAGTTGGTGGTAAACTACCGAAGAGTGGTCACTTTCTCAAGAGGCTAGAACTGAATGACTGAGAGAGTAGCTGAAATGAACTTTAAAAAAATTGTTTTCCTCTCTTTTCTTACAGTCCCAAGTGACCTAGATGCCACTGGACTTGGCTTCCTCTCTGATTTTTGCTCAGGGTTCAGCGACTCCCTGATTTCGTCCATTGCCCTTCTCCTTAACCCCACTCCACCCCCTTCCTCCTTTCATTCAAAACCCCAGCTGGACCCTCGCTACTGCACCGACCTTGTGTCCCGCCGGACCAAAGAGGTGTATTCCTACCCCAGCCCGCTGCACGCCGTTGCCCTCCAGAGCCCCCTCTTTACCTCGCAGAACCAGGAGTCGCCCCCCTCGGCGAACCCCGACGGAGCCCAGGACGACGAACTTGTCGAGCCGAACGCTGACTCGGCTGTGCCTCTCGATCCTCAGCAGCCTTCCGCACTGACCTCTGTCACCCATTTGGAGCAGTACATAACACGGCTGGCCCGCCAGTTCCAAAGCCGCGTAAGCGCCTCCACCTCCGATCTATCGTCGGCTGCAAACTCCGGCCAAGTCACGTCCAGGGGACTCTGTACTCCTGGGAAAAGTCACGGTTCCACCCAGTCCCTGTCGGCCTTTGAGAGCCGCAGCACGCCCTCCGCCCTGCTGGGGGGCAGCGTCACTCCCTCTAAGTCAATGTTGGGGAACTCGGCCAGAGTCAGCCTCAGCACCACGGGGAAAAAAGGCACTAGGAATTCAATCAACCTGGGAAACCTCCCCTCTGCGACTGGGGAGGACTTAAACATAAATCTGCATCTTAACCTCAACTTGAATCTGACCCCCGGCTTAAGTTCCAGCCGAGGGGTGGCAGACAATCCTAAAAATGGCAGTGGCGGTGCTCTGAAAGCCGACTTGGCTGCATCTTCCAACGCCTCGGCCTCTTCGCTCTCTTCCTCTACGCCCACCCCAGCGCTTAGGTCCCGCTCTCGCATTTCCACCTGCCCGAGCAGCCTGTGCCACCGCAGCTCCCTGGAGGTGCCCTCTGGCCCCGGGGCCGGCTCTGGATTTGGCTCGTCGGCCTTCTGTCGCTCGTTAGACTGGAGCAGCGGCGCGCCGGCTGAGGCTGGGCCGTCGGTTTTCGGTGCCGGCGCCGGATCGGCTCCCGGGTCTCAGCGAAGCAGCCTGATCCAAGAGTCCGGCAGCAGTAACAAAATAAGCGAGGACTCCCCCATGGTGGGGGAAATCTCCCGTCTCTCTGGCCTCTCTAGGGCTGTCGTGGTTGGACTGATGGAGCAGGGTGTGGAGCTGGACATCGACTGCTTCCAAACGGACTCTGCGGGCGAGGTGAGGGGCCACAGCAAGACCCACCTGGCGGCTCAGAAAGATCAGTCGCATGACTACGCCAGGCTGACAGAGGGGAATCCCCAGAGACCCATACAGCTGTCCCTCAGTGTCACCCATTCTCCCCAGTCTCAGTCCAGCCTCACCCCTCCCCGCTCACACACCAGCAGCCCCATACACCCCTACCAGTCCATCCATGTCCCGTCCCACTACTCCTCACACTACCACTATCAGCACACCGCTTCCCCGTCGGAGCTGCCCTCCTCCACGGCCTCCTCCCCCGCTTCGCACCCCACCGCAAGGGCCCACTCCCCCCCGCGCCCCCTCCAGCCGTCCCCTTTGGGCGCCACCCCCCTCTCGGTTTTCCGACGGGATTCGCCCTTTCAGTGCTCGCTGCCCCACTCGAACAGCAGGGCCTCCCCGATGGAGCACGGAGGCCTCCAGCCGAGAGGGGGGTCTCTTCGGCAGAGTGGGGGTGAGGGCGGTGCCAACAGGTGGAAGAGGGCGGAGGGCGAGGGGCTTTACAGGGGGAAACATGCCTCCCACAAGCTGGTCCGGGCAGCCACCGTTAGCAGCTACGCGAAGAGAGAGGACTACAGTTCAGTCTGGGCCGAAGAGGAGGAGAGGGAGCAGCCAGCGGCCCAGACCCCCAGGAGGTCCACCGGCAAGCTCTGGAGGGGCTTCGAGGGACGGCGCTGGGGCAAAGAGCCCGAGAGCGAAAAGGAGGAGACGGACAGAGCCGAGTACGGCTACGGCTGGAGGAGGAACAGCGTCGGGAGCTGGAGGCGGGAGCACCAAAGGGCCAAGGCCTCATCCGGCTGTGGTGACAAGAAGCCAAAAGTGGACCACTCCCCCGTCTTCTCCAAGAAAAGGGTCAAAGAGGACGGGGAGAGACGCAGCTCCAGCCTCAGGCTCTCCAGGAGGGCTCTGTTCAGGAGCGAGTCCCAGGGCCTGCTGGTGCCTCGCAACCACGGCGACGAGCCCAGGAAGCGGGCCCACTGGGTGTCCTCCTTAGACGTTGGTCACGGGGCAATGGGCATCGGCAAAGACGGAGGGATGAGACTGCTGAGAGCCAGGGAGGAGGACAAGCGCCTGTCTTCCACCGCCAGCCTCTTCAACCTCTCTCGTTCTCAGAGCCTTGAGGGAAGCTGCCAGTCCCTCTCACCGCTGTCCTCCCCGTCCTTTTCTCCTTCCCCTCCTCCCCAGAGGACCCTCCAGCGCTCTCGATCACTGAGGGATTTGGGGAGGAGAATGTTCGGCTCCATGAGGTCCCTGAGCCTCAAGCGGAAACCCCCCAAAAAGTGACTCTTGTAAATGAACTTCCTAGCGGATGCGTCACCGACATGCTACATTAGAAACACCAGTAGTGCTTTGCGTTATATTTGATGTAAAGAAAGTGCCATCGGTTCATAAGTTTCAATCGTAAAAGTTTGACTCAGCAGATCGATATTATACTTCTCAAAGTGGGCGTTTTGCCTGATTTTTAAAATGTATCTCACTAACATGGTGGAAGTTCCCCATCATGAAGGTCTGCTATTTGCTTTGTTTTTGGCTCAGCATTTGTTCGAGTGAGTTTTTTTTCCTTCTTGTAGTCTTTAAAGACATAGCCAATTTTTTATATCCTCAAACTAAAACAAACGTCAGTCAAATCCCCCCACCCAAACATATTCTACACCTTGAAAAAAGCGCTGAAGCTCAGTGAGTTTTGCATTTGTGAAAGGTGCAGTGAGGAAAGAGGGGTGGTGCAGCACCAACTGATGATCAATCGATTCATTCATATGTGAATAAGACAATTACAAATCTTCCTGCATAGGTGTTTTTATTTTTCGATGTCAACGCTGTTTCTGGGATCTGACAGCCAAACGAAAATACTACTCTGGGATGCTTTTGAGGAGAAAGAACTCCATTTTAATGATACTGAAAAAGAGCTCATGTTTAGCTGTAAGAAGCTTCACTGCATTTATGGTTAAACGCTCCTTGTAACCACAAGTATGAATGTGTACACACATAGTACTCCTCTGCATGCTGCTCTGTGAATTGTTACGTGGTTATTGCTATTGTGAGAATGTAATATTCCTCTTTGATTATTGGCAATACTGCCTCTGAAGTACAATCATACTGGCCGGAAAATGACCAAAACCAAGCAAATACTCTTTAACTTGTTATTTTGCTCAGGATTTTGAAATAAATATTGAATTAATAAACTTCAAATGTGTTGTATGAAAAGAATTTGACATCTGACAAATAAAAGCAGCAAATATGAGAACTTGCAGAGTACCTGAACCACCACAAGTTTGTTAAGAAAAAGTCAGAGATGGGAATAATTTAAAAAATACTTTACTGTAAAACTCACAAGAATCAACATTTGCATCATTGACCAGACAACCACAATCAATCGTTTTCATTTGAGTAGTGCATGAAGAGTCCCTTCAGCCTTCTCCAGCAGAGAATCGCTGGACTTTCTTTCCTTCCATGTTGCTAGGAAACCGACTCTTCTGTCCTCACCTTTCTATTTTCAGTCGCAACATATTTACTGTCCTACCAACGGCTTTCCAGCAGTCTGTATCACGTATGCTTCTTACTTTCTTCTCCCCAGACTCACAAAAGGCGACGAGTCAAATCAGAATAAATGTGAGTGTCAGTCTGAGGTTGCAGGTTCCGTCTCAGGCCGAGGTTTCATTTGGCATGGTGAGCTGTTCACCTAAAAGCCATCGCCTGCTCTGGGATTTGGGTTCATTCCGTCCCCAGGGCTGTCCTTTGTGCTGGAGGGGAACATGCCTCGATACATGGCTTTCTCTTTTTGCAGCTCCTGATTCAGTCTCTCCTCTGCCTTGTGCAGATACCTCCTCACATTGGCATCTGCGACAAATGGAAAAACGTTAAGATCCTACACATTATTCCATATGGGAAAAGTCCACATGAGAACCTGATAGAACATTCCATGCAATGGTGTAGGTCAAACATCATGAGAAAATCACTAGCAAAAAGCCATCTGTAAATGGAAATTGAGGACGTCTTCCTTCTTGAATTGGCGATCCACAGAAAAGCCTCAGATTCAGTTTTGAATCTCTAAAGCTCAAGAACGGCTCAACTGATACTGGCCTTGTTCTTACCATTAGGCTGCTCTCTGCAGGCCTGGCAGAGGTACTGTTTGGCTGCCTGTGCATCTCCCATCTCCAGAGTGGCCACTCCCGCCCTGTACAGCGCTTTGACGTTTCCCGGTCGCCATTGCAGCACTCGCAGACTGTACTCCAGCACACGGCCATGGTCAACACTCTGTCTCTGCAGCAAACAGGCTGGGAGGCACGCAAGCGTACATGTTTACCACACACATATACAACTATGACTATTCTGTTCTATCCGTTTCAAATTAGTGATGATCAAACTATATTTTGAGACCTTTCCAGCTAATCATAAGATGTTATTTTGATTGGGATTTCAACCAGAAATGGATGAAAGTGTGTTTAAAATGACCATTTACCAGCTAAGTTGTTGTAGCAGTCCACTTGTGTGTTTCTGAGTACAGCCTCCTGATCTGCTGTGAGAGGAGGCTTTTCAGGTCCAAACCCTTTCACTGATGCCATCACATCAGAGTCCAGGCTTCGGAGCACCAGTAGAGCGCGGTGATAGCGACCGATGGCTGAGCGGATATTCTTCTCCTTGTAGAAAGCATTTCCTTCTGTTTTCATTTGGGCCGCCTCTTCCAGCAAATCCCAAACAGGTTTTGCAGAACTCCCCCCAGGTCCTGGAAGACTTGGATCAGCCGCTGCGGCCCCCAGCTCATTCAGATTGTCAACTGCTCCTGCAGCCTCCATTTCTGCAGTGGTTCAAGTCAGCTGTTAAGATGAAAAGAAACATGTACATCAGTCAGTTAGGACACCACTTCATCCGTTTAATCTCAATGTTTGCTTAAAATCTGGAAGACCCAGCTGGTAGCTGGACTCTTTTATAAAGTTTCTCAAAATCCAGGCAACACTGCTAATTTCCCCTTGCGACACTGGCTGTTTGTTACCAGATATGTAACATTTTCAAGGTGACAGGACGCTGACATGCACTCAATACTCAATACAACTGACTGTGTTTGTATCTAAAATAGAAAGTCCACGTTAATCCTTTTTTGTCTTGGTCTAGATAAAAAAAAACATAACACTGCATTATGTGACAGTCTAACTGAAAAGCTGGAGTATGTCTTTGAGTGTGAGAGAGGTCAATTCCCATGTAATGCTTTCTTTGAAGGCACCTTCTCTGTTGTCGAATTTTAAATATATATATTTATATTAATCACATTTATTAGCATTTTCATCCACAATGAGACACAGAACTTTAGGGTTAAACTGGGACACACTCAAAAAACTGTCAGCGTTGCTAAGTAACGAATAGATGCAACGTCGTAGCTGAACAACTTATAAAGCGATTTTTTTTGTAGTTGTATTTAGTGGACCACATCTAGATATTTTAGAAAAAAGTTGTTTAATTCCGTGCTCATTTTACAACCTTTACATCAAGTAGAGCAAATGCATGTCTTTTATTGCGTCAACTGACAATAATGGACGTTGTGTTGTAGAACTCAAATGTTAGGCGCTTGAGCTAACCCAGCTAACAGCTAACTTTGTCTATTACAACACAACGTTTCCAGGGATTATTTCACACTGTTTGCTCGGATACAAAATTAAGCTAATTAAAACGTGTAAGAAAACTTGTAATGCATCTTCTCACCCTACCCTGATTAAGACAACATCAACGGGAGGCTACTGTCGACAGTTGACAGCCATGCACACGTTAAAAATGAGCAGGTCTGCACATGCGCAGACTTCTAGGGTAAATTAGATTCTTCTTCGTGGGAGTTTGCGATAGAATTCCTCACGGCACATTGCTGCCTCTCACAGCTCAGGAAGTCGAAAGTCAGATTTAGACTTTAGTTCTTGATGTATTCCTAAATTAAATTATTTGTCTAATCCGTTCAATTTCCTTTGTTAATGCCCTTTTTGTATTTCAAGCCCATTACATATAAAAAACAATAGGAAAAAACAAACATAAATGTAGGGGCAATGGATTTTTCTATTTCCATGCCATAGACCATGCAAAGCAATGAAAGAATCGATTATTTCAGGGATTATACTTTTATACCAGATTCTCACTTACTACCAATCAAACCTTTCTGAAAATGGGTGGGAAGAAAATTTAGGATTGGAAATACTATGATATAAGTCCGTCTAAGGTTTCAATGTACTGGATGAATGACTTTTAAATGACTATATGGGGAGGCTATTAAAAAGTCAGAGCAGATGTAAAAAACGAACTAATCCTTGGTAGGTGATTGCATTAAATATTCGTCTACAGTTGCATGGTTAAAAAAGCAACACTTTTGTAAATGACTGTACTGAATTGGCTTGTTCCCCCTGAATGGTGGTGTAGGGTTTGTCTCCTCTTGCTGCAGCACCTGTGTCTGGCAGTGAAGCTGCCTCAGATTCCTACGAAGCCCGTCAGGTGACATAAGAGGAAAAACTACAACTCGTGCCCACGACTTATTAAGTCTTAACCCATGTGGCTTCGACCCAATAAGTCACAAAACTCAGTGCCTATGAAAGGTTATTTCCTGTATTTGATCAACCAGAGACTCACACAGTTCACTTGATCTATCTGCTATGAAATAAGCTTTCATCAAAAGTAAAAGACTGTTTTTACACTCACACCTTTTAGTATTTTTTTTTTCTTCAGTGCGGGCTGAGCCCCCGACGCGTCTGAGGACGCTTTTGAGACTTTAAACAGGTAAATGTTGGCTCTTAAATGCTCACAGCTTGTTATTTTTATTGTCGGAGACAACAACGGTCAGTACCATCTGCGCGCAGGCGTAGTTGCACTTCGGAGAACCGCAGTAAGCAAATATGGCGGCGGCCGTCGACAGTGTTGTTAAAGTGTAAGTTTACCTTTATTTGTTCTGAGTGAATGGAACTGCCGCACAGATGTAGGTGCCCTGTTAGTTGTTAATATTCCCAATGCGTTTATTGGGAGAACAGCATAAATTATATTCGTATTGTGGAATATACTGATTTTCCCCAGAGAATTACGTTATCTTTGTGCTAATGTTAGCTTGTTAGCTCGCAGTTAGAAATAAGCGGACCAATTGTGAAGCCACTATTTTGTCTAAGTTCGCTCTTCATGGATGTTTTCAAGGGGATGTTGCACACAGCATTAATAAACTGTTCAGTCAGTCGCTTATGTATGAAGGGGCTATTAAATTTAATTGTAAACTGTCAGTTTGGCGGGCGCTTTTTTGCTAACAATCAACCTTTTGTTCTTACAGCCCTCCATCGTTTGCGTTGATGCTGGCAATTATCTTGAATACAATGCGTCGTTATGCTTTTTCTGCGAATCAATAGAACAATAAACATACACATTTGGTTCAGTAAGCATTATGACAAACCTGGCCAAATATTTCGAGAGTATCTGGACGCAATTACCACATTCATTATAAGCACGGTAATAATCATCTTGTATTGACTCAAAGAAAACATCAGAGAAAACCGCCGTAGTATTACAGTTACGATTATATTAAAGGGTTTATTCTTTAAAAAGTATGTTACATTTGGTTCACAGTTAGCCGATAATAGTTTTAAAACAGAGCTCTATTTTAAGCGAGTCAAAAACGTATGCGCTTTAGTAAATGATGAATGGCTTGTGGATTAAAAGTTTTCCATTTAAATAAGAAACATACTACCATTTGATTAGTATGTTATTGGACTAAACGTTCCCAACTACCCGTAAAAATACCACCCTTTGTTGAGTGGTAAAAAATAGTTGCAAATAAGAGCGAAAGAGTTAAGTTTAAGGAAATAAGTTTTCAATGATATAATGTTGTTGTCCTACAGTGTGAGATTTTAATGTTTAATATTTTTTAACTATTTTGATTTCATTTATTAGGAACAATCTATTTTTGTCTTTACAATTTGACCTGTGATCATCCACATTTCAGGCTGGGAGAGCAGTATTACAGAGATGCCATGGAACAGTGTCACAGCTACAATGCTCGTCTCTGTGCTGAGCGCAGCATCCTCATGCCTTTCCTAGACTCCCAGACTGGTGTCGCACAGTCAAACTGTTACATCTGGATGGAAAAGCGACACCGGAGCGCAGGTATATAAGAAATAGAACAATCAGCAACTGACTTTCAGCAAACGGAACTATGTATTTTCACGACTGTTTAAAAAGTGATCATTCAAATCTTATCTTGTTTATTTCAACTTCACTCCTGTGTGTCTCATCAGGTTTAGCTCCAGGGCAGCTTTACTCGTATCCAGCCCGCCGCTGGAGAAAGAAACGGCGTTCACATCCTCCTGAGGACCCCCGCTTGGCCTTCCCACCTCTCAAAGCAGGTACCATATGCTTGGTGAAACAAAGTTTTTCTTTACAGACACATTTTAAGGGTTTGGATTAGTCAATATGAATTTAGCCATTCCTAATATATTGAATCCATTAACAGTTATTATAAGGCAGAGTAAACAAAATGATTGGATTATGCTCTGTAAATAAATTCTGTTTGGCATTTGCAGCAGATTTAGAGTTGGGTCTTAAGCGTGATGCCTTGGGAGCCGTGGATGGCAGCAGCTTGGAAGCCCTGCTAAAAGGGGAGCCTCTTGAAAGGAGGACAGGTGTGTCGGATATCCGTGGCCCTGAGGATGATTCAGCTACTGTGGAGCCTCCTGCTACATCAACGGTTACTCATACATCTTCTGGACGCATCCGTAAGGTTAGAATTCACGCCAAAAGCACTCCTGATTCCCATGTAAGAAATCAGATATAATCAGTTTACAATAAAAGTTTAAAAAAAAAAGCTCCATACTATTTTTAAAGGAAGCAGTTGAGTTAACGTCTTAAGGATACTGCTTCTGTTTATTTATACCTAACAAAATTAACTTATGACAACAACAAAAAAATCATGGTTAAGCGCGTTAAACACTGAAATAATCCAGATTCTTGCAGCAGAGAGTCCTCGACCATGACGACTACCTAGACGATCTGGATGATGAAGACTTTGAAGATGAGACCCCTAAGAGACGAGGCAAGAGCAAGTCTAAGGTGAGTGTCTTAAGGGTCACAGGACATGTAAAAAGGAAGGGATTAAGTGATATCACAGCATGTTGAGTGTTGAGCCTCATTGCTAGAGTCACAGTGATCTGTATTCTTTCACCCCATTCTCTTCCAAATCTGATCAGAGCATTTCTTTTCTTAGCTAACTAAGTAAAATGAAGTTTTTTTCAAATGTTAAATGTGACCTTTAGGGCCGCAGTGACAAAAATGGCAAGAAGAAAACGGAGGCTGCAGCGGCAGCTCTTGAGGAGCGGGACAAACCGTATGCCTGCGACAGTGAGTAGCAGCTTCCTTTGAACGTCCGTATGTGTCCTGCATGTTGGCAAAAGAAGCTTTTGCTTTTTCCTCCCCCTGAAAGACAAAGACGAGCCTCTTCCTATGCATGGTGCGATCTGAAATTCCCCACCTGGAGTTTGCAACAGAAAGAGTGGAAAAGTTGCTCTTCTGGATTTTTTTCTTTTTTTTTTTATGCCCGTGTGTGCTCTGTAACGTCCTGCTGGGCTCAGCTCACTGTGCAGATGCTGTGTGAGTCTGCTACGTGCGTGTCCACTACAAATGAATCGTGTGAAAATGCGGCAAGAGTCCTGAAAAAGCTGGAAGGCGATGAATGGCCAACTTCCGCCTTGGACCCCCCCCCTTTTTTCTTTCTTTTTTTCCTTTTTTCCCCCGTTTTTTAAAAGAAGAGTCTAAACTAGCTTTCTCTCCCATAACATTTTTGTGTGACTGCCTGTGTGTGTGTCAGTCTGCGGAAAACGCTACAAGAACCGCCCAGGCCTGAGCTACCACTATACACACTCTCACCTGGCAGAGGAGGAGGGCGAGGACCGAGAGGAGATTGAGGCACCACCCACTCCTCGCCAGCCTGAGGAGCAGAAGAGTGAGTCACTCCCCAGTGCTGAGAAAGGCGAGAGGGAGGGGAGGGATGTTTGGTTGCATGCTCTGTAGCATGTGTGTGTTGTCCCAAGAAGTCGCTCCCTCTCATTCCGTTCTTTTTTTTATTTTTGTTTTCTTTTTTTGGCCTTTTAAAAAATTTTTTGAATTTTAATTTTTTGAATTTTTTAATTTTTTTTTACTTTTCATGGTTTTTGATGATTAGATGATTTTGATCAAAACATACTTGCACAGTGGGACATGTGGCTTATTTTTTTCCAGAACATCATCCATCGTTTTTTTTCCTTTTTTTCTTTTTTGAATCCCCAAGCATATCCATCGCACAGTCATTATTTTTTTCTATTGTGTATGCAAAACCATCTCTTAATCTGCACGAGCGTATTCTCTTCGTTGTCATACATTTGTTCAAATCATGACACAGTGAAGGAAACATGTTGCCGGCAGAAGTGATATCAACTGGTTTGTACTTCAATGTGTGTTTAATCACAATAAGACAGGTGTTTATCTTTATTATCTTTACTTTAGGACTCATAAAGCCATTGACACCAGTCTGCTACATCATGTTTCATTAGACAAGAAAACAGTTATGTGCATTGAACACTTTATTTTTCTCTCTCTTGCTCAGCAACAAAGAAGGGTCCCAACGGACTGGCGCTGCCAAATGATTACTGTGACTTCTGTCTGGGAGACTCTACCTTAAACCAAAAGACTGGCCAATCAGAAGAGCTGGTATCCTGTTCAGACTGCGGGCGCTCGGGTAGGAACTTGTGCTGTCTTATGTATTGCTGATGGAGCCCTCAGTAATCTCCTGTAGTGGATGAGGACAGTTTGGTTAAACAGATGCTGAACGATGCCCTCGCATACTTTGGAGAAATTCAAAGCCCGTGCTAGTTACAGTTGCTAAGCAGTGATTTGTGGGGCACTTGGCGGGGTTGGCTTTGTTGTCGAGTGTTCATAAAGTGTCCCTGTCTTCATCCTTTAGGCCACCCTACGTGCCTGCAGTTCACGCCGGTGATGATGGCCGCGGTGAAGACCTACCGCTGGCAGTGCATCGAGTGCAAGTGCTGCAATGTTTGTGGCACCTCGGAGAACGATGTGAGACGCCTCCCTTCCCTTCATTAAGCTAATTAGGTGTCTGAGAAAGGAGCTTGTTTTTACAGCTTGTTAGAGGCCAGTGGGCATGGTCTGAATATATTTTATTTATCCTCATGATAGTATGGTATGTGTGGGAGAATAGTAGTTTTATAGAATGGACCTTGTATGAGGTATTCTTTAGCTGTGGAAAGCAAACGGCCAACCACAGGCTTCTGCTGTCTATTGCTTCTACCACCAGATTGTCTTGGTCTATTAAATTTGACACTCAGGAGGTCTGAGGGTTGATGCAAGGCAATTTGTCTAAATCGTTTAATAGTGTCTTGCTTTTAATTTAGTGGACACTTTATCAGCCAAGAGGCACAGCTGACAGAAGGCCAGTTTTCCAGCAGCCTGTCAGGACAGACTTATGATTCATTGTTGCCTTTACATGGCCGCCGGTCCAACATATTCTGCGCTCTCATGTTTCAGTTATGTAAGAAAGGGCGTCAGTGACCTGCAGGCTCTTCTTCTGTGGTTTGGATAGTGACGGAGCCCGTCAGAAAAAGGGCAATTACACAAGGGTTTCCTGTTTCAAAAGAAACACGTGTTTTAGATGTTTTGGGTTGTCTCATAATAATCATTTTGGCCTGCCTGTATAAATGTCAGCAGGGTGGTTGTAGCTGAGGGAGATGGCCAGCTTTAATTCTCTGGCGCTGATTATTTATGTGGTTGGTAAACAGAGGAGGCAACGGGACATTTACTGTGCGGTCCCTCATTTTTATTAAAAGACCATTTGTACTCGTTAAAACTTCACCAGAAACATCTTCCACTTAGGTGACTTAAATGTGATTGAATCTTTCAAAATCAAACATTATTGTACATAATGGTATTTAATACATGCTAGGGCTCTCTTTGATGGCTTCAAAGTTTGCTGTTCTTCTAAAAATCGTCCAGCGTTTATCCACACGTCCTTGTTGAACGGAACATGTTGTGTTTTCCAGGACCAGCTGCTGTTCTGTGATGACTGTGACCGAGGCTACCACATGTACTGTCTAACTCCACCCATGACCGAACCACCAGAGGGTAAGCTTCTGCTTTACTTGACTTGTGAAGCTGGAGCATGTTGTTAGTGTATCTGCAGAAAAAGCCCCCCCCCATAATCCTTTTTGGCATGCGTGGCCTTTTGGACAGATGAGAATTGGCTGATCTTGACAGTCAGGAAAATGATTTAGAAATAACCAACTATGGCATAGGAGGGTCACATGACCTTTAGCTTTAGAAGTTGATGGAGCTAAACAGACTGGAAAAAAGGCTTTGATCAGTAAGCTGCTGGAAATGTTTAAGAAAACCTGGAGGAAAGTAAGAAAATGTAAATAGGAACTGACCCAAATGTGTTCTGGAAGCCCACTGAGACTCATATGGTCCCGTAGCCCCCTCAACTATTGTTCAGTGCTGGTTAGAAAATGATATGCTGTTTTCTTTCAACACATCCCCGTCATGTAGAATGAAATGTGTTTTGTTTAACAAAGTGAGTGAGAGTAGAATGAGCACTGCTCCTGTCTGTTCCAGGGAGCTGGAGCTGCCACCTGTGCCTGGCTCTGCTGAAGGACAAAGCCTCCATATACCAGCAGAACCAAAGCTCTGCCCCTGAGTGACAGCCCCCCCCCCGTCAGCCCCACCCCTCCGCACCAGGACTCCACCCCAGTCAAAGTGTCAGACCTCCTCAGTCCCGAGCTCCAGGCTGTCCAGATGTAGCTGAGCCAGATCGCAGTTCATCCTCGTCAAGTCTCCTCCACAGTGGGTGGGCTCCGACCTAAAACAGACCTCAGATCAGTCACCGTCACTACAACCTGCCTGCAGAGCCCCCGGTGCTGCTGTCAAACATGACATATCGTGCGCAAAGAAAGTACAAACACTGTCTTCAGGACTGTTACGCCAAACAGAGGCCAAGCATGTGCAGTAACCACGGTAACTGCTGTCTCCATGGGAGCGCCCCCAGAGAACACGGATTAGCATCACGGCTAATTCACACAGGCGCACCGCGCGCGGACTGTGGAGACACGGCAGTTTTTCTCCAGCCAGATGATCTATTTTTACCAGCTGAAAGTGACGGAAGGAGGGCGTCACCACGTGTACGGTCCGGGAGTCGTGTTCTAATCGTTATCCTTTCTGGTTATTAGTGGGCTTTTGTAGTGGATTTTGTCTGTGTGCTATTGTCGGAACCATTGGAGTATTTACTGTAAGTTTTCAAGTTTTTAATCTTTCAGCCACCCACCTACCCCCCCCTCATCCCCACCTCACCCCCCACCCCAAAAGGGCATCCAGCCAGTGCCAAGGTCAGACGAGACACACATCACAGAGGCCTCGCTCTGCTCAGATGGAGCTCATCACAAGCACCATTAAGCTGGAATAGTTAAGTAGAATGAAGGCAGTTAGCTTCAAAGCTGTGGCTCAGTCTTAAAGAGGCAGCGTGTCTCCACCGAGTCTGTTCAGACACAGACCAGTGGCTCCAAACACTAAACATTTGTGCTCTAAGCTCGGCACAGGAAACACGTGCGACTGTAAGCTGGCATCACGTTCTCAAAGATGTTTTTCTTTTTTCTTTGCTCATCCTTTCACACACATCTCAGCTGCTGTCGTGCCGCCAACACACTCGTCTCCAAACTGTAGCTGCTTTTGTCAGCCGTCACAAAGAGGCCCATTTGCATGCAGATTGCACCTGTATGAACGCACACAAACCCACATCACAAGTGTTTCTTCTGTTGTTTTTGTTTTTTACATTTTATATTACCTGATGTTCCATTGGTATTGGGAGTTTTTCTAGTAGAAATTTGTACAGTCTATGGTATAGAAAACACTTCGATATATAGCTCCTAATGCATTCTATGTACTGTATTGACTTTTTCTATTTTTGTTATGACCGTGACATGTTTGAATTCATTTGGTTATTCTGATATGTCAGACCTTCATCATGAGTATTTGTAAAATGACGTACTTTGTTGTACTCTTTTTATTTTTACATTTTTTTGGTATTGAACCCAATTTAGCCCGACTGAAATAAAAATCACTTCCAATTGTGCCCGTGTTTCAATACTATTTAGAATGTGTTCCTGGTATTTGTAACCATAATAACTTTAAGGTAATCTGTTGAATTCATAAACATGTTTTGGATGGCTGCCTGAGCTTGTTATATTTATTTACTCATGTTCAGAAGCTGGACGGCTCCTGGTGGGAGATGGCTGCGGAGCTGTCCCTGGTGCTGAAGTTCAGCACGTGGGAAAGTTTCAGTATTGGACATTTTATTGTGAAAACGAGAGGAAGGCACAACAAGGATTCATCCATATAAAACCAGACTTTGCCACAAAATACCAAATTTCAGACTCCCACTGTGAGTCCCGCATGGCATGTTGGCAAATAGATGTAGAAAATCAGAGGGAGTACGAAAGGTAGTAGGTACCTTCATGCGTTTAGCAGACATTTATCCCAAGCAATTTACAAGGACACAGGTTAAAATGAACATATCTAGAATCAAACCACCAACCTATCCTTTGACAGGTGTCTGCTTCTTCCTTTGAGGTTCACAGGAAGACCGTTTTAAATGTATCCATTATGTGGTCCTGCCTTCAGTTCTCCGTGTATTGAATTTGAGTGCAAGAAAATTGGATTAAAATGAGATGAAAACAGGCGCAGAGGAGACACAGAACACTGAAGTGTTTTATTGCACTCATGCCTCAAGAACATATACTCAAGGACTCTTCAAAGAGACATTCAAAAACGATGCGTAGAAGCTCTAAGGAAAGGGGGGGGCCTGCGCTATATGTACAAAGCCAGGACAGTGCATTTCTGTGCAGCGTGCTGATTGGCCATGCTTTTTTTTTTTTACTGCTACCGAACATCAAGGCGTGGTGGAAACTGTGACATATAACATCAGGAAAGTGCACAAATGGAAAACCAGCTACATAGCATAACTTATAAACATCTTGTTGAGGTTATTTGTGGCAGTTGTACAATAGTAACAAGTAAACCAACACACTTTGGGGTTTCCTTCAGTTTCCTCCTACGTTTGTTTTTAGCGAATAGTGCATTATCAGTGGGGCCTGATTTCACAGAACCTGGGCTGGAGGTGCTTCGGTACAAAACTATTGAAAATACTCGTTATCAAAGGTAAACATTGTCACTGACGGAGAGCCGGTGTCGCAACAGCCACCGTGCAAAAATTAAATCAAAAAGCATCTCTGCGTACGCTTTAATGGCAGCCGTGAAGGGGAGGAACACGCGTGTCCTCTACAGCCTCTCGAAGCCGACCGAGCAGAGGAGGAAGATGGCGTACAGCAGCAGGAGGCAGAGCCCCAGCCTGCGGTCCAGCTTCCAGCGGTTCAGATGGACGCACAGCACCTGCGGGCGGACAGACAGAGGCACACAGGTTCTATCCGCCGCCACCATTTAAGAGCGGAGCAACCTCACTTCCTGTCTGCTCCCAAAAGACCTACGCAATCTGAATAAGGGGGTGTCAGGCTGCGACGGACAAAAACGAGAAGATGATAAAGACGCAGGGCATCTGATTGGAGCCCGTTTCATGGGTCAACCTCAGAATGAGCCCTGGTGTGTTTTAAACGGCAGTGGGCAGGCGCGGGGGGAGTTACTCACTGTCAGAGTGACGGAAGCCAACAGCAGAATGACAGAGTACACCAGGCCTTTGCTGTTGATTGTTACCTGCAACAGGAGAGAAAAATAAACCACCGTGCCCACCTCTGAAAGGGATAAGAGAAAAGAGTTTGTTCCTGGCCTAAAATGATGCGTCACAGACGTTGCAGATTACCAATTCATCGTTTGTCTTAGAAATCTTTGCTTTGATTTTCTCCTTTGTGGTTTATAGACAGCGGCCAAATGAACTTAAACTACTGGCTTTCATCCTTTCGGAATCAGCGGTTTATGAAACAACCCCAGGAAAACAGGGAGCTGGGATCAGGGGTTAGAACCCAGCTACTGTCAGGAGGGATGGTGTGAGGCAGAGGGAGGTACCACGGATCCATAGCTGACTACGAGAGTCCTCAGAGCCCACGGGAAGCCCAGACCCAGCAGCACGTCGAAGATGTTACTGCCAATGGAGTTGGAGACGGCCATGTCGCCCATTCCTGCAACATTCAACACCCAAACACACAGAGATTCCAGTGAGAAAATGCAGCAACGAACAACCCGAGATTTTTTTCTGAAAGTTCCCTTCGGTGAGTCAAAGAGCACAACTGACCTGGGCAGAAAAACTAAAACCAAAAGCACACAAAATGCGAAACTTGGAGATCAGAGCCAGGTGTGTGGAAGGAAAGACACAAACCACGAAACAGATTCTTTCTGGAAACGGGAGCCAGTGAGGGAACCACCTTGCCGAGCGACGATGAGACTGGCCATGCAGTCGGGGACGCTGGTGCCGGCTGCCAGGAACGTGATGCCCATGATGACGTCTGGAATTCCCAGCGTGTAGCTGATGATGGTCACCTGCACAGAGGGAAAACGAAAAGCGGCTGCCGGTGAGCCCCTTTGTGCCTGCGTGTGTGTGGGTGGGGGCTGCTGGGGGGGGCGTGGGGGTCCTACCATCCAGACCATGAGGTAGGAGAAGAGGGCTATCCAGAGGGTGGAGGACAGGAAGGTGAGCAGGTACCAGCGCGCCCACCGTGGCCGGCTGCAGTCGGGAACGGTGAGGTGGAGCAGGAGGCTGACCGGCCAGGACAGCAGCCACTTCAGCCGGACGCTCCATCCGTCTAAAGGGATGGACGCAAACACCAGAAAAAGCCACATGTAGTTTCTCCACGGGCGTCATTACAGATTCACCTTTTCAATTATTCACACGACGTCTCCCTGTCATCTCCTTTTAATTATCCCCTAAAAACCATGCTTTGGCAGGGAGGCATTAATGGGGGGGGGGGGCAGGAAGGAGTCGAGCTTCATTTGGACGCACTAATGGGAAATGAGCTGTCAGATCCTCACCGTGTCTTTTTTTCTTTTTTTTAAAAAAGAAATCGGCAGCTGAAAGCTGCAGGTGTTCAACAGATGACTTCACTCCGTCTCCCTCAGGCTCTACCTTTTCCGGCCCGCTGCTGACAGGCCACCCTGTGCTGTGTTCGCATCTGTCCGTTTAAACTGGACGCTGGGTCTTATGTTTGTCGGATCAAAATCGAAAAGGAATCGCTCTGCAGCGGATAAAATCTGTTCTGGCGGTTTGTGAGCTTTGGTTCACTCACCTGGGACAAAGAAGGGTTTAAAAGGAGTGTTCTCCTCCTCTCCTTCCTCTGGCTCTTCCTCTTCCTCCTCCTCCTCCTTTGCCGGCGCGCCCCCGGCTGCCTCTCCACCCGTCTCCCTGACCCCCTCGGTCCCGGCCTCGGGTCCGTCCCCCTCCGCCACCGTCCCGTTCTCCCGGCCCCAGGCGCCGCTCGCACCCGGAGCCTCCTCCCCCGCCGCCGCCCCCTCCTCTGAGCTGGCCTGAGCCCGAATCAGCCTCTGCCTCTGTGGGGGGGGGGGGGGAAGTCGGGGGAGAATGGGCGGATCAAAATTAGATGCAAAACCGTGATGGAAGAGCGAGGTCGGTTAATGCAACTAATTCCGTCCGACTTAGACTAACTCTGTCAGGACGAGCTGGGGGGGGCATTACGCGGCCAGTCAAGACCCCCAGGTCCACCAGAGGCGATTCAGAGAGCGCTAGCCGGGGGCATGAGTCAGAGCAGGGACAGCATAGGCACAAGCAGTTTGAGCAGCCTCAGAAAATGGGGAAAAAGCAAGCAGGAGGCAGACAGAGTGATGAGGCTGATTTGGAGATTGAGTTCTGGTCTGTCTGAGTCTTAATGCAAAGCATTAGGCGGCACTTTGTCTTTATTTGTACTTTTACTATGATATGTGTGTATCTCACTGGAAAATGGGATTGGGGTTGGTTACGTTTTTACAGCAGACCATTTTTCCTCGTCTCATACCAGCTCCAACGGCCCAGACTCTGGGCATCTGCTTATGCCCCCAAAAGTCCTAAAGTAAAGCTCTTTGAATTTCAAACATATTTCACGCCAAATGCCCTGAATAAAATAATAAGAATGATCCTATTTTTAATGACATAAACAAAGAAACTGTCCCAAGAACTATGATGATTCATGATTATACTATGATTCATACTGGTCAGGTTGAGGGTCAGTTGGGATGCTTTTAGGGTCAAAATGGAGTTTAAAAAGCGCAGCGTCCACATCTAGACAAATCCCCTGCAACCTAATGGAGCCAGCCGGGTGTGACAGGAGGGCTGTGAGCATGTGCGGGGTACCTCGGTGATGACTATGCGTCCTGCCATGCGCAGGCGGGCGGAGGGGGGGAAATGCGGGGTGATGAGAAGGCGGAGGCTTGCCTCTGAGAAGGTGAGCTGGTGGGGCTGCGGGGTCAGAAGCTCATCCACCGTCCCCGCCGCCGGGTCCTGAGCGGCCACCGTGCAGGAGTCTGGGGAGGAGGGCGAGAATTGGGCGGGTTTTAGCGGGGAGTGAAGGCACCACGCGCGCGCGCACAAACGCCGTGCACACACCGGGCTTCAGCGGCACCATGTCGTTGTCGCAGTCTCCGACGCTCCCGACAGCCGTGGTCCGGCGCAGGCCGCCCAGGCACGGCCGGCCGCCCAGGCCGCAGTGTCGCTCCACCAGGCAGCACAGCGGCCGGTTAAACCTGCAGCGCACGGTCAGAGACGCGGTCAGAGACACGGTCAGAGACACGGTCAGCTCCCGGGGCCCCGCGGCCTGCGGCAGCCCGGTGACCACGTCAGGGGAGGACTCACTTCATGATGACTATGTAGATCCCATAGGTGGAGATCAGGATGATGGTCTCCCACCTGAAGAAGGCCACATTTGTCACAACTTTTTTTAGCTCGTTTTCAAACAGGTAAAACAAAAGTGGTCTTACCACATGACTTTTTCATCGTAGATCACCTAGAAGAAAAATTGTACATGTGCTCACACTGTTTTATAACAGCAATAGATATGGAAGATCAAAAATTATTTAAAAAAATAATGAATTGTTATGTAATTATTACTGTAGAGTTCATTGACAAGGTGTTGTACGGCGTCATGACAACACAGAGAACATTGAGTCATCTACAAACGGGTCTTCTTTTTTCTTTGTAGTTAATAAGCAGAAAGCAGAAATGAGCGGAGGAAGCTCCGATGCAAGACTTTTTAAATGCGAGTTGTCCCTGACATTTGACTAGAAGGCTAAATCTGCACTTTCCATTGAAGAAACTGAATGATCCCCCCCACATTTGTGCTTTGTTATCAAAATCAGTTATTCAAAAATGAGCTGCAAACTGGTGTCTCCTCTACCATAAAAATTCTGAATTTTCACATCTGTCTTTCCAAACATTCGGGAAGAGACAACGTGAAAGCTGCTGTTGTTTCACTGGAAGGTTTTTCTCACCAGAATGAGCAGCACGATGGACAGGATGTAAAAAGAAGCATCCCGGAACAGAGGCCACCAGCTCAGAGAGATGGGCTGCAGAGAAAGACAGGACGAATTAGACCTTCAAAGAGCGGAACCAGTTGTTTCAAAGTCCTCCTAAAGCTTTCCAGTGTATGCAAAGCTTAAACAGAACTTTAAAGGTCTTGAACAAAAAAATGTAATAAATAAAATCACAACGGTCACCATAGGAATATAGTCCGATAAAAGATTAACGATTATGTTGTGTTGTTTTGTTTTTTTTAAACAATGACCATGAACAAACCTGCCCAGAGAAGATGCCGCAGAGGCCGATGATGACCAGGATGTTAAATACAGCTGAGCCCACAATAGTTCCCACACCAACATCCCCCTTTGTGATGAACACCCCTAAAAGCAGAGCGTGAAAGTAGAAGCGCAGACAACATCAGCTGTTATGTGATTTGGAAAGTCAGTCTCCATTTTTCTTTTTACTAAGGAGAAGTACAAAATAATAAAGGTGGCACTGTGTTTCATTATAATGTCTACACATCTGGATGATGGCCTAATCATGTTCTGAAAAGTGTTCTGAAAACAACCACCATTATAAAATAACTAATCCATCTATCCATCCATCCATTTTCTGATCTGCTTATTCCCAAACGGGTTCGTGGGGGGGTCACACCGGGCGGTCTCCCAGTCTATCGCAGGGCCACACAAAGACACGCAAGGCCAAACAACCACGCACACTCACACTCACTCCCAAGGGCAATTTGGAGTGTCTAATCAACCTAACATGCAGGTTTTTGGACCGTGGGAGGAAGCTAGAAAACCCGGAGAGAACTCACGCAGACACAGGGAGAACATGCAAACTCCACACAGAAAGTTCCTGGTTTAAAATAACTATTTTAACTTCATTTTTATTTTCATTTAATCTATTTTCCCAAAATTCAACCCAGGAAATGTTTATCTCTGGTTGAATTTCACATTTATGGGTAGGATTACAAACCATCCCATTAAATTGTAATCACCATTGTGTCTCTGCCTCTGCTCACTGGGTGTTTGACACTCAGGCACTCAGCTTTTCTAAGTTTTAAGTCTTGGAATCTGACTTCTGAGATGAATGAATCGATGAAGCAAGCGCCGTACTGACCAATCAAAGAGGTGAAAAGCTCTGGAGCGGAGCTCCCTGCTGCCATGAAGGTGGCTCCGGCTACGTCCTGACTGAGCTGTAGGTTCTGGTGGACAGAGGTTAGGAGATTACACCGGTCAAAGGAGAAGCTCTGAGACATTTCATGTCCAGGTAACCAGTGTTCTACCAGAAAAAGCATCTTGATTCGTAGTTAGTTGAATGCTTTTTCAAAGTCCCCCAGAGGGGGTCAGAAAGTGTTGACAGGCTGATGTGCTGTCAAGTTATTTTCATTTTTCAATGACATTACAGACAGAAACAAATATAAACATGTTATCTGACCGCTTTAGATATTAGACTGTTCCATTCGGAACTGTGCCTTGTTCCTGCCGTTCTTACCTCGGACACTTTCTCCAGCGAGGGTACAAAGTAAACATCACACACGATAGCCAGTGCATGAAACATGTAGATGGCCTGTTAATGCAGGAGACACGTTATTAACCCCGTGGCTTTTGTTTGTGTGTGGAACAAGAAAAAGGAAGCTTTGCTGGTGCTCACACAGAGAACATGAAGGAGCACCGCTCCCTGCCTCCTCTGATCCAGAGTAAAGATGTCCTCCGGAAACTCATTGATGGCTGGGGAAGACACAGGCAGAGGGTAATCTCATTATCAGTAAAGTGGAAGGAGTCACACAAACATCTGAAAAGTTTCCTTATTATCAACAATCTCTTAAATAATTTTAAGGTAAAACAGGGGGAAAAAAATCTGTTTTCTGCATTAAAATTGGCTTTAACCAAAAATCTGTGCAAAGCTTGTAAAAAGCTCATTAAAGACCCACTGAACAGTTAGTCAAACAAAACTGCTCTTTGATGGATCGGATGATCTTTTGGGGACATCGTTCAGGAGAAAACAATGAAAAGCAGTGCTTGTAGTGCTTGCTACGAACCTGGAAGTCGCTTTTCTTCACTTTTTGTTTGTATATGATGCTTTTAGATGAATGCTCAGCGTCTCCTTGCAATCGGCACCAAAACTGTTAAAGCTCTGACACAGTCCCATTACCACCAGCAGTCATCTTTGCCACCAACGTTCTTCTCCGAAATGCAACTCAATGCAGAGAAAATCTTCCGTCTTTCCTCACAAAGCTTTCTGGTTTGTTTGTGTTCCGTTTCTTAATGGTCAGAGCCAAGCTGCTGCTGCTAAATGCTGCAACCAGGCGATTCTCAGTTGAGGTCTTTAACTGAATATGTGCTCTCACTGGTGGCAACTTTCTCACCGCCGAGTAAAAATGCATCTCGGTGCATTTTCAATGACTGGCGATAAATCTCTTAATCTCAGCACCAGAGCACCAGAGCACCTGGCTTCTGCCAGGGCTTTACCTCTGAGTTTTTCAAACACGCAAACCATGAAAGAGATGCTGATGAGCGGCTGCGGATCAGCAGATCATCACGACAGGGTGGGCACTTTGAACCACTACAGACACACACCACATCCAGCCACACATTCAGCATTCAGTTTCCTAGCAACTGGGTCCCTCAAAGGCCTGGCTGTGTTTAAGCACCAAAATGTGCTGAGTTTTAGGAGAAATTAAGAATGAAGTAGAACACGGAAGTAGATCAATGCAGAGGGGACAGGGACTTGGATTAATCAGATGGGGGGGTGGGGGGGGGGGGGGGGGGGGGGGGGGGGGCATGCTTTAACTCTGATCTAGCACACAAAATGGTGTCACAAAAACATTGTGATCAAATCATTGTCTTACCAGATCTGGAGACACTGCCATTCTGGGTGTCCTCCTTTTGGTGGATGAGCTCTCTCTTGTACACAGAGATGTCACGATGCACACTTTGGCCACGAGAGCCTAAATAGAAAGATTTGGGTATAAATGCATCTATCTTTTGCAAATTTTCTTGCAAATTGAAATCCCCTTATATTAGTTTCGTTGCATTTTTGTGACCAGAACTCAAATGCCATTACTTTGTATGGCTAAAAACGCAATTTGATGGCATTTTTTGGGGGGGTTTAAGTACCTGTAACGTCATTAAAGTGAAAAATCCAGGCAGCGGTGAGCAGAGCGGCTCCACCGAGCACGCAGTAGCGGGGAAGGAGCAGCGCGAGCCCCGGTCTCCTCGGAGCTCTCATCCCGCCGCCAGCCGCCGCTGCGCGTCCTCCCTCCGCTCAGAACATGCTTCCGCCACGGCCCCCCTCCTCCCGCCCTCCCCCCCTCCCTCCGCCGGGTCCCCGCGTATCCAGACCGGATCTGACTGGCCCGGGTCTGACTGGCCTCCCTTATTCTTATCTACGGTCTTTCACCGGCTTCGGTTCGGAGCTCCATCCGCGCTGGAAGGGGGGCGTTCCGGAGCCGTGGCCCCGTCGTCAGCATCCGGCTCCGGGCAGACGAGCGCCGACGCTCCGGATCTGACGGCAGGCTTCTCCGGACGAAGCGACAGACAGAGCTTGTTTTAAACGTCCGCCTCAGTTCGTGCCGTCTCCGTGTCCTCCCCCGTTACCCCCCCCACCCCACTGTCCTGTAGCCGGTCGTTGATGATTTTCCCAACCAGGAGGGGGGGTGTTCTCCCCCCGGACTGGAGCGCCTCCGGCAGCCTCTGCTGGGTGGGGCGACCGGCGCCAGAAAAACGGGGACACGCACGCGTCGGCGGGACTTAACTGGCTGGAAAAGATTGGAGTCGATGTGCCGAATGATATTTGAATACAGCGAGCTTTCAAAAGCTCGCAACTGAAAACCACTTTTCACAGGATAAAGCTTCCAAACTTTCAGTGTCCAGCTGTGTGTGAAGGTCCATCATCTTCCCTGGTCCAGTACCTCACGTTCTCCAGATCCCATTTTCTAATCTTTCATTATTTGTTTACAGCACACATCTCTTCCGGTCGACTTATTTCATTTTCTCCATTGCAAACCTATACATTTCCCCACACAACCTTCCCAATTGATCTGTGCTTGCTCCAGATTTCAGATAAACAACTTAAACACGCTCTGATGTCTCCTCTGACATCGGTCCTGTTGGCTCCACGTTTCTTCTCTTTTAACTGTTTGTATATTTGGCTAAGCAGATATTTTCCTTAGACATCCAGAATTTGGAGGTGATTCCGTGGTTATTCCCTTAGGATGCTGTTTTGGAAGTATATTTTACATGGTATGTACATTTGTTTTGTTACGTATCTGTGATTTAGCTAATCTTTATGAAGTACTACAGATTAATCAACACCATTTAAGAGCAGGCTTTGAAATATGCTCAACAAAGTGAAAAGCAGGGTTTATTTGTGCTCAGTTACCTCCGGTGTGCTGTGTATGATACAGACAAACTAACTCAACTCACACTTCGGCACAGACATGGAGTAAAGACGAGATCAGATTGGTGGTAAAGTTCCGTAGTGGACACTGAGATAGGGCTGCAACTTGAGGCGTGCACTGCTCCACAGAATGCTGGAAAAAAACTCAGAGTCTCCTGTGCAGCATCCCAAAGCCAAGCATGCCAAAACAGAGAGGCTGAAGAGACACAGCATGAGCAGGCCCGCCCTCAGGACAGGGATCATCAAGGCCTCTGCACATCTGTCCTCAGTGGCGCAGCTAAGAGTCGAGGAAAAACAGAGAGAAGAACGGATACATGAGGCAAAGGCACAGCAGGCCTTTGGAGCAGAGCTCTTCCATCTCATGATCCTCATGTACCTTTCGGTTTTCAGGTCGACTGGCAGAGTCTGAGGTTCCAGCAGCTCCTCAGCCTGACCACACACAGAGACACACAGAATTTATCTTAATTTGGAATCCTGTGGTCACTGCTGGCATGACAGTATGATTAGATGGTTAGTTTTCAAAGGTTTTAGTATGATGAACAAAAATGTCTCAAGTTTAAACGGCACAGTGTTGGAGTTCATACGGGTCCGATCTCTGTGATGTCGGTTTGGCTGGTCGTCGTGTCAGGTGGTGGGTCCAGCAGCTGGATTTCCTCCGCTATGGACAGGCGATTGATAGAACGTTTGTCCCCTTCATCCATCTGCTCAGTCTGAACATCCCTGGACACAAACAGACACACAGATGACTGAGTGCTCGTGCTGTGCTCATCCACTGAAGCGTCTGTGTGTCCGCTTTACAGAGAGGCCTGGTGTTGTCTCTCCTCCAGCTGCTTCACCAGCTCCTGCTTGGTCAGCCTGAGATCCTGGAGCAGAAAAAACAGCTGTTAACATCTGGGAGAATTATATTTATCCAGTTAAGAAGAACAGCCAAGGCTGCCAACGTGTTTTACCACTGGTTCCTGACATACATTACATATCCTTACCTGCAACCTGCCTGAGGATGGAAGCAGATTCCTACCTTTATGACTCTGGAACATTCCTCCACTGTTTCCTCCAAATGTTTTAACTTCAGGCTTTTCTGACGTAACAAAAAAGAAACAGCATGTGAAGCTCAGGATGAAAACGCAACAGAGACAGCGTTGTTTGTGGAAACCCTGATTCCTCAGTTACTCTGTGGTAGCAACGCTCTCACCTGATGGATAACTTCCTCCCTCTGGTGCAGCATTAAATTAACATCCTCCATTTCATTCTGAGGAAACACAGCAGGAGATCAAACAGGAGACGGCAGGTGGTTGCCAGTCAAATGGACCATTTCATGTCAATTCACGGAATGTTTTAAACTTCCAATACACAGTTTTATGGCTTTTTTAATACTTGTGCATTAAAAGAAATAATTATACACTGAAAAATCCTCTATGCCACAAACCTAATGAAGCCTTACTGCCAGTTGTGCAGATTCAGGCGAATCAAACCTAAAATATATGCCTTCATTAGTCAACAAATCTAAGAATCCAAAAGGACACTTGATTCCCTGGCAGCTCAGCACAGCCTGTTTGACATGCAAACACATCCCAACGGTGTCATTTTTATTTGAATCTTTTGGAGGTTTCTGTGTAGTTTTTAAATGCCTGTAAGGAAGACTTTGTAACACCAACAATTCCCACACAGATCTCTTGTTTTAAAAGTCTTAGATGTACCCTTTATATGGCTCAATTCTACCAGCCAGTGAAACCTAAGATGCTATGTGGGTCTGAAAAACACTGGTGAGGCCGCCGGAGAGACCACTAACTGGACTCCTCTGTGCAGAGACCACTGTGATACCTCAAGGCTTCGAAGTTCATCCCTGAGCTTGCTCAGCATCATCTTGTCCTGGTCTCTCTCCTGCTCTAAGCTTTTAATCTAAAAGGGGGCAAAGCAAATTCAAAAGCGGAAAGAGTTTTCAAATGTCTGGACTCCCTATAAGCATGTTCCACTCAGCTGGTAAACCAGCTAATCAGCTCAACTGAGTGCAGCTCCAATTCCACGGCACACATCACCACAGTATTACCAGAGCTGTTCTGGGAAAGGCAGCGGACTCCTCTACCTGTGCAGCTAGTCCCTTGTTTTGTTCCTTCATCTTGATGGATTCCAGTTCCTGCACAAAACACAAAGCAGCACAGATGTGATCTGAGCACCGATACTACTGAGAGGAGCATCTAGTAAGAAACAACATCTGTAGGGGGGGTGAGACTCCTGCCACACACCAAATCCCGAAGCTTTATCTCCCTGCATCTCTTAACTTCGGCGTCCTCGGCTAAGAGGGACCCACAGGGCTCTGCTTCCTCCTCCTCAGCTTCACTGACAATCTTCTCCAGGCTGCAGACGCATGAAAGCATAGTCAGAAGAAAGCGTCAGCAGCTCAAACCAAAAATGAAGCTGAGGGTGAGGGATAAAGTAGGAGGAACACGCAGATGACCCTGTTACAACAGTTCACTGCAGCCTAC
Organism: Menidia beryllina; assembly: GCA_013363375.1. Classification (NCBI taxonomy): domain Eukaryota; kingdom Metazoa; phylum Chordata; class Actinopteri; order Atheriniformes; family Atherinopsidae; genus Menidia; species Menidia beryllina. Next base: position 1,681,816 of record JABUIW010000031.1, on the reverse strand, counting down.
TTTTTCACTTGTTTTTTTAAGTCGGCGTTCTCCGACCGCAGCGTCGCCATGTCATCATCTGCCACGTCCAGCCAATGCCTCATCTCAGCGTTCAGCCCCCTCAGCTGACTCTGGCTGTAATCCAGCTCGGCTATTTTCTCCAGCATCTCCTCCGCCGATCTACACAGAAACACACCACCAAAACGGTCCACATCTCTCAGTGCAACCTTTTTTTTCTTTGTTGGTGAGATTGCTAGTAATCACTCACATATTTTCAATTGTGGCATCCATCCTTCTAGCTGACTCCCACTTTGAGCTTTAGCTCAGAACAGATTCACAGAAACTGAACAAAAAGAAGAGACACACAGTTTTTAGGATAAGCACTCTGTCTTTCCTTAAACAAACCTTAATCTGTCTTTTTTTAATAATTGACAGTGCTTTCGGTTTAGGATTCTCAATGAAAACATTCATGATTTTGAACTACACAGGCAATTTATGTATTTAGCAAGTGCACAGTCACAAAAAACGTTTGGACATAGACAGTGTTTTTCAAAAGCCATTCATGGTAAAGAGGGCTTCCTTTTTCTTTGCCTAAACTTTATCAACATCCTTTGGCAAGGAACCACTTTTCACATTACACCATGAAATGACTCATTTAGAGGCCTCTTTTCTCAAGGATTATCAGTCCATTGCATCTGAAATGGACTTAATGCAATGTGACCTACAGACCTTTGATCTGCTGAAGTAATTAATAGATTATAAAATAATTGCCACACCTGTCCATGAAAATGCCTGTAATAATTTCACTAAGCTACTTAAGGTTCACTTAGCTAAGTAAGATAGCCAATTTTTTTACTGCGATTATCAAACCATACTCAGTATACAAATTAATTTGACTAATTAACTAAGAAATCAGTTATGTCAACTAGTATGACTACATATATGAGCTACAAAACAATGACAAGAATATATAGCTGCTTTAAAAAATAATAATAATGATGCAAAATGAGCTAATTATGGGTGTCAAACTACTGCTAAGAGCAAAGTTGCTAACTGTAAATAAGACAATTTTTAAAAATGTAAAGGCACACCCAAACAGTCAGTCTGATAAAAAAAAAAGATAAATATTTAAATATTTAAACCTGTTGAACACATGGAAAAAATTAAAGAGGAGCAGGAGATATTTTTTTTAGCTTTCATATGCTAGGGATTAGCATACCTAAGCTAAACGGCTTTCAACAGTTAGCATCCGCCATGTTTGAGAAATTCAAGTTCATCTTTGGTTCCGTTTTCACTTGTAGTTATTTCTGAAATAATAATGTAATAAATGTAATCAATGTAACTGCTAACAGCTATAAGAGCTACAATTAAAAGTCCTTACCGGCCAGATGTTTCCAGACTTAGCTTTAGCCGCTACATCGACGCTGAGCATGTTGCACCTGTTGGCTTGCTGGGGAGGAGAATGGGTCATTTCTTCTTTTTACAACAAATTCCGAAAAATGTTTTGTTGTATTTTGACAGCCCCCAAATATGACACTTACTGATTTGAGTCTTTTGGAGTCAGGCATACACAGTGAGTATCAGTATACATAGTATTACTTCAATAAATACTTCCTATTGTAACCTAGTTATAAACTGAATCCATTCAGGCTAAAAGCCATGTCTGTTACATGTTAGACTTACATCCATGTGTCTAAATCAAGCTGTAATTAATCTAAATTTAATTATTTTTTTGTAATTTGCTTGGCAAAATTGTTTTACATTTACACTTTGAATGTGCAGTAAATATGACTTTTCCCAGAAGCTAATCATTTGAAAATTTGATAAAGTTCTCATGTCCTACTAAGGTCAGTACTATTAAATAAGAACCTTTACTTTCCTTGTATTTAATAATCATAGTCATATTATGAATGTCTTTCATAGCTCTATGAAACCTTTGTGAGATACAGAAGGAAATCAGCAGGGATACAAGTCAGACCTGATATGGGTGTTTAAACAATCTGAACATCAGAAAATGCTTTGCCAATCACACATAAAATTATGACAGAACACGGCTTCCAACACAAAAGTTTTCAAAGTAAAAATACACAACAAATGAAAGAAAAGGTATCTCCCTTCAAGTAGTTTATTAAGACACTTTGAAATGGCAAATCCCAACACCACAAATAATGTCAATCATCTTAAACAAACAATTCATTCTTACATAATCAATTAAACATATGTTTTGGCTGTTATGTATCTTTAAAAATATGCCCCCTCCCCCAAACAGTAATTTGTCTCCATGAAAAAAAATATCAAGAAAGATCTAAATAAAAAAAAAGGACATATGTGAGGTCATTAACATCCCGTGGTAATCAAGTCAAGACATGCTAGCGTTGTCCCCCGTCTAAATTCAATTCTAATAAAAGCAGGCAGCATCATCTCAAAACATTGTAAACAGGTACATTTTTAGAAAAACATTTTGTGTTCTCTTTGGGTGTTTTTTTGGAGACCATGAAGACGGGTTTATTTCTACAATCAGTAAACAAAACTGAAACAGGAACAAAATAATACAAACAATATTGGCAGCCTGCTTACAAACCAGAGTGATGTGTATTTTAAATACTGTAATTACCAGACTATCAACAACGGGTGAAGTGAAACATGGGACTCTCTGCTTACGGCGTGCAGACGGGACTGACTGACGGCTTTACCCGACACAACAAACATCCAAAGAAAAGCAAAGGGTAAGAAACTCAGATGCAGCTCAGGAGCTGATGTAAACAAGTGAAAAACATAGAGATCCTAGCTGGAAATACACAACAACCAGTAAGACGCTCACAATGACTTTATGTGCCCATGGTCTTCAGGTCCACATCCAAATAGACGTGTCCAGTCCATCTGCCCCAAGAGCTTTTGTCAGGGACTTCTAATTAGTGACTATAAAACTACATTTTTTTGCATTCTTTCATCATCTCTAAAATACATTCTTATTTTAAACTTATCTTCAGTGCTCAGTATCCACAAAAAACTTTGTTCATTATAATAACAATAACAATGAATATTCTGAGGCCAGCCTCAATCAGAAGGACAAGATCATAATACCTTCACAACAACCCATTCATTTTCTTATTCGGCACGGCACAACGCCACAGGGGACACGGGCAGACGACCACATCTGTTAACATCTAAACAACCCCACCGTCCCTGCACCATCCCATCCAAAGCTACATTTTCTTCCTCTCTGCTGCTCCTGAAAACATTACCGCCACTGCTAGAGCAAGCACTGAAGAACCCGGGGGGGGCCTCCTGTTACCGGGAGGGCTCCAGCGATCCAGTGACCTGGAAGGTTAGGCCGTCTCCGGGCAGCGGGGACGGGATGAGCGGGCAGAGCCAGCAGACGTACCAGCGGAGCCCCAACGTGTTGCGCAGGTTTCCCAGGAGTCCCAGGTGGTAGGGGCGGCGGGACGAGTACCACTCCCGGGTGGTCTGACCCCGAAACAACAGGAAGAGATGGAAGAAGAAGAAGGCGGACACGAGGAGGAAACCCACCACGCATGTGTCAGCGATGAAAGCAAAGGCGAAGGCACGAGCCGAGACCTGGCCTGGAGACAGAGGAGGAAGAGGAGGTACAGAGTATTTCTGAGATTCTGCCTATCAGCGTGACTTCCTGGACACGGTTATTTAGATTAGGAGGTTAATGTTTAATGACATGCAACATTTTTAAGAAAGTGGTGGAATGTTGTAATATAAAGCCTCTAAATGATTGATAGAATTCAAAGTAGGTCAGCCTTAGGAGTGCAAATGACAAAGATAACTGTCTACCACTTAACTCCTGTAAGGGAATACAATGTGGCTAATCATAGTGATTTAAAATTAGTCACAATTAAACGTATCAAAACGCAAACAGCAGACGTTGCAAACAGACAGCTATCAAGGCAAATATATGTATTGTGTTTTTATAATGACATTCATGAGGGAGAGCACAGATGTCTCACAAAGTTAAGTTCATAAGAGAGAAAAAAAACTGCCGCATGTTTTCATTAACGTTCATTCATTCGTTGTCCATACCTGAAACGAGCATGATCCAGGGAATGAGGAGCAGCAGGACGCTGTGCAGGGTCACGCCCTCCTTCAGGATGACAATGAACACCTCTGCGTTCATCAGCATGGCGTACAGCAGCCCCGACCACATGAACAGCAGGCAGCTCAGAAAGAAGCGGTAGTTCCGGAAGCCCACGCACTGGCCGAAAAAGACGCAGTGGTGGTCCCGCCGCAGCACGCACACCTTACAGTCGTAGCAGTGCGAGCAGCGTGGAGGAGTGTGCGTCTCACACGTGTAACAGTACCTGTTAGAGGAAGAGGCCGTTGTTCAGGGAGAGGTCCCAGCAACAAGACCGCTCAGCATTAAGAATGGGACTCATTAATACAAAGTTATACTTGGCAAATTAATGCAATTAATCAAAATGTGGTGCAAGAAAAAAAGAATAAATGTTTGTCGTATTTATGGAAGATTCGAGTTGTTATCACATGGAGCAATGGAAATATTTTCATTTAGGCCGACAGTTGGGGTGAAATTAAGAAATCACATCCCCTGTGGTGATTATACTGATTCAGGCAATGACTTTCTCATCAATGTACTATATTATTGACAATTGGAATCTAAAATATATATTTAATACTCAGTAGAAATGTCTGTTTCTGGAATGAATGTTTATATGTATGATCTGAAATTATGAAAAAAGAAAATAAATAAATCACAGGATTGAAATCGGAAAACTGGTCTAAATCTTAAATGAGCTTATGTCTAGAAGTATGCAATGCTGTGAAAAAGACTGTGTTCAGTTCCAGTGTGACAAACCCATTAAGGTGTGTTCCGGGCCAACAAAGGGCGGTTTGCTCACCTCCACCCCTGGCCCAAGCCATCTCCACCCAGGAACACGCCTTTGATACTGGGGCTGGTCTTTACGAAGAGCAGGGCGTTCCAGCAGATGTTCCCCAGCATGAAATACTGTGCCAGCAAGTGGATCAACTTCCACCAGGAGGACCACTCCGTCTTCTTTTGCTCCGCCTCCAGCGGTGCTTCGACGAGCACCAGGTAGCTCACCTCCCCGGTTATGGAGAAAACCAGGAACGTGTTGAGGACGACGGGGAGCTGGTGGCACAGCTTCTCGGTCCTACAAAATACTTTGGCGGCAAAGCTCGTCATGTTTTGGACTCGTATACCTCTATTTGGCGCTTGAATTGCAATTAATTAGGTGCCGTGGAGTAGAAGGAGTTATTTTGCAGACGCACAGTGGCTAGCTTAATTGGCTAACTAGCCAAATAACTAGTCAGTTTCCCATGTGGGTTTAAAATCAACGTACAAAATATAATACTCCATACAATCGAATGTCATATATAGGTTTAATGACGCCTGAAATTCTCTCTCAACGAGAGGCTCGACCTACCGAACCATTTACGAATCACGCCCACCATTTGGTTCTCTGCAGTAATACTTCCGCAGTGCAACAATACTAAATGGTTCCGCTGCTTACATTAAATTGACCATGAATGCAGATTTTAAACCTTGCCGATCAATGCAGATAATTTTAAACATTTTACTTATTCAATTTAGACTATTGACAATTCATTTTTTAATGTTTTTTCCCACCTACACCAATGCCTTTTGATACATCTGTATACATCCCACTCCAGTCAGCACCAACCCATTTTACTTAAACTATGAGGTGTTTAATACCTCTATTACTTTTTGCTTTACATAGAATGAGAAAATACAACCATCCAAATGTTGCCACTGTCCTGGTCTAAAAGAGTTAGCAAATAAATTAGGTTCCTTTTGTAAATTGTATTGAGTAAGAATTAAAATGTATCCGAGCGGTATTTAGTTGCCATGTTATCAGTGTCACTCTGTTATCTCAAATTGCAACGATATACACGGCCCAATAAATATTTGGTGATGATTAAAGAAAGGATGTCACATATATGAACCCTTTCTTACTGTATCTATGTCAGATCTGGTAGCATGTATGTGGTCCCTCCCCCTTCTAATCTTTAATCCTTGTTAATCTCAGCATTAAATGAAAGCTGGCAGTCATGGCTGTGCCGACAGAGAATTTGCTGTCTCTTAGCCATCTGACCAACGCAAAACGAAACACTTTTATGAAAAAACAAGAACATTATGTACCGAGGAGGTAAGAAACTTAATGTGGCTATAGAGTTAGGACGAAATACGTGAGTAATTTCCTTCTTTTAAAATTGTAGAGGCATCACAGAATGATTTTGCGGGAACAGTTATTTCAGTAATGTGGTACTATAAAAGCTTTAGTACCTTATGGTTCTAAAAAGGAATATGTTGTGTTTTTATTCCATTTTACTGTAAACTACCGTAAAACCCTGCATACCGTTGTCTGAAGATAATTGCGTTGTTTCTCTGTAGTAGAGAGCTGCAGCTTCAGCAGCAGTGGCTGGAGCTGAAGGACCGAGAGCGTGTCGCCCAACAGCACAACCGACAGCTTCTGCAGCAGTTTGAGAAGGCCCAGGAGTCCCTGAGAGACATGCTGGCCCGCAACGCCGCCATGAAAACCATTCGGGTGCATAGACACACGGAAAATACATGCTGCAAACTGTAAAATTAAACAAACCAACTCAGGAGTTGATGTTCCTCCATCTGGTTCTGTATACAGATGGAGTATGAGAGATATCTGGAGGAGAACACCCCTCGCTGGCAGCAGCAATTCCAGGAGAAGAGACAGGCGGCTCAGAAAACGGTACAACCACTGCACCGAATATAGAAGCTATTCGAATTCTTCCAAAATGACAAATACAAAGCTAAATCAAACAGATTGTTTAACTGCATCAGTCCATCTTCAATGCAGTCAAACATTGTACATAATTACATTGTTTCTATTAGCACAATATTCTCCAGAAGATAAAAACCACAATAATTTCTGATGATCCATTTTTCACATTTCTGCAACAGAAAATGGAGAACTATTTGAGGTCTTATAAGACAGAAGAAGAGGATGTATTGCATTCTGCATTAGATGGGTCTCTACTTTCACAAGGTTTGTTCTCATTTTACAGACCACTGAACCAACTTTATTCCTCAGTATTGATGCTGTGCTCCAATCCCACATACCACCTCCTATCTGATCTGAATGGTTATTTACAGGTCTTCCCACAGGGACACAAAAAAAAGTTGCTCCACACTCATTTTCCATTCACGAGTTATCTGATCACAACCCAGATGGCTCCTCCCTGCATCCCCTTGTACAGTCCTCCTGGTTAACCCAAACTCAGACCCAGATTGGTAGGTTTCCTATGAGAGCGTCTGCTCAGCCCCAGAGCTCCCCTTTTATCCCTGCAGCCAGCTTCCCACATCTTCACCCATATATGCCCCCCCACCCTGCCTTCATGCCCAGTCCTCATTACCCACAGCCCAGGCAAAGCTGGGCTCCCCAACTGCCCAGCCACCCCTGGCCCTGGGGGCCTGGGATCCCCCCAGAGTCCTGGGACCATTTCTACAACGAGGAGCCTCCTCTTGAAACCAGGGTCTCGCAAACTGGGAGGGAGGAATATGAGCCCAGCAGAGCAGTGAGCTCAAAGAGGGAGAGAGGCGGTAGAAGGGACAGCAGTGGTTTGTCCCAGGAGCTGGACGTCAAACCAGGTGGGAAGAGAAAGAAGAGTACAAATCCCCCCCCGACTTCGTTTTTGTGGCAGTTGCACGCTAACCTTTGTTCATGATCGCACTCTGTATCCAGTTCGTCTTCCCAGCAGTCACACAGAGAGCAGTGAGAGTGGCAGAGATTCCAGCCTGACCTGCAAAGAGAGGAGCAAGAAGAAGGAGAAAAGAGGGAGAACGCAGCATTCCTCCTCCGACAGGGAAAGACATGGCTCCAAGGAGTAAGAACCCCCCCCCGAATGATTTAACTTTGGCATATGTGCTGTACGATGTCTTTTCCAGTGCTCATTATCCAAAACCACCCTTTGTGTTCATTTGTCAAAAATTGAGTTTAGAAGGTGCCACCACAAATGAAATATACATTCAAGGTGTGTGATTTTAAATATCGATGTTCAACAGACAGGAGCAGGGCTCACCTCAGCCGGTGGAGGACGCATGTGTTCACACATTGTTTCATTAAAAGGTATAAGGGTTCATATTCATGTTCATATTCAGCTCTCCCTCTGTCAGGTCATCCAGGACTTCCAGTGAAATCATCATCGCACCTGCCGCAGCGGCCAAAAGTTCAGAGAGAGAGACCTCATCTGAGGCTGGCAGCTCCAAAAGCAGTAGGAAGCCTAAAAGAGGTGGAGGGCTTTTAGTTGAATCACCAATATCTGAGTCGGGGGCAAACCAAAAAAGCAAGCTGAAGGAAGATGATTCAGAAGGTCACAATCCAGAGAGTCGGTCTGACTCTGAAAGTCCCGGAGAAAAAGAAAAGGTGAGGGATCAGAGCCATGCTGACGAACCCGAGACATGTGGAGTGGAGGAGGAACCAGGAAGCGACTGCATAAAAGCTGAAAATGGAGTTAAAGATGAAAGAGGAAAGCAGGAGAGCAGCAGCTGTGAGCAAAGCAGCCCAGAGGAAGAGGAGGAGGGAGAAGGCCCGAGAAATCAGAGAGATGAAGATGAGAAAGACAACAATCATAGAAATGAAGAAGACAGCGATGTGGAAGAAGATAAGGATGAAGAGGTTTCTGAAGGAAAGAATACAACAGAGGAAGAAGAAGAGACAGCAGGAGAGGATGAGGAGGACGAGGAACAGTCAAAGAGTTCGAAAAACGAAGAAAGTGAGAACAGAAAACAGGTTTCTGAGTCCTCTCAGGACGAAGAGGAGAGCCAAAGTATTGAGGACAAGAAAGGATCTAATGAGGAAGAAGACGGGGAGGATGAGAAGGAAAAGGACCACAAAGGCCAAAAAGAAGACAGAGATTCAGACGACAGCATCATCTCACCACAGGAAAAGAGGTGTGAGGACGGAGGATTCAAAATAATAATCTTCCTCTAAAAAAAATGCCACGTCAGTGAAAAACAATCCTTCTCTTTTCAGGTCTAGACAGGTGCAGACTATAACTGAGGAAGCTGAGGATGACGATAACCATGAGGAGGAAGATGAGGCAGGGTCATCACCAAACTGTTCGGAGGAAGTCAGCGACGGGGAAGAGATTGAAAATCTTCTGGCGCCGCACAGGCAACCAATCGAGACCCGGTAAGTACTCCCGACTTTTCCCTCCTGCTGGCGCATGTCACACCACGACTTACTGAGCTTTTCCCTTTTTATTTCTTAGAGAAAAAGAAGAGACACCTGAGAAGAGGCCCCGGGGCTCCAACATGGACATCTTCCAGGTGACGAGTCAGCAGAGTGACTCCGATGAGTTTGATCACTTTTATGACTGAATGTCAGTTCAGAGAAACCTACTTCAAATACATTACAGATTACTTGAAAGTATTTTGTTGGCCGTTAAAGACTTGGAGCAGGTAGAAGAGACAAGCAGCACTGGAACCTATTCTATAGACTTTTTTTAAAGGTTTTTTGTTATTTACAGGCACACGCAGCAAAACAGATTAACACCCTTTCTTTCATTAAAAAAAAAAACAGACGTGAGGAAAAAACTGTACAAATGATTACAATAATTTATTATTGCTCCAGTATGTGAGTGATTGATGACACCATAAAGCAGAGGAAAAGGTAAATGTACTGGATGTTGTCTGTCTGAAAAACGGCTGTGGTCGACTCAGCCCATTTGTGCTGGTGTTGAGGAATTGAGGTCTTGGTTCCTGTCAGATTTTCACCACCTGAACGGCCACGCAGGGGCTCACCCTCCTCCCCTCCTCGCTGCTGCGCTGCAGGAGCAGCCGGCTGTACGTCCCCCCCACCTGGCCTTTGGTCAGCCGCCCAGGGTTCACGCACACGCAGCCCACCACGTCCTGACAGCGGAGGGGGGGGTTCAAGATGTCAAGATCTTATCTTTTGGAAAACTTTTCATCTAATCTCTCTGAGGTAGAGGCCAGAACGTTCTGTACCTTCACAAAGTAGCGCAGCTCGGACGGGGTGATGAGCACGTCCGGGGTGAGCGGCATCTGAGCAAAGCTCTGGAACTTCTCATAATCCATGTTCACCTCCTCCGCCGGCGGGTACAGCGGGTAGTAACTGTGAGTGAGCAGCACGCAGGAGTCATTATAAAGCTATACTCTCTCAGAACAGAGCGGACAGTGCAGCTGATAAGTCTACCTCCTCTGGATCAGCATGTGCTTCAGGATGCGCGAGAATCTGTCCGAGCCGGTGCCACTGCAACGCAAACACAGCTGGTTTGGAACACAATCAGTGGTAGATTTAGCAAATGATAAAGAAAAACGTTTGCGGCTCCCTTTGTACTTGGACCGGCTCCTGCTGGTCCTTAAAGGCCCCACAGAGTCCCCCACCCCAGCTGCACTCGTCCTCACCAGCTGATCTCCTCGGCACCCATGTGGAACAAGATGTCAGTGGACGTCACACCAAAGGTCACGCCATCTATCAGCAGGGTGCACGGGTCGGGGACCAGGGTGACACGCTGGAGTGTAGCGACAGAAAGGATCTGGTTAACGCGGCGGTGTGGCATTCGCGTGACCGTCAAGCTAATCTAGGACAGGAGACTTAACGCCCTCAACACGCGCTCACAAAATTTTACACACACACACACACATCCCACCGGACCTGGTCCTTGCTGAGGTGCGGCAGGATGAAGGGGGGCTGCGGGTAGATGAAGTGGTGGTGGATGTCTCTCTGGGACGGCACAAACACCAAGTGACAGCCCACGCTGTGAAAGGAAAAGCTCATCTTTACAAAGTCCAGGCCTTCTCATTCACTATGTTACTGTGGAAATAAAATGATTTCTGCTCTTATGTTGCTGAGATAATAAAAAACTAAAAAAAACTAATAAATATGCCAATCAATGCTAAAAAACTCTTTCATCATGTATTTTTATATATATTAATATTTTGTTCTTTCTTTGCATTTCCCACCTACTTTTTGAATAAAATGTGTTTTTTTTTGTAATTTCATTTTTCATTGTGCTTTTTTTTATTTTTACAAGTGTAAAAACAAGTTTAAAAAAAACTTAGTCTGCACAAACTGTTTGAGCTTGGTAGTTATTGTGTAGTTTAAGCACAAAAACAGGCAGTTACAAAGACAGTCCTTTTCATTCTCTTTTCCATCTCATTCTAGCTGACAAACAATCTTAGGATTGTGGGGGGAAAAAAACATAAGACACAAACCTTTTGGTGCCATCCACAATGCTTTCAATGCATCGAGAGAAAATGGCCCCGAACGTCTCTGTCACCTTAGCTTTCTGTGTGAGAAGCAGATGGACACAGGCATGATCACTCACAAGCATTAATCCTTACAACTGTAAGCTCACATTTTACTGTTAAACACAAAACATCACATTGACGAACAGAGGAAAACGCCCATTTCACACCAACCTCGATCTGCTCGTGTTTGGAATCCACAAATGGACCCAGCTGGAAAAGAAAGGCGAAAGAGAACCAGAAGTCGGTTTTGGTTTGGACTGTGAACAGAGAAGCATTCAGGAGCTTTTTTTGAACAAATGTACCAGCAGACAAACATCCGGACGATCTCTGTTAATGACACTGATGAGATCCAAGAGGGGGTCGAAGGTCAAGCTGTCAGAGGGGGCGTATGGCCCACAGGCCACCAGCACGTTCAGTGGCTCTACTGCTGCTGCAGGAGAAGACGAGTGTGCAGGGATTCGGTTACATTTCAGCTCACACGCTCTTCAAGTAGCTCGCAACGATAATTATTATCATTAAATATAAACCAATATGGCTCCTTACCGTCATCAGGCTCCATTGTTGGGGTGTAAAAAGGAAGGGGAACTCCCTAATTAAAGAGAAAATTATTATCCAAAAACCCCTTACAGCCCCAATTCCAAAAGGTGTACTGTAATTAAGATGTCACTGAAGTGGTAGCTGACCTCATAAAGTTTGGAAGCCATAAGTTTTTTTCCAGTGGTGTTCATCCCCTCCATCACTACCACCTGAACAAAGACGGTTCACAAGATCAGCACTTTGGAGCACAAGGCAGAAGCGAACAGTAGATCTGGACCAAATACGCAGCACACTCTGCAGTTATGCTTGATTTTTTTTTAATCAAGTGTCAGAGCTCTCGGTCAGACATTAGGTTAGTCTCAAGCCCATGTCCTTGGCATGCTCTGTTACTCTTGGTGGCCATATAACCTGCTGCACACTGACCTCAGCGCACAGGCAAAGGAGAAACCACCGCGCAGCGCATCTTTAACAGCACACCCGAAAAGAGAACGAACCAGCTGTTTCCATGATGAAACAGCGCGATCGGAACACACACTCTTCTGACATGAGCCATCAAAATGGGTTGTTTCGTTCAGCTCACCTGACCAGGAAAGAGGGAATACTCTTTAAGCTCGGACAGGTCAACGGAAACTTGCTGACCACCTTGTTCTGGTCCTGCCTCCAACAGAACTGACTGTGCGTTGAGTTTGCCGTTGCTGTCACAGCACACCTGACCCAACACGGTTATCCTGTCCTGGAGGGGGGGCGGCGCATAGAAAAGGATTTAAAACTGCAGTCCTCCACATAAACCTGCTCTTTTTAACAAAGAGGGTAACATCTGGGCTGGCAGCTAAACCCGTGACTTGCACAGCAAGGGAGGGGAGAGTTTTGAGATACAATTACTATCGTTTAACACTTATGTTATTGTTTAACACACGGTAACTTTTCAGTACCTGAGCGGGAAGAGAGACGGGGGAGAACTCTTCAATGCTGAACTGAGACCTGAGGCTCTCTCCCAGCTCCTCAATCTTCTCTGTCAACACTGAAGAAAAATGTATATAAAGACTTCAACCAAGACGTTTCACTGCTTTGAAAGTATTCTGCACTTAAGGCTTTTTATTTTTGACAGAAACTAAATGAGTATCCGACAAAAGAATCTCTGTGATGAGAATGATTTTGAACCTACCATTTCGAATGTCTCGTAGCCTCTGGAACATGAATTTGTAGCTGCAGCGCAGAGAATCGTCAGGTCCCTCCAGGAGCTCAAGCTGGACGCCTGCACCAGGATCCTTCCTGCCCGCCCATCGGGTGCCCTGCACAGCTCCAAACGTGGCCACCACTTCCCCTTTTGCTCCACGTTGGTTGTACTTCTGTGAGGGCGTTACACTTTAAAAAACATGCGGAGAAGGGCAAGTGAGTCACAGAGATAACGGCCGACAATCAGTTCACTCAGTGGCCCCCAGTCACACATACTCATTTTCTACAAAGAGCTTCCAAGTCAGTCCTAACAACTGTCCCACATACAGTCACAGTATCTTACTCTTATCTTAGCTCACTCTTATTTTAGAGTGTCTGATTGGTCTCCACTGTTCAAACACCATCCTGAGGGTTACATTAGTTCTGGACGTACCTGCCAGCTTAGAGGTGCAGCAGTCTGACCTGAAACGTAAAAAGAGAAGGCCCACGGACGCGTTGCGGCACAGTACCTGGGGGAGAAGCTGGCTGGAGACAGCAGCAGGCCTGGGCTGGCCAGCAGAGCAGCGCTCCTCTTAGACTGAGGATGTTCTGGAGTGGTAAGCGCCCGTTTCTGAGAGCCCTGCAGCCAAATGAACAAGTAGAAAAGCGCAACATTTTTTCAAAATGAACACAAACTACTGCACTCATCCACAAACGTGTAAAAGAATAAAGAAACATGACTGCTTACCTTGGCTGGGGTAGAGTAGGAGTCAAAGAGATCATCCTCTTCTTCCTCAGCTTTAATTCTGGAGAAAAAAAACTGTCAAGGTCCACTAGACATCGATCACACCAAAGAAAACACGCATTCAGACAGAGGCACAGCTTGACAGCTGAATGTGGAATTTTGCTGTAAAGGATACAAATCCTGCACCATGTACATATCTCTGGTTCTGTTATGCCCTTCTTCTTTCTTGTAACTTGGTTTAGACTTGTTCTTCTTGTGTGATAACTGTAAAGAAAGTCCAGTCTTAAGTACAACAAAAAAGGTTTACAATGTGTGTTTCATTATTAAGATATAAAACTACAAACTTCACAGGAACTTCAGGAAATAAGAACTTCATATCCTGATGTTCTGGCACATCATTTCTCAATTGGCAAACCTACTTGGCCAAACTGAACCACTGAAATTCATGGAACAGATGCACAAAAAAACTCAAAAGACAGGATCCTGTAGTTAGGCATGGACACATATCCTTCACCAGTTTACATCTTTCTGTTACCTCATGTTCAAATTGCTCCAGGTTCTCTGTTGTGAGTTTAGAAATACTTCTTGTGCTGCTGTAAGCCATCAACTCTGAAACCATGTCTTCTGCCTGCGTCCTAGTACAAATGCAAAGTTCAACCACTGTAGGACAGAAAACACAATGGGGAAAAGGGTTAAAATTGGCATTCGTGTGAATAAATAAGTACAAATATACAGCTACAAGATCCAGAATCTTGATACATATCCTTTAGTAGCAGTAAATAAATATTTAGTGTGAGTGGCATTATGTACGGTCCAGCTATTAATAACAGTATGTACAAATAAAAAAACATTATAACCATGCAATTAATTGTGATCAATGACTTCAGAATAGTGTGTTGCTATCACGATTGTTATGAACTTAAATTAAATATAATTGTTACAATTATTTACCTTTGTCGAGGACGGAGTCATCTTGGAATGTAATCCCGAACACTTCCAGTTCGGACTTGAAGAAATCCGTGTTCACAAGAGCCATCGTTTCAGACTGCATTATCTCTGAATTTCACAATTCCTCAGTTCAGCGTAGGACGATCGAACGCTGCAATGCTACTTTGGCTAACGTTAGCTCTTCATGCCAATGTTTACTATCTTATTATTCAAACAACTCAACCCAAAATATTCGCAACAGTGTCTTTAAAGAAGCCAGCTGCCGAGATAAAATCCTATTGACACAGTCATTTCATTTTACCGCGAAAAAATGCTGCTGGTGTTGGCGGCCGGAAGTGACGCACAATACACGCGGCGATTAGCGGAAGTCACGCCTTTGTTTAAATGCTCCACAATCAGAAAAATATCTCTCTCTTCAAGTGAGATAATCAAAAAGTTCAAATAAACTAGGTTTTAAATAATATATAAATGTAAAACTAGCCATATATATTTTAATGATTATCTTTGCCATGTTTTTTTCACTCTCTCTTGGCCTTAACTACACTTTAAGTATTTTTCTATGTGTTTTCTATCTATCAGATGTTCTGTTTCAGTTGGAAATCATTGACCTGATAAATCACATGCAAAAAACTGTGCAATTATATTGGTTCTTTATGAAGATGTGAGACAGAAAAGCACATTTGTTAAAATGTTTAGGTTTTAATTTCTTGAAATGACTTAACAGTTTAAAAATGGACATTCAGTTGTTGTGACTATGACCTGTCCAGAGTGTACCCTGCCTCTTTTCCAATGTCAGCTGGAATTGGTTCCTGCCCCCCCCGGCCCTTATAGGAATAAGTGGTATTTACAATGGATGGATGTTATGACTACTAAAATACCAATAATCACTCTGTTTCAGGTGAACTGATTTCCCTGTTGTGTTGGTAAAACAGTAAAACAATCGGTAAACATTGTATTCTATAGATGACTGTTTAATACTCAAATAAGTGAAGCAAGTGTAAGTGAATCGAGAATATGAATCAAAGATATAAAAGTTCTTTCTCTATAACACACATACTCAGATTTCTACTCTGGTGGGATCGTGACAATCAGGATGTCCCTCCATCTGCCAAAACAAAGCAGTGCAGTAAACTACAGTCATAAACCTGTTGTGCGGCACATACTAATGAAAAGCGCATCCCTCACTTACCCGAGCATAGTAGCACTTGGCCCTTGGGAAAAATTTCCATGACGTCACTTTCCATAAAGATTCCCTGAGGGAGGCTGACAATTCATGTGTATCATGCACCTAACCAACACACAAGTAATGCATATATATTATATTATATTATATTATATTATATTATATTATATTATATTATGTCAGACCTTCATGCGGTTCAAACAAGCATTTCTGAAGTCCATGTTAGTGCTGCTGCTCACTATACTGATGGTGGAGCTGATGATCATTTCAATTGATGAATACACCTTCTCTTGTTGCTAACAAAAAAAGCACACAAATAATCATGAAATAATTTCAGTTACAATGAAGATTCTTTTGTTTGGTTTTCATCTACGCAACATTTACCGAAAGTACTGCGTATTTAGACTCTTTAAGGCTAAATATACAGCCAATTTGTGATCATTAAAAAGTGCAAGTTTTCACCTACTAAAAGCCGCTATCTCACCATATTTGAAGTTTTGCTTATACTTGTACCCTGTTTAAAAGCAGTGTGTGTTGGTGTGAGTTTATGGGTCTCAGTCTTACCTTTTTTCTCCGATTTTGGGCTTTCAGCGTGTTCCACAGTTCAGTCTGCAGGGCTGCTGTGACGGCACGCCTGTTGTTGCAGAGAATGTCCTCCAGGTGTTGCTCTATCAACACTTCTGTAGCTGTGGGACCATCAAACACACTAGTTACCTTCTGGAACTGAAACCATGCTGAAAGTCTGACTTTGATTGCGGAAACAATGTGGAGCCTAAAGTGTATTCAACCCAGAGTTTTGAGCCACAGTGGTGTCTCACCCAACAGATCAGAAAGTTGGCAGGTGAAGGGATCATTATGCTGTAGGAAGAGGAAAAGTACGAGACTCTGCTGAGCTGGCGAATGGCTGGATTCAAGCTCTGGGTATTCCCAGCTGTCTTCCTCTACTGTGTATTCTGTACCGCAGCTGCGTTTAAGATCTGCAGCGGATGCTGAAACATTGAAAAGTAAAGATGTGAAATATGATCACTATTAAGCACGCTGACTCCTGGACACCCTTCAACAGGAAGGTTGGCAGCTCAGTCAATCTTCTGAACCTTAAATCTACCCGGTGTGTTCACAGGGGCAACCTTGTAAAGGAAAAAGTACTGACTGGGATGACTGAGAAGAAACTGATGACCAATCCATATGTAGCTGAGAAAAAACTAATCAAGTCTACACTTAAATGAGGGGACACTCATTGGGCTGTGGCAACAAGGTTTACTGTGACACGCCTTTGGGATGGTCGAATCATTCATTCCAGTTTTTTACTGTTTTTATTTCCTAAATTCAAGTGTTTTTACAACAAATAAGATACCAACATTAAACCATTATGCCTCCATTTTTGGACTAAATAAAATGCAATATTTTAAAAGTGACAGATCATCTTTCTGTTAGCCAGACATAAGCTGTAAGAATGAAATTTACAGTAAACAGTTACAGGTAATTAATGTAGGGTTGTTATTTACATTACAATCACGATCAGCTGGTTTCCCTTTCTGAGAAACCAACTGATGAGGTAAAATGAGGTAATTCAGCTGTAAATGTTAAAAAAACTTCTATTTTACACTGCACTACACTCCACTGACTTTTATGAGTCAATTTTTTGGGTTGAAATTTTGAATGACGAGGTCTAGAAATTTGTAGAGAATGCAGAAAAATTGGCTTTCACTCCCAAGATAATTTAAAACAACTTTGGTATTCCCCCGACTTCCAGTTTATGGTCTGTTCGCTGCTTTATGACTACTACAAAAACAGAAATATGCTTAGACCAACATTGTGAACTTGATGGACTTTTAAGGGATGTCTGTTGTGATGATGATGACCTCATAATTCTTTCAACGCAAAACACTGACTGTTATTTTTGGGTGAAGCAATATTTGACCGTGGCTTTAAACATAAAGCTGATTATTTTCCAATATCCATGTAAAACTCCTAATATTTAAAATGTTTGTCATTTGTTTTTGAGAAGTCATGTGGGACGGAAGTGCTGATCATCTTCACATGAACATAGTTTACATGTGACAGATGCTCAGACTGCTGAGAAAATCATCTCAGGCCCTTTGTTAGTGGTACCCACACAAAAAGCCTGTAGACAACTCTTTTCAACTGTCTAATTCCATTCTCCCGGTTGTTTGGTTTCCCTCTGATTTAATGATGTGCGTGTGGAATCCATTACATTTTCCCCCTGCAGCTTGAGATCTGTACACTCTTCCTTACAAACATAAACATGTGCTCTAATTCAACCCTCATCAACTCAGACCCTGTGGAAAACAGGGTCTGAGAGAAAACAAAGCTTGTGTCTTAATAGTTACACAAAGAATTTTAACAACAGAGGATTACATTTCCTGGATGTCAAACTAATCCTAGCCTTAATTTCCACCCTTTTTTATTGGAAAACTATCCCCTGTGGCTAAAGACCTACAATGTATCTTGGCCATTAAGTACATGTTGTTCACAGTGGTGGTCGTTGTTTACCTTTGAAAGAAGAGCAGTATACTCTGTCCAGACCAAGTAGTTGACAGTCAAGAGCAACAGGAAGGGCTTGCAAAAAGCCAGATGGGCCTGGCACTGGAATATTACTCGGGCTGTATACCAACACCTGGAAACACATCAGGTCAAGGATGCCTACTTCAAGTCAGATGCCCCAAACATTTTAGTCAAAGAACAGCAGAAGAACTCTAGAGTCCTCACTGGATGCCTGAGCACCCGTCCCCCCACTCTCAGTGCCTGTTTAAAACTGCTTATGTGATTTCTGTGATTCTTTAGGTTGTTCTAATGCTAGTGGCTGGAAGGTGAGACCAGGAATGCGGACCAAGCAGCACATAGAGAGTAAAAAGCATGTGGGATAGCTGAGACAACCCCATAGTCAACGGGCTTTCTGACGTCTGACCCCCACCTCACGCTGTGATTGGACAGCTGTGCGGGGGCCACAATGTATTCGAGGTTTGAACTCTATTTGCAAAACTTTACTGTATAAAACCTCTTTACTTCTTTCTCTGTGATGGCCAGCTGTTCGCTCCAGGAGTGACGCTGTTGGGAACAGTCACAAACACATCTGACTGTTAATAAGGTCAGACGGGACGTTTCTCAAACTATTTTATTCCAAGCAGAACCTGTCAACAACAGTTAGACATGACCATGAACCAAAATAGTTGACTGTCTTCTCTTGGGATGGAATCTTAAGGGAGCAATCAACCAATTTCTGGCAGAGGGCCGTGGCCTCAGATGCAGAGGTGTCCACTCTCATCTCTGCTTTTTAAACCAGTGCACCGGAAGTCACTTCAGGCTAAAACAACTACAAAATCCCATCTGTACAAACCAGCACAAATCTGGAATCCACTTCTGATCTACACCCAAATACTCTGCTGTGTACATCTCCATCACAATTATGCCAAAACCACAAACAAACAAAAGGATATCTGGACGCGTGTCAGCTCGGTGGGCAGATTGGGGTACTGCAACAGGCAGGGGCTCAGGAGTGACACAAACTGGATACTGAGCTCCCCGAACAAGCCTTGATCCATGGCTTGGGGTGGGATGCTGAGAGGCACTCTGGATCCGATGACATGATGTGCCCCCTGACACCAAGAACTATTCCTCACACACTGTGGAAGCCTTTAAATGCAACAAAATATGTTTCTGTATGCATACCTCTGGTACATGAATACATTAGGAGACTCTTTAGAGTATATAGTCAATTTGGATCCATATTCACAGTAAAATGGAATTACTGTGCAGAATGAGACACATCCAGGATGACAGATGGTTGTAGAATAGTACTTTTGACCTTGACTCTGCAAGGTAAAGAAAATGACATCAACACTTAATCAGATGCTGACACTTCCAGGGGTTAGATCATTTTATGAACATCTGCATTTTAGACTGTAAGGTTGGATGTTGTCTTTATACGGTATTCTAGCATTATAAAACAAAGATAACAACCCAAAATATGGTAATGCAGACAGGGGAAATACAGAAAAACTTGTTAAATGAGTCTTCTAAGTGGCGAGATTATATGAGAAGGGAGACTGAGCAAAACTATGACTCTTGCCCACATTGCTGCAGACTTACCTAAACTCACGCTGTGAGGTCCTCTCATTAAACTTGAACTTCAGATGGATTTTTATCTGGGAAAAACACAAGTATCACAAAAAATATAGTCTTATGGCTTCCCCTTTTAGCATACAACTAATCAGAGAAACAGATTTTTTCTTACTGCTGCATTAGTCAAACTGAAACTCTGAAGAAATGCCTCAATGTGGTCTCCCCAGTCTGCAGTGGAATAGCTTTCATCTGTAATCTGCATAGAATCAACATATCATCTAAAGAATAAATCTATATTTAATTAGGTAAGAAAGAAAACATGAAAATGTGACGTTTCAGTAATTCTGCCACACCAACAAAGTACCATTTTATATTTTATGTGAAGTAATTATGCTGAAGCTGACAGTTACCTGAAAGCCCATGAGTAATTTGAGTGAACCATAAAGATCGGTGAAGGCACTCAGCTCCTCGGGGTCAATCTCAGGACACGGCCACACAGGCGGAAACATTCTGTCCCTCAAATCTGGGAGGAATAAGGACAGTGAGGACTCAGGGAGCCACACAGAACATGTGTGAGTATTAGCATACATACCGGGCTGTAGGGCAGTCATTTTCATCCCAGCACACCAGGGACCAGCAGCTGCAACTACAACAACATTTTGGGTTCCTTTTATTCTCTTTATTAAGCAGGAAAATTCAGTCTATGCCTAGAACAAAGTGCAATTTATTATGTATACCTCAATTCAAAACTACTGATTAATTGCACTGTTAAAGGTTAAAACTAATATATCCTACATATATAGAGCAGATGTCACTCATTCTGCCAGATAGCTCTTAATAGAGTTATTGTCATTGTGGTCTGTCTAGTTAATTTAGTCATGAAGCTGAGATTTGGCTCCTTCTCAAACATTAACAAAACTCATTTAGATATTTTAAAAATGTACTTAGATATATTAACAATATTTGCAACCATCATCGGTGGTTATCTTTCAGAACCATATGTTGATACAGAAATCAAAATGGATACGTCTAGCCAAAAATGGGAAACTGACTGAGCAGCTCATTTTAACAGTATGTTTTAGCGTTTTGTCTCACCAGTACAGTTTAATATTTCTGGAGAACTTCCTGTTCCGGTTGACACAAGTACCAAAAGCCCTCCAGACCTCCTGAACCGATGATCATTACTTTGTTTTCCCATCATCAAGATGAGCCGAAGCACCTGAAGAACAAAGACTTAGCTTAGCATGCTAACGATAAATTAGATTAAGATTAGTTTAAAAGTTTAGGTAGACATCATCGCTTATTTAAAAACAGAATTTTAAATTAGCTAATTTATTGTTTCTATCTTCCAAACAACCTCTTCAAACCATTACCTGCCGTAATTCCCGTAGCATTTTAAACTTTTTAAGCGTCTGTCACGTAGGCCTGTGCGCGCTGTGCACTGCAGGCACACTAATTATGCTAACTAAGATATTTAATATGATCTCAAGACTTTTTTCCCCCCCTCTTTCTTCTTGTGATACTTTTGGGTTTTAGGGAATACTTATCAACTAATAAATATTATTTTTTTTATAGGTCAATAAGTTACTGATTTTTTAAGTATATGTTAAACATGAACCTGAAATACTATAATAGATAATTGCTTTTTTTAAACGAACCAGTAAAAAAAATCCAAAAACATACTCTTAATGAGTTTGCATGAATGATCAATGCTGGTAATGTTGTTTATTTATTTAACAATGTAAAGGCCCACAGCTGTACAGCTGATTAGTAATGAAATGAGGAGTTTTTGGTACATGCCAAAGAAAGCTAATATAGGAAAGTTAGTAAAATATTCAATTCAGCTAATTCAAAGAAATATGGCGGGTATATTATTTCAAGTTTCAGTATACTCCTCTTTAAAGATCCAGACAAATGTATGTTTTCAGAGTCAAAACATTTTAATTGTATTTAATCATACATAAAACACACAATATTCCATGTGTATCAACAATGGCATTCGTGTGAATTTAGCTTCTCCAAAGGTTTCACAAATAGTATAAATACAGCACTTTGTGAGGCTCTTCTTCAAAAGGAATTACTTTCCTTCCCTTTTAGACCACTCTGAAAATCCACCAGTGTAATTACGTGCGCTGTAACAGAAGACAAATGCATCGTGTTTATGAGTTGTCATCATTTCACAGGATGTGTTTTAATCCTGAACAATGATTTGTTATGAATGGATAAAAATGTGGAAATCCAAGTTTATGCACAAGACAAGTCCAAATACAGTAAAAGCTATCTAAGAGAATGATAGTGTCTTTACTTCACGTATCCGAGTTGATAGGCCTTGTTTGTGGCCACTGCTCCTCTCCTGCCCATCTGGCAGTGAAACACCAGCTCTGGTGCGTCAGCTGGTGGCTTGGGAACTCCATACTTGGCCTTAAATTCCTCTGGGTCCATTGCAAAAGCAGTCTCGACAGTTTCAACTGATGGAGAAGAAGACACAAAGATAAGCACCAGGGCACCGGTGATAACATGCAAAAAATATACATTCAGAACCTGAAAAACAAGACGAGGGTGCACTATCAGCATGCTCTGCGTGTAAAACCACACCCCCGGGAAACAGCAGACAGAACATATAATTGTCTTTTCTCCTTCTGTCTTGGTTTAACTGCAAATAAAATACACTCACCTGGAATGTTAATGGAACCTGGAATCTGTCCTCTATCAACCTCCTCCTTAGAGCGTACATCAACCAGAATCAGATTCTGGCTTTTCCCCAGAAGTCCCTTCAGATCCTCATAGGAGATTTCCTTGGTGACTGCTAATTAGAGAGGAGGCACATTAAGGGCCTGGACGGCTTCTGGTGAACACTCCCATGTAAATGCATGATATTTTTTTTATCTAACACAAGTTTAAATCATACATCACACATATGACATATGCAAGTCTATTGACTGGAAGGCTAAACTAATCTCTGCAAAATTATAATTCATATGAAAGTATGTAGGATAGAATATTTAGGAAAGAGGTTGTTATAGTTGTTGTGATGTGTCTTTTCAAACAAATTGTAAACACACAATACCCTTTGGCCTTTGGTGAAAGATGTTACCAATTATGTCATAACAATGTAAAGAGATCTGTTTGTTGATGTAACCAAGAAGACAGACAGTTTCCGGAAAGTCCATACAAGTACTGCTGAGTCATGGTGAAATAAAGCCGGTATGCAGACAACAAACAATAATACAATCTCATAAACACAATAACGGGCTTCCTATTATCACTTTTATTAAACAGCAAAGCACTTTTCTTACTAATACTGACAACTGGGACTCCGACTGTCAAAGAAATGATTTTCCTGAAGTCTTAAAGCTTGAATAATGATTGCGATTACTCGCGATATAGTAGAATTTTTACGCTTAGATTCATTTTTTGTTTTTTTTCTAAACGAATTTTGAGAAATAAAGATGAACTTTTAGGGATAATGGTTTTTTTCTCCATGTCCAAGTTAACGAATGAAAGCAGACTCACCTGTATTGGCCATCTCGGTGACACGGTGCAGCTGTAAATATGAGTATCAGGTTGTTCCAGAAACCGTAGCGTAGCTCTGCTTCCTCATTTTGTCAGGTGACACATCATTGGCTGAGACACCGAGTGGGCGTTCCTCAGCGTCAGTTTACAGGAAGCGTGTGAAGGGTTTGGCATTGGTTGAAAAACATTGGACAGCCATTGAACATGAGAAGCGCAACATGTAGCTGTGTAGAACTTTGCAAAAGTCCTGAGCCACAGATTTTTGCTTTACTTATTGGAAAACAGGAAACTAGAGTTGTCACGAACTGCAATATGCATAAACATTGGGAATTACATTACGGGAGGCACACATAGAGCTTCTTATTTGAGTAAGTAGTTCTTATGAAATGCTCTCAAAGCTTCTTGGAGGATATCTTAAGGCTATTCTTTGGATGTTCCCCCTGTTTCCCTTGCTCACTGACAGCTCCACCCTTCATGGAGACCTGATGAGGTTTCAGCACACAGGCTAAACAAACAAAAGAAAGTGATGGTTACAGAAAAGCTTAAACATCTGGGACTGCCTTTGTTTGCAGATCTTTTCCTATGAAAACAACTCTCTCACACAGGACATCCACACAGTTTTTGTTTAAAGAATTTTATTACGAAAAATGAAATCAGTAGTTAACCAAAAGAATTCATTTGTAAAGTTAAATTCTAAAAAAATCACAACACCCTATACAAAGGTTTAATTTGCCAGCAAACAAACCTGTAGTTCTTGCCCACAAAACAACACATAACTGAGCAGTTTGTCAGCGGTTTTCTATGACTCACTACTGATTGTGCGATCATTTGCACAGACTCCTTCAAATAGGAGTTTAAACTATGTCTTTGTTGAGTAATCAACGACAATACAATTGAGAACTGTTAGTCCTTTGCTCCTGACCAGTCCGTTACTGTGGGAGACCGTTACTGACCAAAGAGCTGGAACTCAAATGAATTGTCCGTGCTCTACCAGTTTGGACCACAGTGTCCCCCTCTGTGCTGTAAGAAAGGTTCCCTAATCCATCAGTGGAGTTGCTTTTTTACTTTTGACACAGCTGATATTTCCAAAGAATCACAGACAGTATCACAAGGAGCAGAAGAAGGGCTGCTCCTCCTACTATAACCCAGAGCAATAAATTTTGGTCAGATGACTTAGGATGTTCGTACCGCAAGCAGGAGAATTCAGAGGGACTGCTGGGTCCTGCCGCGTTTACTGCCTCGACGCAGACTTTCGTGCCCACCTCCAAAGGCCCCACCAGACCTCGCCGAACAGCTTCCCCAAACTCCTGGGCATCGCCTTCTCTCCCCTCGACCACCACTTTGTATGACGACACCGAAGAGGACGGAGCACACCACTGTACCTGTATCTCCCCTGTGTTGTCCCCTTCAGTGGCAGGCAACAGTGCTCTAATTCGTGGTGCGTGAGGAGGCTCATCAGATCCACTCATCCCGGGACAGAGGCACATGGTCCTCTCTGCGAGGCGGTGGCATGGCTCCTGGGTCTCCGAGCAGGAGTCATACGCACAGGGTTTACGCTCCCGTTGCAAAAGGGGTGGTTTCACAGAGGACTCCACTTTAGGTGGAAGGCTGTAGTTTTCATCGTAGTCGTCATAGTCGCGTTCTGAGCCCAAGCCAGTAAAGAATATGATCCGGTGACGGGTGGTGGGGGTGGAAGTAGAGGCGGCATGACTGAAGCGATGGGAGTGAAAGAGAGGTGAGGCAAGAAGCGCAAGTACAGCCAGGTTCCGACAAAGTGACATCATTGCTGCGGACAAAAATGACAAAAGGGATGGACATGAGGTCAAAGAATAATAATAAAATACAGATCCTTACAAGGCCATCCTGTTACTTATGTTGATATCCAGCTTGTTTAGCTAAAAATCTCCTGGTTACTTACTTACTTCTCTTATTACACTGTTGTGTAATTTATTCTGACAGGCCGTAGTTCAGGATGAATTTAAAAGGAACATAAGATGGATCAAAAGTGATGCATACTAGGCAGTTACACAAAGCCAAAATGAAGAAATCTAATGGAAGATGACAACAGCACCATGCAACTCCAATTTTTCAGATTATCTTTTTTTCTTTAGTACATTAATCAAGACACAAGACCACTTAACTTTGGTGGCCAAGTTTAAGTCACAGTTTACACCTCAAAATGCCTCTGAGCGAACCTAAACATCTTTAGTGTTTCCTGTTATAAACACTGTTAGATGAATACATTCTTTGTGCTGAAAGTTTTTGAGGTGACCACAATCAGGACCTCCATTTTCTGGGCAGTAAGCCAGAGGAGGCCTGTGGGAACCCAAAACTGAAACCACAAACTGAAGATATCAATTTGTGCCTGTGGTTAATTTTGAAATGACAAAAACAGATCAAAAACATTTTCTCATGCCCGTAATTACAGATGACCAAACAGCTAATAATAGACATCAGTCTGTTGTTTTTACCTCAGCTTCAACGTATCGTCTCAGTGATAAACTGGATGAAAGGTTGGAGACAGTTCGACTGTACCTGCTTAGTTCTGGTGTGTGAGTGTGTGATCTCTCTGTCCTGCGTTCCCGCTCTGGCTGCTCTCACCGCCTGCTCTGTTCTGTCTGCCCTTCTCGCTGTTTTAAGTTGTTTCTCAGGCTCTCTCCTCCTCTCTAACACCCCCTCTTTTTCTCATCACGGTGCCTCTCCCACCCCTCTTTGCTCTTTCAAGCTGCCTCTTTTTTCATGCTACCCTCAATTTCTCAACCGGGCCAGCCATAGCGGCTTTCTCTCTGTTTTTTTTCTTCGCCTGGAATTTGAGCGTAAATGTGTGTTGAGAAGGGGAGGGTGGGGGGGGGGGGCTGCCATGTGTCTGTGTGCTGCACAGCATTTTAATTTGCAAAGCCGCAGAAGGAGGCAGGCTTGTGCTTGTTGTAGTACGTGTTTGTGTGACTAGGTGTAGATGTCTGTTTCTGATTATTTGTTTGAAAGTTATACTTCCTGCATTCACTGCAGGTGCTCTTGTGAAGACAACCAGGACATAAGGTCACTTCTGTGTGTTTATGTGTGCTTTCGAGGGTGGGGGGTGAGGAATGCACGCATGTGTGTTTATGATAGACTCCCTCCACCTCTTGTGTGTCCCCATTGTGGCACAGGCGAGGAACGATAGGGTTTCTCTATTCTAGTCCTTTTATGGGGTAGAGCTGGCCCACGAGGCAAGTCTTTTTTTCTTTCTCCAAATGCCATTGAGGCAGACAAAAGGAAAGGTACCAGGGACTAAGCCTCCTTTCAGCCTGAAGGGATTTACTCAGCCTACACCACTGAAATTCTTAATTACTTCTCAGACGCCTCCACTTTTTAAAGCTGTTAAAGTGATGAAATATTGAGAGTGATTGAATATGTATACAGCTATGGACATGTCATATCAGGACCAAATTCAACATGATCATGTTGGTATAGAATGTATAAGAAGGAAATAGGAATTTGCTCAGTTAAATTGATACGTTTAGATTCTTTCACATATTTTTTGTGTCTATTAAAGAATATTGTAAATCTGTGCATGGAGTGGTTATCGTCTTCAGTGGTTCAATCCTTCACTTGTCAAAGTATAGTGCACAAATTGGATATCATGTCATAAAAGGTGCTGTGTGAATAGCTGAATAGGAAACACATTCTAAAGACTTCCGTTAAGCATAGCTCATGTCAAAAGGTAAGCTTAAAGAGTTGACCTTTACTACCTGAAAGGCTGAACAGGTTGAGTGGGCTTATATCAAGTGTATAATTGGTCCTACATTGAGGAGAAAAATGCCCATGAAAAAAATGTAATGTAGTGCATGTTTTTGTGTGTATAAGATTTGAAGCCCAGTCTTTCAAATAACTTTTTTTTTTTTTACAGAAAACCAAAAATGATGTTCAAATGATCTCAGGGGTCAAACTCCTCCTTCCATATAAAGACTCAGCACCATAAGACTGGAGAATAACATTTGCTATTATTCGGAAACACTAACTTGAGCCACTCCTTGAAGGAAGGTGTGGCAAAATGGCCATGTTATACCAATTATTTTTGTCAAACTCAAAATACCAGGAGTGACAAATGTCTTCATCACATCTGAGTTTATTGTGCAAAACCAAAATATGTCCATTTATTTATAGGCCACAATACAATCTCCATGAGTCATACAGCTGTCCAAATGGGAAGGAAGGAAAATATGGGCAGTGGAGCTTAATTGGTTACACGTTATAATAAATGAAAAGACAAGAATATCTATCCCCAAGTAGACAATATAGGTATCTGAACAATGCAAGCATGAAGTCACTTTCCACTTGAAGATTTTAGTCTCTTGAAAAATCAGTTTAATGAAAAATCACAAAATGGAAGTAACAAACAAAACGTAAGACTTTATATTGAGAGATTGACTTGAATGTTAAACTTTAGTTTAAATATTAATGTTAAATGTTAAAAGTTCCACTCGAAATCTAATCAAAGTAAAATTTATCGTCAAAATATTCACATCACGTTTTAAAACTAATTCCAAATCAAATAACCACTAATAGATGAGAGAGAAAAAAAGTTTGCCTTTCTTTTGACTCCTGTCAAGCCCAAACAAAGTAATTTGTGATTTGTGATACTGTCATATATAATTCTATTAAACTATTTGACGATAGTTGGATTTGTCACAAACAATGTCTGTGGTCAGGTTGTTAGACTGTGTTCTGTTGTCTGAGTTTTGCCTGTTAAACAAAAAAGAGATCAGAATTTACCTTTTGTGTCTGCACGATGAGAACTTAAACTCAATCAAATTACAATTAATTAATTTAATCTCTGTATCACTACTGATAGTCTGCCACCTCTGTGTTAAATTGATTTTTCTTTTCCCCAACAGGCTATATTCTAGCACAAAGAGCAAAGACGCCTAAGCCGAAACTGTTCCTATTGTTGGCTTTTTAAATTAGAGCAGCAGACATTCATTTGCTCTACAGCTTATTCCTTGTAGTGTCATAGAATAGATGTCTCTAGCGAAATTAGTGTGAATACTGGGCTCAGTTTTTATTCCGTCAGCTATAATACAACAACTCTAAGTGGAAAAACTCAGAAATATGATATTACTCCTTTCAAAGTTTTCCTTGTCACAGCTGTTTCATAGCTTTAAGATCCAGAATGTTTTGGCTACATCAGACAATGATCTCCCCCACATGCCCTATCTGTCCCCCAGATGAAAAAATGTCCGAGGCTGATAGGTTTCAACAACTTGCTTTCAACTGGCTGGTACAGGTTGCGGTGGCATATCTTATTGCGGTGCTGATATGCCAGAGTGATTCATTTCAACCATCACTGCTGAATGAAAAAATTTCTCCCGAAACTCTGACGCCAGCTCCGTTTTTTGTTACAGAAATGTTTTTACATTTTTAACACAGTGGTAGATTTTTGTTCAGTTTACCCACTTCTCACAATAAAGGGTACTGGAAGAATTCTAGAAGTTCAGAAGTCTTTTTTCATTTCATACAAAGTATGATTTGCAAGGAAACAGACATGTAGGAACGTTGGAGAACTGTGGAAAATTTTACTGTAAGCCTGTGGTTTATTAGAGTAAGGATTTTTAAGACAATAGCAGGCTGAGACTGAAATAAATTAAGATAAATAAAGATGCACTTAAAGGCTCATATGCTTTCGGTATGAGTGATCTCACTTTTGTGTTGGCATCCTCAGAGAAAAAAGGGAAAAGGAAAATGGCTTCTGTTTATATTTGAGAAAACGATGGAATCATACAAGACCAGCACGTGAAATGTGTTTGCATATATTGATTAATCAAATCGTCATTAAAAAGATGTATCAAGATAAAACACAAGAAGGCCCAGATTTTTCAGGTTTACTTTAAACAGCATTCGATTCTATAAAGAAAAAGCATAGAAAGTAATAAAGCACATTGTGAGTGTTAGATACTGTCATGTAAGACTCCTGATCATAAACGAGGTGCATCATCCAGATCAATGTCCGGATTTCTTTTCAGTTGAAACCAAGCATGCATACATAGCTTCTTCCAGATTGTAATGCTGATATAGTCAACTGTTTTGTACCCAGTGGATTTGGAATGTATGTTTTCATGTACTGATGAGTAAACTGCTCAGCAGATTTGCTGAAAAGTGGAAAAACATAACCACGGAGACTGAGTTTGTTATTTGATTTTCTAGTGTCAGTGGCAGACTAGCGCGGTTAAGTTTAAACAAAGTATGTTTCTGAAGTCGCTGAGGAATAGAGGGAGCCACAGAGTGTGAGTCATACATCTTGAGATAATGACTTGCCTGCCAACGCAGACTGCTCTTCCAAAACCATAGCGTGTTTGAGCAAGTAGCTGGACATGTGTCAGACAACCTGCACGTACAACCAACATCATGAGGACAACATGATTTCAAAATTCTCCAAAGGAACAGAGAAGCAACATTTCATATCAATAAAAGGAATGAATTCCCCAACAGCTGTTATGAATGACAAACATTTTCTTTCATTGTCCAGCCTTTCATTTTCAGTAGCCTTAATCAAACTCAGAGCTGTGTGGGCCTCATTCCCCTTCACACCCACACCTCTCTGAGGATTTAAACTATTTCACTCTGAACAGGAAGTGCTACTATTGGCTGGATCCCTATCACCTTTGACCCCCCTCTTCATTCAAAAGGAATCCTGGGGTAACTTCATAACCACACTGTGAGGGATGACTGAGCTGCTAATTTTAGGTTAAAGACGCTTTGGAGCCAGAGAACCCTGATGCTTATGAGTCAAATTGGAAACAGGCATTTAATGGTGTCACCGCTTCACATGATGACAGAGCTCCACATTACATACCACAGTGTATTATTGTGGCTTTATAAAGGACAGTTACTTTTGTGTTTTAATGCGTAAACAGTTTATTGTAAATAAATTGTAAAGCATTTCCTTTAAATCTTCCATGGAAGCAAAATAAGTAACCAAAGCAAAACTGTGGGTAATTAGTGGGCATGCCGACAGTGTTTCTAGGGGATTATACAAGTATAGCATAAATATTTACACCATATACTAGTGAGTGAATTTGTCATGTGTAACATAATCCTATTCTACTTGAGAACAAGTTCCGAATTGTTTTCAAAACAAGGTACTTACTTGGAGTTTAATAGTCTTCAGCTGTAATCAAAATTGACATGGGTAATGAGACATTTCCCAGAAGAAGCAGTTTAATTTGTCATCTCAAAGGGAAAAGTGCTGCAACATTACTACTGAAATTTAATACAATTTGGACATTACGGTAAAATGAATCTTCTGCTATTATTGCTGTGTGTATTTTAAAATATGGGCCATACATAAAGAGTAGAATGCAGCACCTTCAAAAACACTAAGATGAAAAAATAAATCTATTAAATCCCTGTATTCTGCATTGCTACATATAATGAAAAAGTCTTGGTTTAGTCAGCTCGAACTGACAGAATGAAAATGGCCATTCACTGCTGGATATCTTCTTTCTTCCTTGGAGTCCTAAGGCACTGTTGTGGCTCCCCTCGGTGGTTTATGCTTGTTACTGTTGCCTTCACCACATGACTCCTATAAAACAGAGACTTCTCTGAGCATCGATGGGATAAATCTGATAAACTGTGGTTCTTAGCAATTTGATGCTAATCTAATTCAGTTTATTAGATTAGGTAATTGGCTTGTTTGATTTTACTCGCTCTTTTCACTCCTTGAATTTGGACTAATTCAAAGACTTTTCCAAAGTGTATTTAATTTGCATTCATAATGAAAATGTATGTGTGTGGTTAATCATACAGAGAGTAAAAAATTTCAGGGGAAAAAAATGAAAATGAATATATACAGTCAAAAAAAAAGGGAAAAGGATTCAATATTGATATACCGTTAGGCACAATGTAGCCATTAAATAATCTAAAAAGGTCCAAATCGCCACAAACGACTTTGGGCAACTTATGGGTAGCTGTTTAGCAGCAGTGTCTCATTTATAAAATATAATACAAAGACTTTCCCTTTCACAACTTAAGAGACAAGACACCAAATCCAACATCAGCAAGGTAGTTTTGATCTGCATGTGCGTTTGACCCAGTTATGTACTCAAACAACTTTTTAACCTATATTTAGAATCAAGGTCGAACAGATATAATTTTATACCTAATTTGTACTTTTAAACAGATAACTACTTTGACACACACAGCAAAGTGTAATGGATATTCTGATAATGTCCACAGAAATATTCAACCTTCAACAAGCTACTGTATATAAAAGACCACATAATCATGAAACCTTTATAATTATATATATACTGAAATTGTCCTGGGATTCTGAGATATCTTTTCATGTCACCTTTTAAAGTTGGTTTAAAAAACAATCATACTGGCCTTCGAGTGTGAAACTAACAAAGCTGAATTTAAGTCTGAGCTAACCAACACCTCTCTATTTAGCTGGGATCAGGGATACCTACCATTGGCTGGATCTCTGTCACCTTTGACCCCATGTACATTAAAAATGAAGCCTGGGGTAACCTTATAACCAGGCTACGAGTAGGCTGCTAATTTTAGAATTAAGAGCCTTTAAAGTTAGAGGCCTGAAAAATGTATCTGATCCACAAAAAGCTAATTGGAAACCGACATGTGATGATGTAGTTGTATTATATGATGAAAAGAATCCCCATGTATTAAACTTTTTTTTTTAATTCATGAACAAAATTCTCCTTGATATTGAGAGCCATTTTGATGAGTACAGCTCCTTCATTAAGTTATTTCTATTGCTTTTACCTCAAGTTACTTAATATTTGGTGGATGTTAAGTCAGTCAAGGTGGTATTGTTGTGTTAACAACAAGTCATATTTTAACGTTAATAACTTTTAAAATTTAGGGACAAGTGGGAAAAATAAACGGTTTTAATATAAGCTGTCAATGGTTTACTATAAATCATCACAAATGTTACACAGCATACAATAATATCCGATATTAGAAAACAGTGTCAACCAAAGGTCAGCCTAAAGATACAAGCACTACACTCGAGCTATGTCATCCGCAAAAGGCATTAAGTCTGTCATACAATAAAAATGACCGGATGTTTAGGTTGTCCACAGGATGTTGTTGCTGGCTGTGTCCTCGGCTCTTTCCGTGAGGAGACACGAAATGCCGAGCTCGTTCCACGAACGTACCTGAGCTCCGCCATTGGTTCCGACCTCCCATCCGGCGGGGAGGGGAGGCGGGGGCGAGCTGCTCAATGACGGCCAAGCTGTGTTGACAGTTGTAAGCCGACACAATCCGCCGGTGAGGCTAACGCAGGCCCTCCCGCGTCACGCTAACGCCGTGGGGGAATATCGGACGAAAGAGGAGGAGCACCAAATCGTTTCTTTTAACGCCGCGCGCGCGACATGTTGCGGACCGCCGGCGGGCTGCGCGACAGGACGAAGCGGCATCGACTCTGCCGAGGCGGAGAGGAGGCGCCGTGCTGGGAGGTATGGTGTGAGTCTCCATAGGCTGTCCCCGGGAGCTCACGGTCAGTTAAAAAAAAAAAAAAAGACGACTAAGCCCAAGAATTCCTGGAAAACACAAACCCCCCGAACAGAATGGCACATGTAGCGACTGCAGGCGGGGATTTGTTCGCTTAAGTTGACGCTCAGACTTTTCGGTTCGAGCAGCGAGCCGGAGGCTCGTTTGACAGATAACCAATCAAATCGGTTGGTCGAATCTGCTCGAATGTCAGTGACCTGTGTCTCATGCGTGTGCGCCTAAAACTCTCGGTAACCTTTACTCCTCCTAACACGCAGCATGGGGACCAACGGGTTAGACAGTCAAGCGAAGCCGTCCGGCGAAGAGTTCCGGACGGAGCAGCCGGCTGCAGGTCCGCAGATGGACGCATCGCCGGAGCCCGACAGGTTCAAAGACGGCGCCGTGGAGTTGATCGAGGACGGATGCAAGCCCCCACCGTCCGCGGCTCCCGAAGCCGAGGCCGGGGTCCGGGTGGAGGTGCACGACCCCGGAGCCGTCTTCGTCCCACCCGAAGGAGGCTGGGGTTGGCTCGTTGTTTTCGCGGCAACCTGGTGCAACGGATCCATCTTCGGGATTCAGAACTCTTTCGGGATCCTGCACATGATGCTGGTGAAGGAGCACACGGACCCGGAGGACCAGACGTCTCAGTTCAAAGTGGGTGAGTAGCAGCCAACCTCGCCAACAGGTGGACCGCTCAGCTCAGAGGAACGGGACGAGGTGTAGCCCTAAAACAAAGAGGAAATAGGTTTATTTGAATGTAGTATAATATCTGCCCATTGACACCGCTGTTGGAATAACCCAAGGATTTGAAAATATAGTGCAAAATTAAAAAAAAATTACCATCCAAGTCTTTCCTTCTTTTTAACAGTTAAAAAAGTTGTATAAGTTAAGTCTTGTTTGTTTTTTGCACTGGTTTTCTCGCATTTAGTTGAATGACTGAGAGGGGAATTTAGTACGTAGCAGAAATACTGTTCTCCAGTCACACACAGGCCCTAGAGTCACCAGTAGATCGTGTGCTGTGGCCTTCTCTGGATCTAACAATTAAAGTGACTCACGTATCCACCGTCAGAGTTAAAACATTTTTCCTGTTTTCTTCTATGTTTCCACTGAAAGTCTGATGGGATAGTATCACGATCTTTCACTTGCAAACGCTCAGATTATTTGTCTTTATTGAAGTGAATGCTTCGTTCTTCACAAACCATGAGGCAAAGACTGTCTGAAACTCGGGTACAGATCACATACACCATATGAGAAGCTCAAACTGACCCTGCAAAATTTTACACACATCTTAATTAGCCTTGTTTCTTTTGTTTTGTTTTGTTTTTTGCTTCCGCGTGCTCCTTTTACCCATGAAGCCAGTCATCCCCACCAGAGAATTCAGCCTCTTTAATGCAGAGTAACACCGAGGTCAGAAGATTACAACCCCTCAGTATTATCTTTTATCCTCATCTTACATAAAGAGATTCCTCTGAACTGTCTGTTCCTTTAAGGATAGGAGGTGAAATCCTTTGTAACTTCTAGTCGAAAAATTGGATTTGTAAAAACTGCAAGTAAAACCAAATTCGGAGAGTGGCTAATGAAAAGTAGCACATGTAGCACATCTGGGTTGTTATTAGCCGAGCAAACAAGTGCGAAAAACAAAGAAGTTCATCTGTAGAACATGGAACTTAGATGCGTTAGATGTTTCACTCTGACTGAAACTAAATCTTTATCAGCTATGACTCCAGTGTTTTCCTTTAACCTTTAGTTCACAACAGCCTCTTATGTCACCATAGTATTTTTCCAATAGTTGGGAGAGCAGCACCTGCTGTACACAGCTCTTGATTGGTGTAACGCCGGAGAATGTGGGCCTCGGAGAACTTGTCATCCCAGGTGAAAACAGCTCAACAATGACTAAAGGGGAGCTTAAGATTAGGTTGACGGTTAGATCGCAGAGTAAAAGACGACAGCTGCTCATTCACAGATGGAATGTCAGGGCTTCTGACTCAAAGACGTTGGGTATTTGATCACATTTGGCCTTTCTCCACCTCTGCCCGCAGATTACACCGAGCACATAAACACATAGGTAGATGCGTGCATTAGAGTCCTCCCTTTATTCTTTTGCTTCTGTCTCCTTCGAAGGAAAGAGACAACTGGAGAATCAAGCTGTATGAGGAGGGGATATTTATCTTAAAATCTTGTTAAGTTCCACAATCCCTGACAGTGATTAAAGTCAGGATGTGGGAGGAGATTAAATGACTCCCTGATCCAAATTTACTCTTCTATTGTCACCGTCGTGAATAGAATAACACGGGGAGAGAAAATGTGTTAAAGCCATTCATTTAAAAAAAATAATGTAAATGTAGGTTATTGAATTGCATCTTAAACATTTTCTTCTCTATTGTTCATCAAGGACAGTTCTATGTCAGGGTGCACTGCATTACATTAAAAGGTCCACAAAAGCCTTATGTCATGAAGGCAATAAAGGGACATTTGTTCTCAAGATAATTCTAGTCAGTTTAAACTTTCTTGAACTTGATTTCATCTCTTGCGGTTCCTTGGATTTATTTCTCGGTACCACTCACATGTAACAGGGATTAATATGCTCAGAGTTCTGACCTTTTCTCCGTAGCAACAGACAAAAAAACCAAACCATTTGAAAATAGCTAATAGGCACAGTTTTGTAACTGAAAAGTTAAGTTTACATGCACATAGCATTTGGAAAAACTGGTGTTAAAAAAGGAATCTCTTAAGGTAACAAGTTGAAAACAAAAGGCTGATTATGGATAGATGTTGAGTTAAAGATTATTCTTAATGAGCTTGTTTGTGCTGGATCTTTTTTTTTATAAGGCCTTCAGGGGTAAACAAGAGAATAAAAATGAAAAACACTTATTTTGGACATTAAAATAAAGGAATGAGTGGGTAAAAGTCACAGATGGTTTTGTTTTGCTCTGCGATTACAACTGTTCTTTCCCTGATGTGGACATGCATGCGAAGATGTTTTGAGTGGTCAGTCTTTTGAAATGCAAAACAAAAGCCCATGCTGCTTTCATTGTCAGAGGGGAGCCAGCCCTGCGTGAGGTGACCGACTGGGTGCGCTGACCGAGGGCGTTTGGGTGGGTTGTGCAGGCTACAGCGGTGTTTGGAAACAGGGAAAGTGTGTGAAGGGGCAGAAGAAAGGGACTGTGAGAGCGAGAGATGAATTTTTCATTGGTGCCTGAAATGATTTCCATCAATATGGGGCTTTTTTTTTCTTTTTTTTCTGCACTTGGATTTAAATCCAAGCAGTTAACTAAGCAGTTTGAACCTTATTCGGGTTCTTCCGATGGTTCTTTTTCAGTTTTTATCAAAGACATGCACATAAAAGATACTGCTTGGTCTCATCACATGGGAAACCCCTTTTTTATGTTGGGATTATCACATACCTACATCTGTGCTTCTCTGTGTTGCACATTTTATTATGCTGTTTGGAAAAGGTCACAGTATATTCATAATGTGTAAAAACACTTTTTTCTTTTCTTTTTTTTGTGGTTTCGGCTCTTCCTGCTTCTTGGGATAAAACGTAACCACCAAGTTGTAAAATGTATCCTCCTTTTACATGATCACTAATTCATAACAGGATTGTTTTTCTCTGAGCCCTCTGAGACGGTCTGGTAAAGCTCCTCTAACCCAGTTTGTATCTTATCTGGGATCCAAACAGGCTTTGTTTCTGCCACAAGTACCAACCATTTGTTTGCTCTTGTACACAGTGCACAGAGGATTTAGTATCTTCTGGAACCTCAGGGAAGCTGGGAACCTGAAGGCATTCCAGAGGCCAGGGGGATGGGTTCACATTGGGTCAGAGTCTCAGTGGGCTTCACATGCTGGTATTCAGATATATAAACAGATAAGCTATATTTGTTATTTGAATGTGGGAACATTTGCTTTGGGCAGAAATGGACAGGGTGTGGTAAAAAAGGTATGCAGCACAAAGCAAAAGCCCACCAAGTTGGCTGATTTTTGACTTTGTTTTACAAAAACATTATGTGTCTCCATTTATTTTGAGAATGCTTCAATGTAGGTGCAGATAGTAGTAGTTATTAAGAAAAACTAAAGCAAAGCTATCGTTCTTATAGCCATAACTATTAGCAAACACACACACACATACACAGGGACATCCAGCATCATCTCTGATGTCCAGAGAAGCATCCTGTGTCCACTGATCTGTAAAGAGGTGTGACAGCTGGTACTCCCAATGTCTCGACTCACCCTTCATACCCAGCTCAAACTCTTGATCTGGACCCAATGTTCTGCTTGGTAAAAAGTCAGTCAGGTTACTGGTGTTGAAGCAAGACGAGGCCAGATGCGCCTCCCCCCCCCCCCCCCCCCCCCTCCTGCCATAAAGATGTCTCTTTGTTGTTTTCAAGGATTCACTGTAAGCGCAGCGTTTCACAGACGGCTCCTTGTGTCACGTCTCTCAGAGCTACCTGCTTTAACCTCACAATAGGATCCATTTTACTCAGATTTCCCCCGAACTGTGTGTCCTCACACAGTGTCACAGCACGTGAGTGCGTTGACCTGTATTACCTGCTGAGGACAGATAGGTTAAGAGGCTAAGTGCAGTAGTCAAAGTTTATCTTCCAGGCCACGTGGATGCAAGTGGACAGCACACCATTATGATAAATACAGCTGCACCTTGACATTGCTGCCCAGCCCGAGGAGCTGATCGAACACTTCTCTGTTTGGTTGGATTCCCACGCTAAAACAGCATTGTTTGGGTATTTGGAGTTTTCCGGTACAGAAAGCTGGTACGTCATACTCCGACGTATGTCCCAGCCCCGCCACCTGCTCAGTGTATTTCATGGGGCCATGGGGGAATTGCCTTCCACACCAGGTCATCGGGCTTGTGCCTCCACGTTTCCGTTCATAGTGCAGAAATATGTATGGCTATTGTTTCTTTTCCAGCGAAAACTGGAGACAGTTCCACACACAACCTGCGGCATTGTTTTGTAGAGGGAATATTTCCGCTGGCGTCTGCGTCGGCCGCAAAACACAGTCGTTAAAGAGCGCCTCCACAGCTCAGGGGGTTTGAACTCAGGCAGTTATTTTAGGTCTGAACTTGGCTGATGTTCTTCCTTTCTGAGTCGAGCTCTTTTGGGCTGTCCGAAGGTATTGAGAGCAAAGAGGGCAGCAACACATCTTTCGTGAGTCGGGATAATCCACGAGGATAAAAAGCCTGCTTTGCAAAACAAGGGGCCTACAGAGCTGGTCGTCTGATACGAACTCAGATTAAAGGCTGAGAGCTGGCACTTGAACCTCATTGTTATGTTTCCCAGGCAAAGCCAAGCTTCGCTCTGCTGCTGATCTCGAACAAGCGTGGCACTCTTTGTGAACTTAATTGTGGTGGCACCGCGGTGTTTAGCCTACATAAATGCACCAATGGAGCTTTGCGGGGGATCGGGGAATGTGGCTGGCATGGATGACTCAGTGCTCACACACTGGCCGCAGCAGAAAAGTTGGTTTGCTCTTACCAGATGTTTGGGATGATACGGCAGTATGCGTACAAGTTGCATAGATTAGAGAAGACACATTTGTCCATGTTTCAAAAAATAAAGAAAAACCTTTGAAATTATATTTGGGTTTGTCTGATCCCAGTTAACTTACAAGACACAAAGGACAGAAATTCCCACCTATGCTGGCTGTGAGTTCAAAAGCTGGAATGCCTTAATCCTAAGTAAACTTTGGATTTCTGTGTAAAAGCCAGCCGAGTTTCTTGGCCAAAAAATCATTGTTACTCCTCTGTGCATCTGGGCCCTGCAGAGTCTCGCCATCAGGTTGCATTTTTTAAAAAGGGGGACGCTCTCTCACCGCACTGGACACACACGTCTCCTCATTTCGCTTCATTTGCTGTGTGTTTTTTTTTTCTTTTTTATGTCAGTCTTTTCCCCTAATCCTCTCTAATGAGCAATCTCTACTTCCTCCCTTCAGAGCCGGGCCTGTGTCAGAGTTCGGTGGTGCCACAGCGTTTGTTAACGCACGACTGTGTTATGGATCTTTGTGTGTGGTCTTTGGATCATCGTGAGCTTCCTGAACGGAGCAGTACTGTCTTGCAAAGTGTATGAATTAAAAATGAAGGTTGTTTGGAAACATTTTTAATTGAACATCGGGGACACACAATAACAGAGTGATCCGAAGATGTGACAGGTCCCAGGATTTCTACAGGATGAGTTGTGTTTCTGAACAGGGATTGCTGCCGGTGTTATGTGACAGAAAACACCTTTCAGTCAGCCGCTGTTGGACCGAATACACTTTATCAATCAGGTGATTAACTTTCACATTTGTGAGCCAACAGCCTGAATCTTGGGAGGAAAAAAGGCCCAAGGCTGAGCAGAAAGTGTAACAGACATGATTTAAAAAACGCATATGGGCTTTTAGATACTAACCTGGGCAAAGGCCGAAGCTGCTGCTCAAGCTAACAAGCTAACAGCTATTTAGAACAGAGACAAAAGAGGAGTGGATGTGGCCATCTCAAATTACTTAAACCTTGATGAATTTGTGACAGTCCAAGCAAACGTTCCTCTTCATCATGAGACAGGTATTGACACTGGCACTATATTGGTAAGTGAAATATTACCCCTGTTGACTAACCATCGGACGAGCAGTCATTGACCTGTGGCCCCTCACTACATTGGCCACAGGCAGCTCTTCAGTTAAGAAAATATATTGACCATATAGTGACCTTTGTGGGACCAAAGGGAGAACAATCGCATGACTTTTTTTCACCGTATTTCTCGTCTGTGAAGCCTTGCTAAACTGCCCGGCTAGAAAAAGGACAGCATTAGGAATGTAGTGCGTCAGACCTCAGACATTGTTTCACACATCCATAAACACAGAGCCTGTTAGGAAATGGGCAGCAGTGCTGACCTGAAGCCCAGAGAAAAGCTGTGT
Organism: Menidia beryllina; assembly: GCA_013363375.1. NCBI lineage: Eukaryota > Metazoa > Chordata > Actinopteri > Atheriniformes > Atherinopsidae > Menidia > Menidia beryllina. The sequence goes on along the minus strand of JABUIW010000031.1, from coordinate 1,642,006 downwards.
CTTGGATTGAATATATGGAAACAGTCCAATTTCCAACTGTTGCGGGCTTGATTTAAAACCCCAGGAGAGATTCGCACAAGTAAAATAGTTGAAGTCAGTATATATCCACAACAGCAGTTCGCTTGACGTCTCCTGTTTGAAAAATTTAAATATGAACGCAAGCCTCTCCCACTTGGACTTAACACAGTGCCAGCAGATGAATGCATTCACAGTGCAGAATGTTTAACTGTGACAGTACAAAGCAGCAGAGCTCACGTTTCACTTTGGCTCTAACCAAATGAGCCCCTCTCGCAGGTCTCGTTTCAGTTCAAATGTTGGATATGAGTGTAACCAACAACCAGACACCACGCTAGACATTCAAGCTACCTTTGTCCCCCTGGAGCCCTGGACTGTGTTTGTGTTTGCTCTGCGGATTAGACAGCCTCCCCGTTGGAGCATTTTGGCTCGTTATGCAGTACTCAAGCTCCGCCGGCATTCTTTACCTCAGGTCCTAACAAACGTGCTGTGTGCTCTTTGAACTGCTTAGTCACTGTGTGAAACTTCACAGACCGTGTCTGATCTGCTGTGAGTAAAGAAACGATGCAGAGCAGAATAAGGTCGATTCAAATCGCATCGGTTGGGTAAAAAGGCAGAAAGGGAAGCTTTTGCATCCAAAGATGTGCCGTTTTCAAAGCTTCTGCAAATGTATGACAACCAATAAAGATTTTTTGCTTAGGGTTTTTTGGCCTTTGAATCAAATTGAACCAAAAAAATCTTCTGTTTTCATGATGTTTCCTCTAAACAGCACGTTCGCCTCTGAAGGCTGTGCTATATATTTCAGCAGAAACCACACATGTTGTTTGTCATGTCACAAGGTCTCTGGTCTTTGCTCTGTGTACAAACAGCTTTCTATTTACTTTAGGTGAATGCTTCAGTGCTTGCTGCTCCACATTATTCTTATGATTCTTCTCCCCCATCTGCTCTCTTTTCCAGCCTGGGTCGGCGCCCTGGCCATGGGCATGATCTTCTTCTGCTCTCCAGTGGTCAGCATGTTCACTGACCACTTTGGCTGTCGGAAGACGGCTGTGTGTGGGGCGACGCTGGCTTTTATAGGGCTGCTCAGTACTTCATTTGCAAAGTAAGAAGTATAATATGAAAGCAGATGGAAGTGGACATGTTTTGAAACATATAATTTTAGAATGCAAAGCCAGAAATACTTCTAAGCAAAATATCAAAAACTGAAATATTAAAATCAATCACATTATTCTGAGCTTGGTGAGTTTAGCATTCCAGCCCTCAAAATGTTGGAAAAAAGATAAAAAGTGATGCATAAGAAGTAGACACCAGCTTTAGTTCTCAAATAAAATTCCTGCCGAACCATGGACAGTGAACTGTCAGATTCTGCTAAATGTGCCACTAGAGGTTAATGTTTCTTTGAACTGCCTGCTGAAAAGGAGGATGTAGTTTCACATGCTCAGTTCTTCATTTCAGGCTTGGACTTTAACTGTTTCAGCAATATTTTTCCTTTCTTCTGAAGCCACAAAAGAAATAATGCAACTCTCAAAACATGGAGCGGTTCTCACTAAAGCCTATCGCCATACTTTAAATATACATCCAATTTAGCTTCTTTCTTTTTCAAAGTGGTAGTACTTATGAGAAGACAAAGTACTAAAAATAGTTTAATATGACTCAATCCTAAACAGGAAGTTTAAACTCCAGCTAAAACAGCTTAACTGTAAAACTATTTGGTAGTGTTTTGTTGTTGTTTTCTTTTGCACAGTATCAATTTAACATCAGACAGTTTTTTACTGTCCAGCCATTTTCCGAACATGTGATCACTGCTGCTCTCTGGATCATTGTGTGAACGATGGTCAGATGTAACTGACAGTTCTGCTGGTTTGATCCAAAAATCTTAACTAGAAGATTGTAAAAAACACTAATGACTAAAACCAAAAACAACAAAAAGAATAATTCCATATCAATAAAACAATTATACTCAGGTCACCAGCAAACAAATGATTCTTCACCTTTGTGTCTGATTACAGACACTCAGACTAAACAATTCCTTTACGTTATCCTTGACTTGTGCCTTTTATCACAAATCTTATGAAATTCAGAATGATCTTCTACAGTAACTAAAGTTCCATAATGCAGCCTGTAAGAGCCTCTGATGTGCTGTCTTTGTCTGTTCACTTGCAGCTCCTTGATTCTGCGCTATTTCACGTATGGCATTCTCTTCGGCTGCGGCTCCTCCTTCGCCTTCCAGCCCTCCTTGGTCATCCTGGGCCACTACTTCCGCCAGCGCCTGGGTCTGGCAAACGGTGTGGTGACGGCCGGGGCCAGCCTCTTCTCCATGGGCCTGCCAGTTTTCCTTGATAAAGTGGTGGAACCCCTGGGGCTCAGCAGAACCTTCCAGATCCTCAGCCTCTTCATGCTGGTCCAGGCCTTGCTGGCTTTAACGTTCAAGCCTCTGCTCCCTGCCGGGGGAGGCATGGGCCCGCCGGGAATGGGGCCCGAGAACGCTGAACCCCAAACCCAGCCTCTGGCTCAGGGGGGCAGCAGCAAGTTGAGCAGGGCCACGGCCAGAGTCAAAAAGTACTTCAATCTGCGCGTTTTTCACATCGTGACGTACCGGGTGTGGGCCTTCGGAGTGGCGACGGCTGTGCTCGGCTACTTTGTGCCATATGTCCATTTGGTAAGAACGCCACCAAGAGACGGTCTGTACTAGAACTGTAGTAACCAGTTAGTACTTATTGTTATACAGAGTGAGTAGTAGTTTAGACAGCCTTTCAAAGAGAGGAGGGCACCCTGGGTCACAACTTGTGGATTTGTTAGAATGGCAGGTGGGAGAATGTGTTCCTCTTATTATGCCACACACATATGTTTTTTTATCGCTGTTTGAAGGGCAAAAAAAAGATTAAGGGGAAACATTCACATTTAGTTTCGTCCATGATGAGAAAGTTTGCATGTTTACATTAATTTCCTGGTGTACTGCCTGACCTTTCCGGAAACCACATCAGGATACTGTTTACCAGCTACAGCCAAACCCCAACGTGCCCCAGCATTCCTGTTGTTTTCCCCTTTGCATCCTTCAGTTTGGGCAGTGAATTGACTTTATTTTCCATTTAGTTTAAAAAGCGATGATATTTCAGCATGACTTGCTGAGATGTTGTTGCATCAGGATACTTAGCCCTCTGTAATGATGCTACAGCTAAAGCTACAGCGTAAAAATCTGCACTTGACCTGTGACCGACGTGAAAGAGTGAAGGATGAGGACGAAGTGGAAAGCTGCAGCCCTCACCGGTGAAGTCAATCTCCCTCCATCCAGATGTCGGATGTTCCAGCTCCGGCCTCCCTCTGTCAAGCCTGTTGTTTCAGGCCTGAGCCCAGATCTAAACACAGCCCCGGTCTTTGTATTGGCTCCGTCACCTCAGGAAACCTCTCCTGTATGGCCTCTCTTTATTCCTAAACATGCCTATCCTATGGCCATTGATGAATGTAGAGCTCTTCAAAGCAGAGCAAATATTTCACAAGGATCAGGAGGCTCAGGAAAGACTTCAGAGGGCGGTTTCATGTTTTGGATTAGTTTTAGGGGGTCACGGCTGAGTGGACTGGGACACTCTGACCTATATGCATCGGGCCTTTCTGTCCTGTTGTTTTGAAGGTCTGTTGATGGAGACTGTGTTCTATTCCTACTTTCATTTGGCGTCATAGATGAACAATTCCCGTTTCCCACTAAAGTCGACTGACCTCTTAGGTGGTGGAACACAAAACGATTAGTGATTCAGCAGGTTTTGCCACACATGCACATTACTCGGCTTTACAGAAAACGCAAAGCTGATGCAAGAATGGTCTTTGTGTCTTAGATCAACTTTACAAAAGAACAATTCAAGGGGACTGAAAAAGAATGGGTGCTCCTCGTCTGCATCGGGGCTTCATCTGGCGTGGGACGGCTCGCTTTTGGCAAGATCGGAGATCTCATATCTGGTCTGAGGAAGATCTACATGCAGGTGAGAGAGCATGACTAACCAGTGCACAGTCAGTGCTTTGAGGTCTCACTTTTACCTGTTTTGTTTTTTTAACCTGTTTTTATTTATTTACTGTGACCAGCTTTAAGTGAGTGACCAGCCTTTTTCGTATAATTTGGGTAAAAATGAGAAGTTTTCAGTAGTCATTTGAGGGATTTATTTTTAGTAACAGCTGTAGAACAATAGAACTCAACTGCTTCAGCTGCATTCACACATGTTGCCACATGTGTGCTCCAGTCCCGACACATTCTGGAGATGAACCTTAATGGTTACATGTGAGAGGACCTCAGGCCGCAGTATTAAGCTTGAGCCTTGAAAACAGACTGTCCTATGCTCCTCCCCAGCCGAAAATCTACTGCTGTATAGTACATGTGCAAACAGGAACTGTGGAAAAAGTCCAGAGGCCAAATTGGGCCCACCTTCTCCTGAAGATCTGCTGTTTTTCTGTGTGAAAAACTGCTTTACTGTTCAAGGATGGCAAGCGGCTTCACAGCTGCGTGATGGGTTACTGGCAAGGATCGTTCAGTTCTGAGAAAAACAGAAGGGGGGCACCTTACAGGTAGATCCAAAAGAGTTTGTTATTTTTCCCGTGTGCATACATACAAAAACAGAGGATACTTTGGTAGCGTTTGCCAGAATCAGCAGGCTCTTTTTTTTTTTCAACAGACATCTTGACTTCTCTTGTTTGGATAATAAATTGTCCCGGGAATAATAAAAGAAATAAACCCAGCTGAAATAAATAATTGAGCTGGTTTGCTGTTGCAGCGTGTGGAGGCACTGCCTGAACCTGTCCTGCTGTCTGTGTCTTTGAACATGGGACACAAAGAGCAGACAGGAAGGCCTCACGTTAAACGATAACTAAACTTGTCAGCGTTTGTCTTTTCACATTTGGCTTAATTTCTTTGCCCGAATCTTTGAATTAAAGCAAAAGCCAAGCAGTTTTGTTTAGCCCAAGTTCTGCCGATGTTCTTTTTCAAACACTTCCTGTATGTAAACACAGCAGGTAAAACTGAGATCAGCAAAAAAGGACAGGGCTTATTGAATATACAGTAGAACCTCCAACATCCAAAGTGAAATTCGATCAAATATTCGATCAGACCACTTGCTGAGATTCAGACGTACAAAATTCCACAGCTTTTTATCATTTTATTCAATCGGTGGATCAGCCAGTCGGCTGCTGACTCAGCATAATGTAACACTGCCAGGAAAAAGCACTGGTGCTAACTCTTTATTTAATCTTGATCCTAAGGGAATAAAATGCAGGAAGATTCTAAAGGCTAATTGGCCACAAAGGATCTCCTAGTGGAAAAAAAAATATTGAAATGTTGTTGCAAGCTTGTTGCTATCTGTTTCAGGTGGTGTCCTTCATGGCTTTGGGTCTCATGTCCATGATGATTCCCCAATGCACTGCGTTCGAGGGGCTGGTAGTCGTGTGCGTGTTTCTGGGACTGTGTGATGGATGCTTCCTTACCATGATGGCTCCCATAGCTTTTGAGCTGGTTGGGCCCATGCAGGCCTCACAGGCCATAGGTTACCTTCTAGGTCTCATGTCTGTCCCGATGACAGCGGGTCCGCCCATCGCTGGTGAGGGACACACATTTCTTCTAAATTTTTTTTTTTTTTGCATTACTTCTGATTTGCATTGTTTGAGTGAACTCTCTGTGATATTTTCTCCCTCCATTAAACTCAGGATGTCGATTCTTTTCCCACTCAAGGGGTTGACTGATATTAGATGAGAAAAACAGTTGGACGAGGGTAGAAAATATGCGGGGAGCAAAAGGACAGTAAGACAAATGCACGGCAGAGACATTTGGGCTGTCAGCCAACTGCTGACTGTTTCCAAGAATTTACGTTAAGAACAAAAGATGGCACATACAGGGCCATCTGGGCCCTCGGCTACCTTTAACTCTGCTGCTGCTGCTATTTTCATCTCTGTGAAAACAGAAGTGCAGGTTTTATGTCAAAGCGCTCTGCCATCTGGACTTTTTAAAGCTTTTTTTAAGTAGTTAAACAAGTTGAAGGTCAACTGCTTTCTTTAACTGAAAAATAATTAAGTGCATTTTTTTGTTTTTTTGTTTTTGGCAGCCTGTATTTTTAAACTCTGTCGTAGCTGCACCCTCCTGCTCTGCTCAGTCTTTGCATGAAGCTCAGCTCGTTTTCCCCAAGGGTCCAGCTTTATCCTTAATTATACTTGTTTCACCAGAATTCTTCTTTGTCATGTGTTTTTTGGGTGCTTTGTGACAGGTACAGTCTGAGATCCAGGAAATCACAAAAAAAACTAATGGATTCAAGTTGTGATATATGCACCTCGGTCTCTTTGTTTATTTTTTTAAAACTCAGAATTTGTACAAACATTTATTTTTTTCCTTTAGTTTGAAAAAGTCTTAAAATGAAATTCCTGCCATAAGCCTGAATATCATAGATGGTTTCCCTTGGCTCCTCTCCACAGGTCTCTTACACGGATATTTTGGGAACTACACGGTGGCGTTCTCCCTGGCTGGGGTGCCTCCTATGGTGGGGGGTGTGGTGCTGTTCTTTGTGCCCCTGATTCACCGCAGGCTCCAGAGAGGCCAAGCGTCACCAGAAGAGACGTCCACAACTGCTCACATGTTGCCCACCACCCCACCAGCTGGGGAAGCCAAGAGCTGCTCCAATGGAGACATCCTGCCTGGATATACTGATGTAGAGACACACATCTGAGTCGCATCTTACAAAGGTTACACACATATGCCAAGTTATTCTTGTATAACAGCATGAGGTTACTCATACTGTTTCATGTGTTATATTATCCTTTGTGTATTTTTCAGGGATTCAGCCCACCAGCACTTTCCTCATCCTTAGATCGCCTGCCTCCCAATCCGAAGGCCCCGCTGTGGACTTCTTATCGACTTTCCTTGAACTCCGTACCCTCCCAAATACCCGCTGGCTGTTTACTTGTTTTCATGCAAAGTGAAGGTGAGACAGGCACTCTCGCTAAAAGCTGCACAGAGAACAAAGAGAGGGCACATCAGCATTGGATGATGGGAGGAGGATAAGCACAACAAAGTCTCAACAAGAATCATTTTAATGGTCGGGACTCTGTGGTAACACCTACCTCCAAGAGGAGAGAAATAAAGACCCCTTGGCAGTCTCTATTTTCACAACGTTTTCCTAACTGCAAGAGTTTCAAACCTGTAAAAAAAACATACTCTTTTCTTTTATAATGAAAATATTAGGATGATGATAATGAGTGAACTATTGAAGGGATACATTTGTAATTTCTATGTACTTGTAGTACCTCATCCATCCAGGTTGTTATCCCATTGCATTTTATGTTGTTGAAACAGTCTTATCTTGATTAAGGTTGGTTGCACTCACCTTTTCTCTGCGGCCCGTGCTTTCTCCTGAGACGGCTACAAGAGACGTTGGGTATCTTTTGTAAATGTCACAGGAGGTAAGAGGCTGTTGTTCTGATGGATGAGCCTACAGACAGACACACTCACCTCAGCTCAGCTGCATACCAGTTTCAGAGCCTGGCTGCGAGTGTTGCCAGGCTGTAAAACCTCTGCAGCCTAACTTTGATCTCTATGCCAGTCTGCCTGCGTGGGAGACAGATGTGGGATTCTGGGAGCTGTTGGATTCCCTCCTCTCATTTTAATGTCGGTGACTTTTTAGCATCCAGGAGGTTAAGTTATGCAGTCAGAGTTAAAAGCGGTGAGCATCTGCCCTCGGAAAAGCTGATACAAGAACATCTAGTCATCGGCAGAATTCTACAGTTTTTTATCAGCCTTCTGAAGCGGGTGCTTGTAAAGGTCACATCTATATTTACTATGTTACTTTTTCTATATAAACAAAAGGAGTTTTTTATTCTGAGGGTAAATAGTTGGAATCATGAAGTTGTTACAGAAGCTCAGTAATGGAGAAAGGCTTTTATGCCTTGTCTAAGTTGGTGTGTGTGTGTATGTGTTTGTGAGGCATCTACATGTTGAAGCTAGAGAGTGCAGTTCTCTGAAACCTGTGCAGCAGCACACATACACAGATAACAAGTGAAATGATTCTGGGACCCTGACTTAAAGCCTGCTGCCACAGGCTGCCTGGCTTGATGGCTGATGCGTATGGTTTTATTGTTGTGGCTGATTACTGTATGCAGCCGGTTGAAGGAACTACTGTGATTTCAAGCTGCCAAATGACCCAATCCCTCACACGGCCATCTCTTAATCGTTCCAATGACTTTGCTGCTTTAGTTTGAATGCGCTCAAGGGCACCTTTCAGTATTTGGGCAGAAATTGAACAAAATATTACAGCTGTGTTGGGATTTTTGCATCATTTGGGCAGTTTGCAGTACTGTGATTACTTACCTCTGCATCCCTTAGATTACTCTTTCTCCTCCTCAACAATCAAATTCAATAGTTTGATCAGAAGTTGAGATAAACGCTGTTTCTTAGAGAATTACAAGGCTATGTGCTTATATGTGTAACTGAATATCAAAAGCTTAGCGTGGAAAAGGGAACGCCCTGGTGTTCAGCTGGTATTCCTTTCCTTTCCTCTGCGCTTTTGCTCTATTATTCAGTCTCCTCTTGTGTTACAATACAGCAGAGCCTGAAAGCTGCACAAACCTCATTATGAGTGTAGTTCTTTGCTGACATTCCTATAGGGCTCGCAGTTCTGAATGAAAAATTTACACCTATACCTCAGTAATCCTCAACAATCCACTTACACACTTTGACATTCTCCATCACCCTCTTCTGTTTTGTTAATGGTCTGCGTGAGCCAAATTTACGTTGAATGCCTATTGCTGATCGGACTTCCAAAACCTCACCTTTGTGTCCATTTAGGTACCATAAAATGGCAAACGGCAAGGTTTCAGCCATCCAAACAGTCAGTGCACCATCTGTACTACGCACCATACTTTGTATTTCTGCTCAGCCCCCCTCCAACACACCTACTGCTCTTACTGCAGCCTGCCTTTAACATGAGGTATGCCTGGGCAAACACATTTTACCACATGCCTAAAATTTCTTACTCTAAAGCCAGAGGAGACACACGACTAACTACAGAGAGACAATCCACAGAAGATATGTGCATGCTGGGGAAAACATAGGTCAGTGGTTTGAGGTTTTGACAGCTTTCCTGGCAGTTCAACAGTCGGCAGGTTTTGCGGCTGCTTCTCAGATGAGAAGTAGCAGGTTAGGGTTGGAAATTTCAAAACTACAGACTGCCTTTGTTATCCATATTCCAGCCATATAAGCTACCACATTGCTAATGCTTATTAAAGTTAAAGTCAAAATCCCTCTGTTTAAATGAAGATGCTTCCTTCTGCCCTGCTGTAAGATTTGTAACAGGTTAATTTTGCATAACCAGATGCGGCAGGGGATGATTTCTAGAGAAACTGCACAAATGCAGTGACCAGTAGCCTTAATTGCTCACTTTGGGTTATGCGGACAGCAATCCACCCTTATGTAAATAACACATTTTTATACAAATACTCTGAAATTCTGTGACCATTGCACTAAAAAGTTGCTGCAATCAATAAGCATCTTATGTTTTAAAAGTCTCACATTCTGGCAGAATAATCAATGGATGAATAACTACTCTTGGAGCGACATTGGAGGATTTCTGTGTTTAGGTAACTGGTTTGGGCCTGTTTGTTTCTAGATAAAATTTATTGCCTGCACATTGAAAATCTGACATATTTATGAGTTATTGCCCGCCCCAGTATTGGCTTCATTTGCACCCAGTTTCTGGTCACAACCAGCTGGTCGCTCCTTTTTATGAACTACTGTAGATGTAAACTGAGGAAAGAGACACCTATCGACCTAATTTGGAATGGTTATAACCTTAAATTATTATTGATTCTACCTTTTTATTTGTCTGTATTATTAGTTATGCTACTGTAAACAGAATTGTTTTGTTGGATTATCTTGTGGAATTTGCGATTACATTTAAAGGGGAGAGAGCTGACTTGATGAAGAATGGAAGGGTTGCATGTGGATGGATGTTTGGGGTCTGCTGAACCAGTCGTTGGGCTTGCCGAAGTCTTTTCATCTATGCAGCATTACTGGTCTTGAGATCCTCTACCTATGACACCTTTGCTCAAATCCGTGTGGGCTTGGATTTGGAGTTTGCATTCTTGCCCCGGTAGCACACTGCTGTTGCACACAGATACACCTTCAGTAGAGTCATTTGTATTTTAACTAAATGTGCTACTAATATTACTAATTGTTTTACCTAGTTTTATCGAAGACTGGTTTTTATAAGGGCAAATTCTGAGCTGTTACCTGCCTTGTTAAAAACATGGATTTCTCTGCTGCAGGCGAAGGCCTTGAGGCAGTTTTCAGTCATATTTCAAGCCCTGCCTGACCCATGAAAAGACGAAGCAATGACGCAATCACAAAGGCTTTAATCTTAGTATTTATGGCTTTGATACCCAGATAAACAAAAAGCATTTAAACTGTGTGTATATAAAAAACAAGCATGTTTTGTTCTCCATTTTTTAATTTCAGCTAGAGGACAGAACTTGGCCTCTTAGCTCTATCTCATTAGAGTCTACTCTGGTAGCAAAGCCCCCTGACTTGAAGTCAGTCCAAACTTTTGCAATGCCAACCTTTGTTATTGTTCAGCGTGCCATTCCTGTGCCCCTCTGACCTCAGCCTGCTTACAGTGTAACTGATGTGCTTTACCTAAATCTGAAACCACGCAAACAACATGTGACACGCGATGGCTAAAGGTCTAATTGTTGGAAAGCTGAGCCACGATTTGCCACAGACACCTCATCGACTGCCAGACTTCCAGCACAACTATACTGTAGTGCTGTTGCCAGTGAGAGTTTCTCATTTTTGTACGTGCATTTTCTCACACCCGGTCAATATGTTTTCTAGAAACTGTTTTATGTATGATTTCATTGGGTCATATGTTCTCACTTGTGGTCCTGAAACAGCATTCAACCCAAACCTTCCTACAGCCTTACATGGTGAAATATGCATAATACTCTGGAGCAGAACTCTAAGCTCTTCTTATGGGGGCCCTTGCAGGCTTCTGCAATTAAACCTTTATTGCCTCCCCGCACTTAAAAAAGCTGCAAGCTTCTGTCTCACACAAACGTCACATTTTTAAAAGTATAAACACATAATTTAGCCATAGAAAAGTTGATCTAACATGGCCAGTGACATCACAGGAACTGAAATGAAGTCATGCTGCTAGAAAAATGTCTTTTTTGTGTGTGTTTCCGTTGTAATTTTGAATCCGTATCAAAAGAATAACATTTGTTTTCTATTAAACCAACAATAAAGGTGTAAAATGACAAATCACACTGTTGCGGCAAGCCTCTCTTACTTTCATTGGCATGAGCTAAGGTCAGGTGTTTTTTTTAATTAATGCATTGATTTTATTCAGTGAACCAATAAAGACATGGATACTGGAAGAAATGCACTGTGGCTTCTAATGTATAATCTGCTCATTATCACCACAGCAACATGGCTGAGATCGCTGAAGCATTAAGTCCTCCCTGGACTCCTGGTTCCCCTCAGCATTTCACAGCCAGTCCCGCTGAGTCCTAAAGGCCACGCTTCAGTGGATCGGATCCTGAAAGCAGAGTTCTTTATAGACAAACAGGGAACTATTGTGTACAAGTCACAAGTGTAGAATAATGATTTGTAATGCAGGGCTCTGAGTCCAGTCCATCTTTTCATATCTTGTTTAGATTTTTTTTAAACTAATAATTAGAAACAAAATAAATGATAATTTTTATGGCAAATGTGCCATGATATGAAACAGCACCACTATTAAATCGGAAGCTCTCCTTTCAAACTGTTCCTCTGCTCTTCAAAAATCATGTCCGTTAAAGGTTTTACATGTCCCAACAAGCTGACATTTTTCATCTGAAACAGAAATACAAATTACTTCATATTTCAGGTATCCTAGTTCTCACAGAAATAGTTAAAGTGTGTTAATAAGTGGTAAAACCATGTTTAGATGGCAGCGACATGGATCCCTAAGATGATCAATGTTCAAATAATCAGTAATTGTATAAGAGGGCAAAGTATAAAATATGACGATTCAGTCAGATCATTTTTTAATACTTTTAATAGGCCGATTTAAAGTATCTTTTCAGGTTAATTTACTGAAGTTCTTTCTGCTTGAAATTATTAGAAAATTATGTGTTTGAGTACCCTCTGATCAGTTTGATTATAAATGAAGAAGTTTAAGTTCTATCAGTTTTTTTTAATGGTGACATCACTAATTTGAACTAATTAGAATAAAATATATTTACATATACTTTACTTGTAAGCTAATGTCTGTTTTAGTTATTTTATTTTATTCAAATAAATGGACTACTGCTGATTTAGCAGTATAGTGTAACACTGGGCCCAGTCCAGTAGGAGTCCCCACAATGCCATTTTAGAGTGAAAGTGGTGATAGTGATTGAGCTAGCGCACTATAGATGTCTCCATAAGAGGTTCCACTTTAGCAAAAAATAACCTCTTTTACTGCGGTTACCCACTCTGGTTTAATGTACATGCCATTTTCATAAAAATTCAGAACTTTCTCCTGATAAAAGTGAGTTAAAACATGTGGAGTCTTATGAAAATAAGTCATGTTGCTTAAGGTAACAATTTTGGGCTGGAAATGCTCCCTAAAATAACCCAACAAACACAAAAGGAAGGAGTCTATGTCAGTGACCATGTGTTTTAGTTGTCTTTAATTTAGCAATTCTTAAATCTATAGTTTCTATCCTATTATTTGTGTGGGACGATAAAATAATGTTTAATTCTGATATATTGGTTCTGCATAATGTTTGGTGACGAGTGGTATTTTGAAACAGTTTTCATTTCAGGAGAATTTTCATTTTCAGATGAGTGTCATCACATTGGAAATCAGTTAAATTCGAAAAGCTGAAAGTCCCTGATCTCAAGAAAAACTGAAACCCAACAGTGGAAATGATTAATCAATTTTACAAGAAATGTATGTGTCAGATCATTGACCAAAGATGGTGCAATTTTAGGGTATGTCTTCTCCTATGCAAGATTTCTGCGGGGATGACTGGTCCAGTGGACGATCTTTTTTTGGCAGACCTGGAAATACAAACAGAACATACACACAAAGTTGTGGTCACCTAATACTGCTGTAATAGCCACAAATAAGAAGGGAAACAAAAAGAAAAAAACCTCAGCGTTTTCTTCCATTTAGAGGCCTGTTGAATCCAGGAAGTGATGTCAGGAACAGTGATAAATCTCCGGTCACTTTTTTTGTTGTGTCACACACAGTTTTCCATTTTATGAAAACCAGGTCACAGAGAGGCTAATAGATGTTTTGTGTGGTGCTGTGGCAATCAAATGCAGCCATGACATCACAGAAAGCCTGAACTACACATAAAAAGTTGGTTATGTTCGGAATTTTTTCTTCTTTCACTAGATGTTTTTTTTAACGTATTTTTTGAGTGAAAGGTCACATGTTTTAAAACGAAACCTGCCTACTCTTTAAAAGACATCTTAAAATAATTAGAATCTCAAAATTTCTTCCATTATTTTTTCCTCTCCCTATGTCAATCTGTGTTGTGGTTAATGACATGTGCTGATTCAGATTGAAAGAACAGCATGAAGGGTGCTATCCCATCAAGGAATTCTGTGGTTGACTCACTATTTTTGCCCTTTAACCACAAAACTCTCAGTAAATGTGATGTCTTACACAGAAAAGGGCTTAAACTGGACATTTTCGTCTTACGTCTCAGTTTTGAACTTCTCTTAACAGCCCAAAATCAACCTACGTTCTTAAAACGTGAGATGCAGGTCTTGAAATTGTGAAAATATTCCCTTCAATCATCTTTGTTAGTCTGTTAGCTGTTGAGACGACCGTTTGCCCGTTATCTTATCGAACTGTTGGAACTCTTCTGAAAGGGTTGTTAAATTATACAAGCAGTTGAAAGTGTTCTCTGAGTTTCTGTCACAGTGTTGAAAAATCTGAAGCCATAAGTCATTTAGTTGCGTATTGCTGCGTAATTAAGGTTCATCCCTAGAGAAGTCCTGAAGAAGTCCACCTTTTGTATCATTTTGCATACCTTAACCTCTCCTGCTTGTTTTTGCTGCTTTAATAACGACTACTTGACAGCCACCCTTCCATCGAAGCCCTTTTGAATTTGTTGGCCTGTGACATCTTCGTTTATCCTCCACTCATCCAGTTTTTTACAGTTTTCTGCACACCTTGCCTATGGAGAATAGGTTTCATCTGATAGATCTTTGAGAATTGCCTTATTGGCACATTTAATGTCTGTCGAGATGTTATCTTTGCCAGTAGATTACTGAATGCCTTTAAAAATAATTTAAATATATTATGTAGATTGTTATATAGATCTAGATGGACTATTAAAAAATAGCCATATCGCTGTTGATTTGTAAAAGATCTGAATTCATTGGTTGGGACAGACTGATCAGATCATTAGAAATGTCTCATAGGTCAGTGTCATGCAGCTTAGTGAAATGCAAGCAGAAAAAAAAGGGAGAAAAAAACAGGAAGACCTTTAAATGACTGAATAAAAAACAAGGGATGGATCTCCAAGGTCCCTTCATTGTGTTGGAGACCGCTCCAGAGCAATAAACGGACGGCGATGCCTGTGATTGGCCTGTAATTGTTGTTGTTTCTACTTTCACACGCTGTGAACACATTCCCTGCTGATAGGTGATCATACCACAGGATTCTGCTCTCCTGTTCACCAGCTCTCTCCTGTACGTCTTTACCACGATCTAGCCAAAAGTGGGGACAGGTTCTTTGTCTGTTTTTTGAGATTACAGGCAGCGTGTTGTTGTTTCTGGAGAGATTCGGTGTGACAGTCACACACACAATGTGCGTCTGCCACATCTCTGCCAATGTGTGTCCTGTCCAGCATCACTCTGTCCTCCAAACAAAACACATGCACACACTCCCTCCTCCTCCCTGCTGGAAACTTCCTGACTGATAATGAAGTGATAAAGATTGTGCGTAACAGTAGAAACACACAGAAACCAACACACAAAAAACGAACACATGCTTCTTTGATAGAGGCCCGCTCGCACCTTGTTGATCTTGCCACTTCCCTTGCATTCCTCCGACCCAGCCTTTTTGCCTGTGAACCAACTTGTTCTTCCTCTGTTTAACACGCATACTTCAACAGACGCATACTTTTAACAGAACAATGTTGGAGCTGAGCTACTCATTGTTTCTGCCAGGGGGGCCTGGTAGAGGAGGATAAGCCTTTATAACAGTTCAGGAAAGTTCTGGCCAGAAGATACACGGGATGAAAAAAATAGGAAATGGAAAATGTTCTGGAAAGAGGTAAGAACAAAATGGAGGGAACAAGGCTGGTTTGTGTCTTGTGTTTATGTGTTTGCAGAATAAATTCCACTAAGAGTAAATTCAGTAAATTCTTATTTTATAAGGCTTCAAATAAAACACAAAAATACAAACTTTTTCAATGATATACAACTGTCCAACAGTTCACATCCATCTGGGTCAGAAATATTTACACTTACATTCAAAAGGTTTGATCTTGGTTAAATACTGTTTTCCAACATATTCATCTTAACATGACTTCAAACACAACATTACCTCCAATAGATAAAAAACTATATCTCAGTTGTGATGCATTTTTAGAAACAGTGATGAAACAACCAGCTATCACACTGCTGAGAAAAAAAACAAATGTAGCCAGAAGTAAACAAAGTTGTGGCTACAGAGGAAATAGCTTCTTATAGTTTATATATAATTTAAGATCTCTTCTGAACAATTTAGCATTTCCATTTCCTGTAGCACTCTGGGGGAAAATCACTAAAATGCTCCGGCAATCTGCTGGTGCTTTTGCCTGGCTCCTGGCTACGTGTTGCATCCCAGCACCTCCAGCCGGAGGGCGATGTCGTTGATCCAGCCCCGCGGGTGGATGCGAATGTAGCGGCCAAACACGGGAGGGTCAAAAACGGCAAGAGCTTCATCATCGGAATCACTGTTCCCAGTGAAAATCTGATCATGGAAAAGGGAGGGAGTAAGTGACAAAACAGAGCGATCTTTAAATAAATACATTTGATAGCTTGACGCTAAATGTAATCATCTGTAGATCTATTTAATGGTGGCTGTGATGTGATCTTCCACAGATGGACATTTTTGTGATCATTTAGTAGAATGTAGGCCACTGAAAAATGTCAATATTTCTGTTTACCTGTTCCTTTTGGGAGCTTTTCTCTAGCACGCTGCTCCAGGAACGCCCATCCTGACTGAAGGTGACCGAAAACTCTGTCACCATCATCTGGGTCATTAACGACCGCGCTCCTTGTGTGATGACACCTGTGACGCGTCGGACTTTGCCCAGGTCGACCTGCAGCCACTCGTGGGGGTTGTTGTTCTGAGGAGAGGAGGACACAGGAAACATTTTCAGGTAGAAAAACAATACAAAAAAAACATGCCCCGATAAGGAGAAGGGAGAGACATTTCAAACAGCCATCTTTCTGCAAAACAGCACTTGGGATACTCAGAACATTCACAGAGTTAAAAGCTTCTGCAAGTCTGAGGCCTGTTGTGAAAAAAAACAGTAACTTTTATTTCTTATTTAGAAATAGTACAGAAGTTATAAGAAGTAACTAATAGAAAACCTAAGTTTGAAGCAGCAGTCGAGTAGAGTGAAAGAACTATGTCTGTTTCCCCCTCAGTGTTTCCACTTGACTTATAAATTGGAAAAATGTGTCTGGCACAGCTTAATTTTTCCACTGCACTGTGCTGATGTACTAATGCATTTTAATGGCTAAAATGTCAGTTCCTGTATTCCTCATTAATGGAATTCTTATGGTTTTGACTAACGTGGTAGGGTTAAACACAGAAACCCAAAAGTCTACTTTCTTCTGCTCTAAGGTTTAAAAGTTGTTCTGAAATCCACACCGCCCACATTTACAGAATGTACCTAACAAAAGGTAAGTAATCTTAAATCCTAGAGTGATTTCACAGAAGCATGGATATAAATATGCCATGAACAATAAGAAAAACTGGGCAGGAAAACAGACGAGATCAGATCCAGGATGAATAAGATAAGATTCTGAGTTACAGGTCTGCCAGATTCTGAGAAATATGCCGGGCAGCAGCACAAAAAAAAAGCAAAGAAGAGGAAGAGGAAGTATTGGCAAGTTTTAGAGAAGTCACATCAGTGCCTGGAAGAGTCTGATCTGAGAGCCAGCATGGAAGCTCTAATCATGGGCTATACATGAGCATCAGAATCTACCTCAGAGGTGGCAATTTAAAGGGATAATACCATAAAGAGGATGCAGGATTAGGAGCCAAGAAAAAAAAAGCCAAGCACTGATAGAGGAATTGGGAAAAGGGATGAAGAGTGAAGGGAACATTAGTGTAACATGGAGCTTCCGAACTGGGTCGGTGGCTTTGCCATATCCATGAAACAAAATCTGAGTTATCATCTTTTAAACGTATGTTACATCTGTCCACGGTTCATGAATGATGTGTGCGACCTTTAAAAGCAGGTCAACAGTTTGCCATTGAGACACTTCACACCTCAACAGTTCAGTGCTGCAAAGTGGGAAACTGACAAGCTAAAGTGGAGGAGAGGAGACACCTCAGCCCAGGCTGATTAAAGCACAGAGAGAGAGTGAAAGAAAGGTTAGTTATCTCCATTATTTGCATCAGTGGTTCCCACCACACCGAGGCTGAGCCCAAATAGCACTGCTGGGGCGCATGGAAATAATGGCAACTCTCAAGTTAATTGTAACAAGTCATTCAAACATTAACTTCAATCACTGTTTGCCACTGTGAGTCTGCAGGCCACAGGATAAGGATCTACCTTCCACTGTTCTGCCTGATTAATCTGGATTTCAGGTCTAATCGTGGTGGAGAGTTTTAGTAACTCACATCTCTGACATCAGATGTCAGAGATGTATGATACCAGCCTTCAGCAGCAAACAACTCAACATTCAAATCAGTTGCTCGAAATGAGCAAATGATTAGCCAAAAAGCCAAGACAGCTTCTCGTTTGATAATTCTGTTCATCAATAACTTGAATTGATTTCAATGTGTGAAACACAAGGCAACTCAGTCAATTACTCCCTATTTCCACCTCTGCTGCCGAAAGACCATGCTCTAAATCACGTTGAGTAGCCAAATTATTTGCTGCCATCAGATCAAGCCATAAACTTGATTTGTTGGTTTGATGTTGTGTGTGTTTAAGCTGCCGGTGGAGTATCCTTCCCTTGTGTGCCTGACTGGATGTGAGCTCACCTTTGGCCTCCAGGCGTTGGTGCTCCCGCTCTGATGGAGACGGGCGAGGCTGGGTTTCCAGCTGCGCATCAGGGGGGAATAAAATGAGGAGGCATCAAAGCTGCTGTCGGGAATCAGCCCTCTCTGGAGTCCCAGAGGCAGGGAGCAGCCTGGTCGCATGCAACAAAACACGCATGAGCGAGACCAGTCTGTGCAGTGCAACGGAACAGAACATGACGTGGACAACTCACTGTTGAGATCGCATCCCAGCAGCTCCAGTCGAAGCGCGGGCTTTTGCACATAGCGGTGTGGATTAATCCTGATGTAGCGAGCCACGAATGGTGGAGAGAAGCTGTTTTCTTTCACCTTGGAGCTGTCCAGGTTGCCATGAAAGAGCTAAAACAGAACCACACAAAAAATAAAGCTCAGACTTACTTAATAACAGCTTACAAGATGTTATTATGTCCCAGCATGTTACAATGAAACACGTCTTTGAACCAATTTATGCTGCACTGGAGCGGATTTGAATGGATATACTAGCAACTTGTGTCCCTGGTCCATGCTGCAGAATCCATCTCAATCCCAATTCTAACCTCCTATGTGAACATACCTTGATGTTCCTGGGACTTGTTCCTTTGTAAGTGGTCCATGTTTCTCCGTCCAGGCTGTAGGAGACTGTGAAGAGTGTGATGTAGTGGTCCCTGAGCCTTGACCTGACTCCCTGTGTCATTGCGCCATGCAACAGTGTGGGTTTCTGAAGATCAACCTGAACACACAAGACCATTGACTCACTTTTTAACACAAAAAAATACTGACATGCTTTTTTAAAAGGTTCCTTCAGGAACAGAAACAGCATATTAGCTTAGAAATCGGCGTCTCTAACCTGTAACCATGACTGGGTGCTTCTGCCCATCCAGGCATTGATATACCCAGACTGATCCAGCCTGGCTAGCCTTGGCTCCCAGTCACCTGGACGGAAAACATTGACACAATGATTTCATAAACAGGAGGTATTTATTTAGACTGAGCTGTGATAAAACCTTCTGTGTCCCGAACAGACTTTTCCAAATAAAAACCCAAAACCAGCTGCCTTACCTATGTGATCTGATGATGTGATTTGAGAATCCTCAATTCTTTCTGACTTCATTCCCAGAGGAAAAGAGCACTCTGCGTGTCAGTACACCAAGACATAATATCAGTAAAGCACGTCAGAATTGCAGGTACATGCATGCAATGACTGAATACATTTCCTATTTAGGTAACAACAACCAGACACGGAACACTTACTGCCAATAGCTAGAATACAAAGTCTTGTTTTTTTTTTACATTCTGTGAATGATGCAACTTTAGTTTTTCCCTAATGTTAGAATTACATTGTTACTCAACACTTTACAATGAGAACACAGTTGGAAAAACATTTAACATAATTACTCCCACGCAGCAGGACTGTCTCTGCACCCCAGATGTTTGACTGCTGGCTGGGAGTTTCTGAACATGTTGACTACTGAGAGTAATGCAATATTCATCATCTAATTACCTTATTTTTCAATACTGAAAGTAAAAACAACATTTAGAACCCTAATGAAGTATTGCTTAATTTGGTTAAATAGAAAATGGCAAACAATGATACAGAAAAATCACACAGAGAAGAAACATACCTAAAAGAGACCAAAACAGAAACTGATGCGGCGACAAAAGAAAAGAAAAGACACCGAGAAAGTCGGTATATTGAGTTCATTCCTATTTGTGTTTCTTTTTAAGGCACGTGGTGGGGGAAAGGGTCAAACACAATCTTATGGCTCTGATGTTTTTTTTTACAACTGGATTATAAACAATGTCACATATTTGAGATGTGTACCTACCAGGGTTATACACCAACAGTTTAGCCCTCATTCCAGCAAGTTGGTAGTCTCCTATCGTGCACTCCACCAGCCATGTGCCGACTGTTGGGGGTCTCATCTCCACCGTACCATAAACACCTTGAGAAACAAGTGAGAGACAAGTTTAACGCAATCCATGAGACAGCATGTGATGCTAGGATGATGTTGCACAGCAATAATAGATAATGTGAAAGATTCATTCTTACATAATTGAAAAGAGGAATTCACAATGAAAGCATAGAGCAAAACAATATGGTTTGCATGCTTAACGTTCAGCCAGTTCTGTGAAGAGTGTTAAGACTCTGTCAGCCTGTCTATGTTTGATGTTTTGGGGATGGACCAGGAAGGTATCAACTATAAGAATTTCGAAAAACAAATACATTTACCTGGGAAAAGGTTGAAGACACCCATTCGGTGCTCCTGCTTTGCGTGAACGGTGAAAGGCAAACCATGGAAGTGCACGGCATGGTACTCTTTGTCGCTTCCCACATTCAGAAGGTGCCACCTCACTGGCTGGTGCTGAGCGACCACCAAACCGGGGAGAGTTTCAGCCACATACCCGTTAATTGCTGAGGGAGACAAAAACACTGATGCTATTTCTGAAAAAACAATCATGGCATAAAGGCAGTAGCATCCCACATTACATGAACAATTACCCACCTGCAAACCGATTGCTGGTGTGGTACCAGGGATCCTCTGTGTTGGCCTGACAGGGAGGGGCACAGTATCGCTGGAGGTTCTCCTCCAGGTACCAGCTTTTAGTTTCATCAAAGGTGTGGAAGAGCAAGGAGAATTCCTGGATGCCCTTCTGGTTGTTCTGACCACTCTGCAGTGTACCAGACTTACAGATCACCAGTGGACCAATCAGGCCTGAGTGGAGGTCCTTCTCCTGGAAAATTGTAAAGAAATATGCATTTTATCTCAGTGAAATTAATACAAATAATGTTTTGATATGGAGACACTTTCCATCGATTGAGTGTAAAGGCTTTGTGTATGAGTCAAAATGTCAAGACCAAATTGGTGCAGACCTTGTCCACGGTGGAGTAGTAAGCTCCAGTCTTGCAGTCAAATTCGGGGTCAGAGGGTCCCTGTTTCTTGGTTATTCTCCAGTTATAGGTGCGGGCTTCTCCAGGAGGCACAGGCTCTCCTGGAACCCCGGGCGGAGCAGAGTAAGAACTAGTTTGTGCAATGCCGGCCCCCTGGCTTCGGTCATACACTCCATGGAGGTGAAACGAATAGGGTCTGTTTGCGTTGTTCTTGAAAATCACCTGAGTTAAGACAACAGAGACAGAGCTTTACAAAAACAGCAGTACTAAACATCACATCCCCACATCTTGGGTAAGTGAGCCTTATTAAACTGAAGGTAGTTGCTAGTTGTTTGGGTAACTGGTGTATTGTGCTGGTTTCCTTGCAACAAGGAGCATAAACACTCACAGTGAGGAGGTCATTAATCTCTGTTCTGATAAAAGGTCCCATTATGCCCAAGTGTTCTTCAAGCTCCCCTCTTCCCACGGGATGCTGGAAGTCTTTATCCAAGTAATGTCGAAACACCACCTTCTTATACTCTGGCAAGAACTTCCTCATGCCCCGACGCATCTCCCTGAAGGGAGCAAGAGTCCACACTTCTGTCAGCCCAGACTGCATGACATGGAATATTTTGTGTTCACTGAATAATGACATTATAACTGAATATTTAGGGTAGTAGGAGGGTGAGGAAAATTAAGAAAAAACAAAGTTAGATGCTTTGTCATCAAGATTAATGAAATGGACCAACAAATAATAATAGCTGAAAACAGTCACTAGCATAGATTACTGAATGGTTTTTGCCAAGCACAAGAGAAAGGCGTCTAAAATCTATAAATCTTGAGTTATGGGTAAAGTTTCTTTGAGGTCAGGTTGTGTGTGGACTTAGTACTTACAGGAAAGATGATGCAAGGGAGACGATAGATTATACAGAGAAAGTAACTCTAATGGAGGAGCAAAAACCAGGAGCTACTCAGAAGGGGGGCATGTGAAGAATGAATTTTTCAATAATCTAAAAACTTAAAGATACAACACCACTACAAGCAAATGCTTAACTGGGTTCCACATCAATTTCCTAACTGCAACTAAAGGAAACATTTACGCTGCAACTAAGTCTGTAGCAATGTGATGTAGGTTGCTACACAGTGTGGCACCCTGGACCGCGTTAGCGCAACTGTCTGGTGCATGAAAGCATGAAAACTCCCAGTTAAGAACTGATCTGTTTTGGTTTTATTTTCACACTCCCCTTCAGAGTAGGTGTATTGAAACTTGTATGAAGTCTTTTTCCCACCTGGGTTTGATGAGCTGATGTGGCATTCTGATACCATAGTCCCAGGTGATCTCCTCCGCTGCAATGTAATAGTGGCGAGGTCTAATTTCTCCAGAACGGGGGTTCATGTAATCTGAGCCAAAAATATCTGATGTGCCGTTGACCTGTACACAAAGTTTAAACATTTATTTTGGTGAACGTTAGCAGCATTTTAAATTCTACTCAATGAGACCCACAGATAGATTCCAGTACCTCATAACTGTAGTCATCGTAATCAAGAGACAGATCAAGGTGTGTTGTATTGGCGTCTGTGAAGTTGTAGTCAAGATCCATAAGATCAACTTTAAGCCTTTCTGGTTTAGCGTCATCATAAGTTGGAGATACAAAGCTTTCCATGTCCTCTGAAGAGTCTAAGTCTATAGCTGAGACTTCACTAATTGCTGGTGCTTTGATGTTGTCGCTCCCTTCAAGTTCTATCGTTGTGCCATTTGTTTCAGCGAGCAGCTCCCTCCTCTCTTTAGTCTTTACCTCTGAATCTGTGTCAGTCACATTGTCTAGATCTTCTGCAACAATCTCTATCGTTGTTCCTTCCTCTCCAAAGAGTCGGAAACTTGCACCTCCATCTGTCCAGTTCCCATCAGCTTGTCTTCTCTGTCTGACACCTCTGTTTTTGTCAGTCTGATTTTGGGCCCACTCCTCATCCCTTGCTATTTTCTCCAGGATGTCGTCTGGGATTCCTCCATCCGTGGAAGGCTTTGTCCTCTCTAGTGACGTCACCGGCACTCTCCTCAGCTGGCACGCTGCACCTGAACCCTCAGTTTTGTTCACAGTGACATTTTGATCATTGGGGTTTCTGACTGAAGGTTTCTTGCACACCTTTACCAATACCGTGCCATTTTTAGGTCTCAAGCCCCTTGGCTGGAAATTTAAATCATCAAAATAGTCTGAGATATCTTCATCATTGTCTTGATCGACTACAGGCAGATCCCCGTTGTTACAGGGACGAACAGTGTAGTGGATGGTCATGCCCCGGTTCTTGAGGCTGCTGTCAAAGGCACTGATTTCCCATTCGCCTATAAAAAGACAAAAATTACACCCGATATGAGTCATCTGTGATCAGACACAACACCCACATCAGCAGGTTCCCCTTGTGGACCCACTGGGAGTACAACAAGTATAAGTACCCCTACAGATTGGGACATCTATGTGTCTTGGACTCTTACTAGTAAAGCAAAACCAATCCTTTTGGTTTTTGAAAAAATGGTTGTATTTGCTCTCACCAAGCAGCTCGGTTTCCATGGGGACAGTGACTGCAGTCATGGGGAAGAGGGTGAGGACAGATTGGTGGAGGTCTTGATACTGAAACAAGTTTCCAGTGAAATAGACGGAGAGGAAGTCACTCTGAGTTCCCACGTTGGCCACATGCCAGAAGGGGACATCCGTTTGACACATGACAAACTGACGTCCACTGAACATGATCCCATTTATACCTAGAGGAAAAGGAAAAAGAGAGTGCCTCACTTCCCTTCTGCTGGACACCATGCTTATTCCTAATGTATATTCTGTTATATGTTATCTTATGGTATAGGATAGTGACTGCTCCACTCACAAAAGTTAGGAAATGTGACTCACTGTAAATGACATTAGACTCATAGAATTCAGGGTCTGTGGTGTTGAAAGACCTTTGGCTGGACTTGTGCATATTTTCCTTGAAGTACCAACTTTGATTCTCATCAAACACAGCAAATATGAGGTTTAGCTTCTCATCGGGCCCCAACTGCAAAGAGCAAAAGATTTGATTAAGGAAAGAAACAAAGAAAAGCATGAGTAAGTCAGACGCTTCACCAGATGAATATCTATCTCACCAGTCGTCCTATGACATCGAAGGCATCGTACTTGCAGATGAGAAGGGTGCCAACAAGCCCAGAGGCCAAATCCCTCTCTGGCGAAATGGTGCTTTGATATAGCTGAGTCAGACACCGAGGGTCTCCCTCCAAGGGCCCATCACTGGTTGTAAGCATCCAAATGTAACTAAACGTGCCATTGGGGGGAACTCCAACTGAGCGCAAGTCGCTCTCTGCAGCTAAGGCGATTTGGGAAGACTTGTTTCAAATCAGCACAGACAAACAGTCAGCAACTACATTTACCTGCTTAAAATATGTTTCTTAGGATAAGGATGTGCCAACTGTAGTTACAACTCAGTTGTTGCAGATTATCCATTTAGAGTAAAATGTGGCTTTACTGGCTTATGTCCATGCTCACACTTACCATTAGAGGATCTCTGTAATGGAAGGATCTTGGTGAGGCCATTTGGATAAATATTAAAAGTACGACTGGCCAGGTTTTTAAAGATGATCTGGAAAGAATAACAATGAAAGTGTGATCGATGGACTAAAAACGCTACTACAATTGTGTTAACATCTGTAAATGTATGTTGTGCATGTTAAAACTGATTTAGTTTGATGCATATGTGGTGAGCCCTCATATCCACCATGTGAAGTCACTCACATGGAGCTGATCGTTGACTTTTCCTTTCAGTAAAGGACCCAGAAGTGTCCTGTTTGGGCTTTTCCTTTGAGTGAAGGATCCGTCTGTGTATTCCACATAGGCGACTTTTTTATACTCGTAGCCCAGGTGATGGGGAGCAGCAGGAAAATATCTGGACTTCAACTCACTGATGTAGGACAGAGGAGAGTTACAATCAGTTCAGCGGTCAACTTTCCCCCCCTCTTCTTTCACTTCATAACTGCATTTCCTACCTGTCCGTGGGTTTGAGATGAGGAGCGTAGTTCCAGGTGACCTCTTCAGCAGCAATGAAATGTGTCCATGTTTTGGACTGCTGTCCTCTGCTGGATCTGGCCTGGAAGTAGGGCTTTTGCGGTATAACATTGATGGTGTTGAACTTGTAATCATAATCGTCCTCTTGGGCCCCCTCTTTGCTGTAATCTTCATCTATGACCTGGCGCAGGTTGGGTCTCGGCACAGCAACAGGTTCAGGGCATTTCTCCACGGTGAACAACGCATTCATGCCATCTGAGAACGCCACATGAATGACAGGAGTCATCTCTCAGGTAACTAGTCAGTACAAGGTTACAAATGAAACAGTTTTGCGATGGAATGGGAGAGTGGGTGGGTTGGTTTTACCGTGGCGGTGAGCATTTATCTGACAGCTAATTAGGAAGTTTCCGAGGTTGGTAGGTCTTAATTCTGCGGTGACAAACGTCATCGGGGTCACTTCCACAGTGACTTTACGATGATTCATTACCTAAAAAACACCCATTTACAGGACTTAATGAACACAAATACTTTATTAATATTCTATTAATTTATACTTAACCTATCTAATCTAACTTTTCACTGTTGAACTGCAAAATAAATGATAAAATATTATTAAAAATAAAATAAATAAAAGCACATGAGTCTGTGAAGATGGTACACAGATGAAAAACACACAATATTTGTCCTTTCAGGTATTATTTGTGTACATTTAGATTGTAAAGAGATTCATGGCAGAAGTAAATACCCTAATCTGAGCCTTTTAACAGTATTACTGCCATCAAATAAAAACACAACTTTTACAATTATCGCGATTTTAAATGCTGTCAAAAGTCTATATCCAAAAGACTCTAAAGTTCAAATGATTCTCCAATCAATGTCTCTGTTAATATAAGTGTGTAACAGGAAAAAGGAGTGACTTCAATTCAGCATGGGTTTACTTTATCATTATATCTATGACATAGATAACCAATAATTTTGACAAATCTACATCCAGACTATTAACCAGATACAGCCCTCCAGGATTTGTCTACATGATACTCTGCTGGTTTTTGCCACAGACCCCAAACTAAGTTTGCAGTGAGAATCTTTAGTCCGACACGTTTCTTCACCTGTAAAGAGTGATCCTGGAACCTAATGGAGTGGATTTCTGGAGCTGTGCCCATCCCGATCATGTGCCAAACCACAGGATGACGGCCCTGACACACCGTCAAACCTACACACACAAACAGAGAGGTGGAGATGGGAAAATGGGGCCAAATTCCTGTGCACGCCAGATCTAATGCTGCAGCTGATACACAGTGTTAGCAGCACTTAACATTACAGCACATATTACATCATCACGGAACAGCTCTCTGAGGCCCGCTGCTTCTTACCGGGCAAAGTGGAGTTGACATATCCATTGATGGTGTGGTATTCCTTCCTCCCATCGCTCCTCTTGAATTTCTCTCTGATCAACCTCTCTCCTGCTTCTCCGTACCAGCTTTTAGTCTCATCAAACACCGTAAAGAGCAGGACGAACGCTTGATCTCTCCTCTGGCCATCTTTTGTGAAGGCACCTGATAGGAACACGTACAAAACACACGGGACAGAGGATGAGTGAGAATTTACATGAAGTACAACAGTATAATCATGTTACTTTCCTTCATTCCATTAAGGAATTTGGCATTTTATGACATTCTATTATTTTATGGATGGTAGTGTCTAATGTCTGAATGAGTGCATTAGTCTATCCATTCAAATGACCAGATATGAGAAATTTTTTGTAGGTTTATAGGAAGTGATCAAGTGCAAAAACCTGTGTGGTCACACAGTGTGCGATGGTACCACACGTACGACCAAAACTTTCACAGAATATTTACTCATTTTTGTCTGAACTGTGGGAGTGCAGTAGGCTGTCGTGCAGACCGGTTTAACCTGATCTATTTTGCCCCTTTCTGTCATTGAAAGGAATACCCCAACAGCTGTTGGAGTGAATGTCATCAAAACAAATATGTGTTAACACACTGAAAGCTACCACAATTTTTCCTCCACCATGTGACTTAACTGTCTAGCCGAAGTGCGAATATTTTCACATCCTGGTCGACCCACACTCACATTTACAGCCTTTCTTTTTGTTTGTGTCTCACATCAATGACTGAATGTGAGACAATTCAACCTCAGCATTCAATTTGAACTATTTTTAAACTTCAAATGAGATTCTAGAAAATGATCTTTGATTACAAGACCGTTCTGTTCATGCATTAACATTTAATGCAACGACAAGATAAGACGATTGTCTGTCACTGTCTCTGTCCCTGTTTAAGCAGTAAAGAAAGAATAACTAAGCTCCGGCTCACTGACTTGGTTTACAGATCAGCAGGGCGCCGACGAGTCCTGAGTTCATGTCTCTGACCGTGTCCACCCGGGATGAGTATGAGTAGGTGAGACAGTCGGGGTCGCTGCTGGTGGGGCCGTCTTTGGGGCTGATGTCCCACACGTATTCATAGTATCCTCCCGGAGAGACGGCGTCATCCTCCTTCTCCTGGCCCGTCGTTGAGTCATCATATCCAGCTCCTGGAAGATCAACACACATCATGACTCCCAAAGCAGACCAGTTAAACCGCTGCATCTGCAGAAAAATAAGCTGTTGGACACACTACCTTACACAGTTTCCTTTAAGGTACAACTTACATGAAACAAAAACAAACAAAAAAAAGAAGTAAAATTCTTCCTTTAAATACAGAGACAACCACACAAAACTAACGATTAAACACGGTTTATGGGAATACAAAGTGGAAAAATTTCAATACAGTTAAACAGAACTCTTTAAAATGACTTAAAAATAAGTCAGAAAATATATGAATAATCTATAATGACACAAAGCCAGAGCGAATAGGTGGGCTTCTTTCCATCTAAATATGAAAATATTTGTCTTCTGGAAGCTTGTTCGAGGAGTTTGGAAAATAAAAAACTAAACCAAAGCACAGCCAGCTGTTTTTGTTCAACTTTGAACAGCTAAAATAGAAAGAAAAGGTTGGAAGATGTCAGAGGCCTTCCGGGATCATGAAATGTCAACATATCAGACAGCGAGTGCAAAACCATGCTGCACTTTATGAAGCAATGAAGTCATTTTGAAATGAACATGAATCATAAGAATTTATGCCGATTTTCATATTAATCATCACTGTTTTTTGCAATCTGTGAAAACCAGTGATTGTTACAATTGTCTCAATAATTCATTTTAAAAGCCTGGATCAGACTCTCTTTCCTGTCATAAAGAGCTCAATTCTATTGATATTTTTCGAATGATACGAACCTGTCTTATTACAACTTGAATTTCCCTCAGGATGAGTAAAGTATCTGTCTCTATCTATCTGTTAATACACCAAACATGAAATGCCCCTTGATCATTTTGCATGTAGGCCATGACACAGTCTTCAAGTAACTACTCTGGGGTTTCGTTTCTCTTTACAAACCTTTGAATTTATCGTCTAAATATCTGTTTGGTCTTCTTTTAGCTGTGTCACATTAGGTAACATCCAAAATATGGTAATGAGGCCTTAAAAAAATACACTTCCACACAAGTCCTACATATTCAGTAGCCTTTTCATCATCCTCATTAACAAAGGTTCCTTCCTACTTAGGACATGAGCTGCTTTTCCGAACATGATCAGCTCGGTTTTGGGAATTTGCCCAGTGGCAGGAATACAGGAGCCACTTACAGGAAGAGACTTCTTGGGATTTATAGGAGCATTAGAACAAATGTCAATCTTTCTATAGAGGAGATTGAGTGTCAAAAGCTTTTCATGTGTGGAATATTCTCATCAGGCACAGCACAGGCCAAAAAAACTGGAAGAATGACTGTGCCCCCAACAGGCTCCGTAAGACCTGCAGACATGAGATAATGACAACCGTTGCTCTCAGTAGTTTCTGAGGAAAAAGGAGTGTGAGTTTTTTTTTCCTATGAATTCCTAAATGCCTTATCTCTTTGTTCCTTGAGTAGCTTAAGAAAAACTACTGACTTTTACAAAGTTTTTCCTTTTGGCTGTTTGATGTTCAAAGTTAATTGGACACAATCTAAAAGTGATTCCAGTTTTAAGAAAACCACGTTGGGGTGTAAGGCGTTTTTTTGTTGCACATGCTCTTTTCATTGTATCATCTTAAGTGCAACAGATTTATTTTTACCTTAAAACGGACCAAGAGTCATTGACCTGAGTCAGGTTCTTGCTCACTATTTGACCCAGAGGATCAGAATGCTGCTGACTAACATTAGAGTTGGGGGCACTAACATTAGATTTTTGCTCAAGATGAAAATTCAGAGCGGACGTGGCAGCAGACAGCATTGGAATCCTCACCCTCAGACTGTTTAGAGTAGGTGATCCCCACAGGGCTGATGCTGTAGGGCTGAGACGCCAAGTTCTTAAAGTGGACCACCACTCTGTCGCCGGCCTGGGCGACAATCACGGGGCCTTGAATACCTGCAACCATAAAACACCATGCTTCTTACCTTTTCAGCCATTGAATCTCCTCAGTTCAAACAATTCAAAGGAGTTGGAGGTTTTTTTTCTCTGAGGAGAAGACTTACCTGTCCAGGCTGATCTCGGCTTGGGGACGGTATATGTGGAATCAATATATTCCCTATAGACTGCTTTGATGTATTTTTGAGGAATAGTTTTGGATTTCCCACTAAGAAAATAAAAAGAAAAGAGAAAAAGGAAAAGAGATTCAACCAAGGTTCAAGTTTGAGAACTCAGACTTGGGACCAAAGCACTCTCATGAATACTTAAAACCACAAAAACTCAAGAACAGGCTTTAAATCGACGCAAGCAATGAGGATTTTCTATGACCTACAATAGTATTCATTTGATTTTTTCCTCAAAAACTCAGAGAAGCGCTCACCCCGGATCGGAGGCTCGGTCAGCATCTCCCAGGTGGATGTAGTCCCAGCCGATCTCCACCGCCGCTATGTGGTAGTCCCGGACGGCGGCCTGGGACCAGCGCGCCTCCGGGAGGCAGCAGCCCAGCAGCGGCAGCAGCAGCAGCAGCAGAGCGGCCCTCAGCGCTGTTTGCTCCATCTTAGAGGGTCCCGGTGGCAGAATGAGTTCTGGTGCTCATCCCGGCGGCTGAAACATTTAAAGGGAGGGAAGTGGAGGGAGGATGGAACACGTGGGGGGCTCGTGGGGGCGTACTATAAAAATCAGACCCACAGTGACGCAAATGATAAAAAAACTGCTAATAATTAAACAGTTGATAAACAAATTACTTAATAAATGTATTGTATGAATTAACTCAGTTTTGTTTTGCGTTTTCTCTCAAAATAAATACTTTCTGAATGATTTATTATTATTTATTTGGTGTGTTTTTCTGGTCATTTAGCCAGGGTGTGTCCTAATATTGAATTAATTTTCTATCTAGAATTCAGGGGTGGTCATTCAGTCATCTAATTTGTCTTATTTTGTAGGCTATATTGTGGATTAAACCGGTGGGAGTCCAACTCCATGAAGACAATGCCTTCACAAAACATTAAATGAGATTACAGAAAATATGTATCCAGCCTGTACTCATAATCCACATTTACTTTTTATTGAAAACGTTGTTGCAGTAAAAATGTGTAATCTAACGAACCTAATAACCTGAATACTTATAAAAGTTTTAAACAAAAGGAAGATCTCTATATACAAGTGTAAGATTTGGTTTTAATACCTACCTTTACTGACTCCTAGTGGTAAAACCTAGGATGGTATTTTGCATTCACTTAAAAAATGAAAAAACTGAGCACAGCATATGTTTCTTAACTGAAAAACAAATATTAAGTCTTGTTTTATTAAAGGCATGTAAACCAAACAAAAAATGTCACTCATTTACAGAATACAGATGCTACGAAGAACAAGCAGTAAACAGAAACGGGAGTTCAAAACAGACAAAATCCACGAGTATCACATCACATATTGAAAAACGAAGTTAGTTTGAGATAAAAATGTTTGTATTTGTAGGGCTCAGAGGGTAACAACAGAATGTCTTAACAAACTCTGAAGCACTGGGTTACGTGTGTTATATTTACAGTGGAGTATTAACAGCCAAAAGGAGCCAAAATGGGTATTTCACCCATTTTAAGAGTATAAAGATGATAAATTACATTGCAAATGTTATTTTTAATAGTATATCAGGCTCAATATATGGACTTTTTGAACAAAGATCTGAGCTGGTATGAATGGACACATATTACCAGAATTAGCTTAAGCAGCGTAACTTTATATTTGACTTTACCAAGAGTATCTGGCAGCTCATCAAGTAATGAAACCTTCTTAAGAGAATTACACGACTTTCCTGTAGCGCAGGATTCCCGCCTGGTTTAATCAGCACACACTGTTCAGAAGAATGCGACACAAAGAACTGACAGCCATCTGCGGGAGCTCCTCATAGTTTCAGAGAGTTTACGTCTATGATCTGCTGCAGGATGTTGTCCACGTCTGCCGTCTCCAGACTAATGCCGCTCAGGTCCAGCTGGGGCAGCAGGGCCGTGAGCAGCACCACCACGTTGTTACGGATATCCGACAGATTCTGCTGTGCTGATCTGATGGAGGAAAGAACAACTGGGATTCTTAGCCGTCTGGGATTTCATATTTTGTCATGCAAAAAGACAAAATATTGCAAATACATTTTTTTAAAAAAGGTAAAGGGAAAACATAAAAGCTGAAACTTACTGGAAAAAGACATTAAGAAAAACTGTTTTATAACTATATACTAGTCTCCTTTGTTTTTAATTTGAACACAATCATTTGATACATGTCAATGCACAAAGAAATGTAACAGCACTCACCTGCTGTTGTCAAAGGTCTCGCTGTTGCCCGCTGTCATCCTGCCTTGCCCCTCACTCCGCTCCTTCCTGGGTCTGTTGGTCTCAGCCTGCTCCTTTTGATCACACACAGCTCTGTGGCTCTGCATGAGCAGCCCCTGAGGCCCGGGACCCTGAACCACTGGGCCAGTGGCTGAAGAGGACCGCTGGTGGACAGAGGAGGTTCATCAAGGCCTGCTTTTAGGCGGCCTAAAATAAAGCCTGCCTTATTTATTTTTTATTCAATAAGCAACAACTGTATAGTGTTTTTTTGTGACTTCTATCATAATTCAGCATCTTCTATATTTCAAAGGAAATGCCTTTAGACTTTTTTTGTTATTAATTTTCCTAAGACACCATACTGACCTCAGCCAGGTAGGTTTGACAGCCGACCTCTCTGGATGCTTTTGGTCTAATCGGACCCTGTTTCAGCTTTTCAGCACTGCTATCACCAGTTGTCATTGTGCCTTGAGTCGTCTTGGTGACCTCCTGGCCCAGAATGCTCCGGAGCTTCTGAACCTCCTTTTCCAGCGCAGCCAGCCTCAACACTTTGGCCTCCATATCTCCTCCCTCTGAAGGCAGCACCCTGCTCTGTGAGGCCTCTCTTCTGCTCAGAGGGGACACCACCATGGTCTGGGTGGCAGGGAGAGACTGGACCCTGGGGTGGGAGGCGGGGATTTGCTGCAAAGTGTCCGAATGTTCTACTGGGCCACTGCTGTTCCTCCTGATGATTTTTGTTGGTTGGACAAAATGGGAATCCTTGGTGGCATTTCCTGAGTCAAACTGTTGTCCATCCACATGCTTCTTGTTGATCACACAGTAATACACAGATTCTGACTTCCTTTTGAGGCTACAGAGAACAAAGAATTA
This sequence comes from Menidia beryllina, assembly GCA_013363375.1. Classification (NCBI taxonomy): domain Eukaryota; kingdom Metazoa; phylum Chordata; class Actinopteri; order Atheriniformes; family Atherinopsidae; genus Menidia; species Menidia beryllina. The sequence continues at coordinate 1,609,168 of JABUIW010000031.1, read as the reverse complement.
TTACACATGTTTTTTCCAACATGCATTCCTATTTAACTGTACATTCTTTATATAACTCAAAATCCATCAATTTAACTTTTATAGTTAGAATTATATAGTTTCTCATGTCAGACATAGGCAGTTTGTGTATTTAATGACCGGTCTGTGCCTTTGAGCTCAAAGAACTGCCACCTTTTGGTCATTCCACTGTTGCTCTGCATGAGTCTGAACCCACCTTAAAGAGTTGATGCGCTCGTCCTGTCTCTCCAGGCGTGTGTCCCCCCTTTTGTCACTCCCCGTCGTTTCAAGCCTCTGACCATTTCCCAAATGTGTTTGTGCCTCTATGAGTTCATTCTTATCTTTAATGACGGAGTCTCTTCCAATAAGCTTCTCTTGTGGTTGTGTGGATGGCTGTGTCTTTGCATCATCACTTGTGTAGGTGTCTACGTGATGATCTGGGAAGTCTTGTGTGTTTAAGTCATCATGTTCAAATGTCTTTTCCTCAGTTTGGCAACTCATGGGTGAAGGCGAATGCTCAGGCGTATATTTAAACTGGAATGTAGGCTGAAAAGGCTCTGATGAACTGCGTGACAAGATTTTATGTTTAACCATTTCCTCTTCGTAGTGACAGACCTACAAAACAACAAAACAGTCATGTTATATCTCTGGTCTATGTATAAAATCAAAACTGAGAGAAAAAAACACCACATACCTGTAATGATTTCTCTCGTTTTCTGAGTTTGGATTGCTCTCTATAAGGGAAACAAATAATGATACATTTTTTAATACATTTTTTCACTTTTACCTTTAAATTCAAGTCAACAAAACACACCATCTTTGTTCAACATCTTTCTTTTAAATAGCATGGAGAGCACATGTGTTAAAATAGTCGCAGAACCTACCCCACATCTGCCAGTTTCACTGTGTTTTAAGCACATGCCCGCATGCAGACTTATTCTGTCCTGACACTGCTAAGCTGTAGCTTGGTGTTAACTCTATTTCTTACAATCAAGAAGTGCATGAAATAATAACACATTATTAAAAAATGAGGTGCAGGTCCAGTGTCAATGCTGACATTAGTGTAGTTCAGCTCAGTATTTGTATCATGTCAAGATGAGCTTGCTAGCAGGATTATTGTTATGGTAACTAGAGAAGAACTTGGACAGTAGCGCACAAACAATGAACTAATTCCTGGAAAGGACAGCAGTTCAGTAATTCTGAGGGGTTGATTCCAGACATCCTTCAATCTATTCATGCCAACACTCACTTCTAGGGTCAGTTAGAATATGTCTTGTTATAAAGTGTAAAAAAAGAATGAATCATATCAAAGCTCTTTATATTTCATGAGAAAAGATGTTGTAAAATACTGAGTTAAAACTGTTTTAAGTAAAACTCTACACCTATGGCCAACAGCACAAGCTAAACTTTTCTCTGAATGTCAGAAACAGTCTCTGTCACATGGACAATTGCCGGAAGTTAGAGCATGAAAGTGGCAGATGGAAACCACAAAATGCCTTTTGAGCCTACACGCACACAAAGAGGCGCGTACTAAGAGAAACCATTCCTTCATATGCGAGTTCGGGTAAAAACAGTCAAAATGTGAGAGATCTTGAGAAATGAGAATTTACGGTTTCTTGTGGTTTTTCTGGTAGCTTGGTGTTAACTGCTCTTCTCTCTCCTCTGCTTCCTCTGGTGACGAGCAGCTTCTGCAAAGACGAAGAGGCCCGACTTAGCAAGTCAAATTGTGTATAGTAAAGCAATATAACACACACACACCTCAGGTGAAGAGAGAGCCTAATGTGTTGTGGTTTTCACAGTTTGAGCAGAGATATGCATTTTCTTTCCTATGTATAAGGACAGAGGTTCCATTTCAACAAAGTGCCCAAAATATAAACACATGATCACTCTTTCATCTTTTTCCAGTAAAGCCAGAGTAACACTGCTGCAGATCATAATGAAGGTGAACAGCCCCCCCTCAGTTTCTGCATTCATTTGAAGAAACGGTGCCCCAAGTTGAGTTATTTTTTGCCTTAAACACCACACAACTGAAAAGACTGACCTGTATCGGGGATTGGGGTTCTGGCTGCAGTTCCAACTTTCAGGAGTCACTTTATAATAGTGTGAGGGGACGCTTCGCCATTTCAGACACTCTTCACACTGTAACCACATGGGGCCCCTGTAAATACCAACAAGTGAGAACCGACAGTTAAAGAAGGAATTAAAATAGCACCTATCTCATCGAAGACAATCAGAACATGAAACTATCTCTCAGCAGTTCTGGTTACATTGAACTTAAACATCTTCTGTTCAACCACTTTAGATTTTCTTCGCCAGAACATCATAACAATTATGACGTTCAACAGTTTCCTGCTTCAACAAGTTAGCTTCAGAGTCTCAAATCTCAGATTTCAAGCTTTTAAAAGAAAAACTGATGATTTCTTAAGCACTTTGTTTGACGACTGGACAGGTTACAGCATGAGAAGTTATCCAACTGACCTGCAGATTCTGGGCTAAATACTTAAAGGGAAGTAGAACGTGCACTTTCTCAGTGGTTGTTACAGTTTCTGCCACACCAGGGCAGATACACCAAGACTCAATGAACAATGACATCATCTGAACAATATCAACCCTGCAGTGTTCAGTTTTCAAGGATATTTCAGTATAAAAAGAAACTATGAGATTTTCTGGATTACGTATTGCCTATAAGATTAGTCCTCTGTCCAGTCTTCAATATAGAGCATTGAAAGCTTAGCCAGATAGAGTTTCAGATCAAAGATGCAGCACTGCCCATACAGAACGGTAGCAGGTTTCACAGGTAGGAAGATGGAAAAGATATGTCAGAGCCAAGTAAACATGTCACTTGCAAGTAGCAGGGATTTCTTCAAAATATGCTACAACAAGAACAGGCTGACACTCACTCATCAGCTTCTTCTTTGTCTTCATTGTCATCTTTGTCTAGAGCCTGAAACTCTCGCTCTCTGGCTTTTTTCTCTGTCACCTCCTTCCAGTAGTCGTTCAACTTTAGGCCCAAAGCTCCAAGGGTAAGTCTTGAGTAAAAACAAGGGAATAAAAAATCTTTTTCATAACAAAAAAGCAGTTGTTGGAGAACTACGTCGATCAAATCTTTGGAAGAAGTGTTCTCCAAACCTGTATTCTTTGGTGTACTCAAAGTCCTGCTTGTTGTGAGCAGGTTTGAGAAAGTTACACTCGATGACGCCGATGACCCCAATCCCTGCTCTCTGACCAGAGGTCTGAAAGGGTGTGAGGAACAAGATGTAAGAGGAGGCAATGCTCCAGCTGCTCCAGCAGAAACCTTTCCCCTTACCTTGAGCTGGCAGCCCACTTTCTCGTATGCCTTAATGAGTCGGTTCTTGTGGTACATCATGATGCCATAGTGGTCCTTGTTCTTGGGGTTTAAGCCAAAAGTCACCTTCACTTTTTCTTTCTGGCAGACACCAGTTAAGGATGGCAGCGCTAAATGTTTAGAGGTCAGTTTCATTGCAAAGTCCAACAATTCAAATAAAGCTTAATACCAAAAAACCTCCAGCATTAGCGTTAGTTCTAACTGCTGATTGTAAATCTTCTCTACTATCATCTTGCTTCAGGTTTATCTGTGAGCGTTTGGCTGGTTTTCAAAACATTCACGTGAGCTGGAGAAAAAAAAAATACATTCCACAATCATTATCACTTCAAAGGAAATATTGGTCAAACTTGCAGATCAAAGTGAAAAAAAAAGTGAAATGCAACAATTTTGTTGTATCTTCTGATTTCATCTCAGTAAGTAAAGTAGTTTAATTTAGCCCCCAAAAATCACCAAGTTCATAATTCTTCCTTCGTTTCAAAGTATACATGCGGCATGAGTAAAGATACACTGAACTGCGGTTTGTACACGTCATGCTCAATGTGTGTCAGCCTCTTTGAGACAAGTTTGGCAAGAATCTTCTTCCCTCTCAAAATGATCTGAGTCCTCGGCTTCAGGTACAAGATACTGAGGTAGGCCTGAGATAAAAAGCAATCAAACAAACAAACAAACAAACAAACAAAAAGAGAGTAAAAAAGTGAGAGTTTTAAAATCTAAAATTCTACATATCTTGTTCTATTTAGTTATTTTTATCTGTCCAACGGTGTCTCCCCCCCACCCCCACCCCACCCCACCCCCCATAGCCACTGAATCTGCCACCATCTGCACCTGCATTCACCTTTCCTTAAAAGAACAATTTTCTCGTAAGAAATGTTCTGACATGGTCAAAGTACTGTGACGAAGCGAACCCTGACCTGTAAAAATAAAACCTATGAAATGTGATATGCAGACTGATCTGATAGCTGCATAAGTTTAAGAAAATCTCTAACTGTATATTTTTCTGTACACAGAAAACGTATATGTGCATTCCAGTCGATTTTTAACTGCCTCATCCCCCTATGCTTTTAAATGAAAACACCGAAATATAAGATATCCTAATCAGACATATCATTAGAAAAATGTACACAAACAAGTGAATAACTTTGCAAATGTGTTTTTTAGGACTATGTGAAGTATGAAGAGCCTGAAGGTGTTGAGATGTTTTACCAACTCACCCTGAGGCTGTAATACATGTCTGGAACATTCTGCTCAGGTCTCAGGGATCCACTGTTCCTCAGACCCTTCTTAAGTTCTTCAACATGAATGTCAGGCAAGCGAAAGTCTGCTTCATCACTCTCAAAGTCGATCTCCGTCTTACCGTCTTTGGCTCTTTAGGTGAAGGAACAGAAAACGGTTGTGAGAACAGCTTGTCACAGCTCGTCTGCTTGTGCTGAGAGGCTACCCCAAAGGAGGCCCAATCTGCCATAGCTACATTTTGTTTATTTTCAACAAATTATAATTCCTTTATTCACACTTGTGAATTAATTAGGCTGATATCTTTAAATGCCTTCCACAGGATGGGTGAATATGCTCACATGGTCACCTTTTTTAATTTTTTTTTATAATTTAGTGTTAGGAGGAATTGAAATAAAAGGTATGAGAAACATGAAAACATTTCTTGGACACTCTTATAGATTAAATCTATGAAAATGAAGAAATCTTCCCATGGGCAGATGCAAATGTGGCTCTGCTCCTCTAATAATGACGTCAGTTTGATTTTGAATATGTTTTGTTCACCATTGATTTGCCTAAAGCAATGTCTAAACAAATGTGAGTCTGCGCAGTCTGTGACTGCATGCTCAGCAGTGTCGTGGGCTACATTTAAACTCAGCTCAACAAACACCTGACACTTAAACCGGAGTTTGGAGTGCACTAAAAATAACAAACCATATCGCTCTATAAAAGAAATGTGTTTTTCATAACCAGGCTTTACATAACTAACATAGTTTGAGCAAAGAAAAACAATTTCATCATTCATAATTCTCCAATCATCTAAAACAACAGATTTTTACCTGCGGACACTCCAGATTAATATCTTGGTGCCTTTTTTGGAGGGAATGGAGTCAAAGTGAGCATGAATCTGTTCCTCGGAGTTGACGATGGAGTGTTGGAAGATGGCTGCCAGGCTGGCCTCTGAGTCCTCGGTCACCACCAGCGACTGTGATGTCAAATTAAGGTCTGGACATAACAGAGTCGGAACACACCTCGTCTCCTGACTCACTCTGACATACCTTGACATACCAATTCTCAACAACAAACACACACAAATGCGGAAGATGTCCAAATACCACTCATCTCTTAACTCTGTACGTCACATCTATTTGGTAAGGATATTGGTTTGCTGGTTGAAGGGAACGATGGGGATGATGACGGCCTGGGCTTTGATGTTTTCCAGGTAGGTCTGAGACAGCAGGCCCACCGTCTGACAGCCCCCGTTCTTGGTGAAGATGAGCGCGTCACGGCCCAGGCGCATGGAGCCCGACTTGAAGCCGTTCCCATACACCCCGATGGCCTGCAGGCTGGCCTTACCCGAGCCCTTCTCTGTGAAGCCAAAGCTACACCCCACGATGAAGACAGATTAAAAGACGATGCTCATGTATATATGATGAAAAACAACTTTTACTGTAGAGTGTTTTTTTTTTGACTAACTACATTGATTAAATGTTAGGGAAAAGACACAAAAATATTCCACAATGATCTGAGGTTGGTAAAATGTAGGTGTGAGGCTTAATAAGTTGAGAAAAGACCATACTGAACTCTGATAATCCCTTTGGTGTTCGACATGATCTGTGATTTGTTTTATGTGTGCACGTCACGTGGATGTGTTTGAGGCTCACCTGAGCATCTTGTGCAGTTTGCTGGGAGTCATGCCACTGCCATTATCAGTAAAAGTCAGACAGAGCTGGTCGCCGGCATGAACAGCATCTATCCAGATCTGTCTGGCGGACACACCGGGGTCTAACGCATTATCTGGAATGTGAAGGACAGAATGAAATGACCAAGTGTGGAGCCAGGGGGACACAAGAAGGAGAACAGGTTCCATCAGTAAAACTTAATAATCAAAAGCTTTTAAATTAAAATAAATTTTTTTTTTACAGTCTTTCCTTGCACTTGTCCTCAAAAACAGGTTTGTTGAAAATGCAACGCTCATAATAAACCATCAAACTTCAGCAAGTCAAAAACTAAATCTAAAGCTAATGCAACTAATCTAAAACTATGAACTGAAACTCAGACCTTTTTTTTTTGGACATGTTGATGCTCAGACCAAACTGGGCCGTTTAATTGCTGCAGAGCCATTTTAGTCTGGTGGATGTTATTGCTGATGCTTTGAGAATTGCCCTTTTTCTGTTACTGTTTGGCTGTTTGACGCTTTGACCTCCAACTTCTCGCCGTGTCACTGGATAAGTCACAACCTCACATAACTTCTAAATGTTTCCCCCACCCATGCTCTTTGGACAAGTGTTTGCAAAGACCACCAGCTCCTCTGCATGCTGAGAAAACAATCAGGAAAACATGGTAAACTAATTAAAAATGTGTCCTGTTCCAACAATATGTGTTGGGTTTGGTTTGTATGTTCTTTATTTTCTTTTTCACAACTCTGACAGGCCAGGCTGAAGTGGGGGGTTGGTTTTTGGAAACACACTGTTCCCCTTTTCTTTCCCAAAGAATGATCTAATCTGCTGAATGACTAAATTCTTTTTTATTCCCAGTAGCAGCAGAGACGGTTCGCTCCTATGTACCAGACGCTGCACCTTGTTTTGGACTGATCTCAGCAGAGGCGCCACAGGAACGACAGACAACTGGCCCAAGCGGTTCCTGCTAAAAAAAACCCTCAGGCGACAAAGCCCGTCTCTCGTGAGCCAATGAGAGCTCACAGAGTGGAGGAACGACGGCGGTGACAGCTCACACACAGAGTCACATGCAGGCACGGCCCGACCGATTTAATAATAATAATAATAATAATAAATAAATAATAATAAACACAATGAGGAATTAGACTGAAAGCGAGGACAGAAAACGCTGGCACAGGAAGTGTCGTAAAAATAATGCATGGAAACTTTTTAAAAAACGCATCCTGCATCACAAAAGCCCACGGCGCGCGCTTGTTATTGCGTTATATCTCTATTGTAACACCCCGAGTGGCAACAAGCGGCCCTGTGAGGCTGTTTAGGGCACGGATGCTGCCACTGTGAAAGAGGAAGTCCGTCGGTCTGTTTCTGGCCCCACCAGCGTCTGTTTAACACCAAGTTTGCTCAGTTTCTGCGCGCTGGCGGAAGAGCGTGCAAAATGAAACCATGAAAACATGCAGTCGCACGACAACAGAGTGCAGGTGCGCAGGTCCCGAGCGACTTTTCCTTCTTTCCTTCATCAACGAGCACCCACCTATTAACTCTGCCACCGCGCTGAACGGCCAGGTGTGACTTGTGGAGTTGCTGTTTAGGAAGGACGGACTCATCTGCAAAAGAGAGCAATAACTACTCGTAAGTCTGTTTCCGCTTCCATTGCGCTGCAGCCAAACGGAGCAACTGCGCGCGGACGGGGGAATAAACCCCCAAAACTATGACAATTCGACAAAAACAAAAACTTACGGAACTCAGGCGAATCCCATGCTCGCTCAGCCTGGCCATGTTTTGTCGCTGACTACTTTTTTTGCCACATGGAGTGTGCGCTCGCACAGCGCAGGTACGTCAGTGCGCAGAGCAGTGGGTGCGTCCTGTGGGTCCTAGCCAGAGGAAGTCAGACTGACTGTGCAGAGACAGGCGCCCAGAGGCAGCGCTCTCAGCTTCCTGCATGTTTCAGTGAGGACAAACACGCCACGCTATCCAACTATACGATACTCGTGTGTGATTTTTTTGGCGATCGTTGTGCGTGTCAGATTCTGTATTTATCTGAGAGCTCTGTGTTAGTTTGAAAAGACACCCAAATGGAGACGGTGTCATGCTCTCAATCACCTGCTTTATGTCAGAAATATTCCCCAGGAGGGAATACAATGATAAAAATCACTTCCACTGCCTTTCAAAAGCACGATAATTAGTTACTTGAATAGTAGAAATATCTACTAATAAATGTTAACTAACTATATGGGGCCAAGTCATTGGAGAGGACCAGACACAAAGAAATATTTTTTGTGGAGTGTTTTACTCCCCGACTGTATTCAGACAGAATGCAGCCTTCATTTTATCATTTTGAGAAGATAGGATAATAAATCTAAAAACACTTTCCCTCTCAGTAAAGTTAATTTAGCTACTTTAACCTTTAATAACAAAGACAGATAATGTGGCTGCTCTCCTACATAAACAGAAAATAAGACACTCAGCCACATCACTAGAATATCTTACAGTGAAATTTCATAAATAAACAGTAAGATACAATTTCATCGCTCCATGTTATTACAACTGATCCTGCACGAACTTTAATAACTTATTTTAAATATATCAATGAGAAACTCAGTCACGTCCAGTGGATAGTCAACAGCTTTGATTTATACCTAGACACAGCATACAAACACTCCTCTTTCTCCCCTCTGTGACGGACATCAATATACAAAATGTACTTTTAGTAAAATAAACAATTTATGACACCGTAACAAGGATTTTTAACATTAGATGTGTGTCACCTACGCCACTGAACTTCGAACTCAAAGGAATGGAGAAAGCGCGCACACACACCTGACGATGTCCTTCCACTTACAAAGTACATTTATTCGTCACACACCAGCTTATTGATATTGTAACTCTCATCTATGTACTTATCCAGCTGTTACCTCTCTGATTTACCATTTTCCGTCTGTTCAGAATCATTCAGTTGCCAATAACGGTCATTAGCTGTCGCTAGCTTCCCAGTCGGGTAATATTTCGCGGGTTTGTCACATCTGATGGGACTTCTGAGTTCTGGCAAGGTTTGTAGTTGCTGGTCTTAAGGTGATGATATGCTATTATACTCCCTTATTCCTCAACCAATGCACAAAAAGCACTGTAGCCCCAGTTCACCCGGCTACATTTCTCCCCTGCTACGAGTCGTCCCTTATGCATCAACGGTCCCTTTCAGTTGTGATGAATAGAGAACCATACCGGCTAGAGCCTGAGAGAGTACGTCTGGGCTAAAGACCACTGTGTTGCATGCAGATATAGGCAAGTTAAAAGGGTTTCTGTTTTTCCCAGCTGTTGCTTTCGGACTTCTGCGTGGGGTGGGAACGGGTGTGTCACCCTGGACAGTTCCCACTCTTCTCTTTCCGGGAACAGGCACAGGCCTCTCCTCTGGCCCTGGAGGAGAACAGGGGAGTGGTTCCTCCTCCCAGTCCTCATCAGGACTGTCACTCATTTCCTGCTCTAGTCCCTCGTCATTCTCCACCCTGCTCTTAGCTTTACCACACGGATAGCTGTCTGTCTCAACAGTCATCGGATCCAAATCCTCTGGTTCTTGAGTTTCTTCATGGGTAGCTGCTGGATACCTGACTCCTTCCACCAAAAGATCAAACGTAATGACAGATGTCTTCATATTGAAACACCTGACCTATTCGTTAGTCTCAGTGGCAATGACAGGAAAGCGGTTTTAAACTTTCAGAAGCGTTATAATTTCGTGTAATGTATTTTTAAGCATGATGTCTTTTTCATCATGTGTGCACATTAACTGATTACACATCATACCAACGTGTTCATGCTTCATTCTATTTAAAAAAACAAAACACAAAAAGCAGAGCAAAGGCTCCTTGTACGTTGATATTAGGTATTAAGAATGAATGGCCATAATAACAGAGTAAATTTGTTTAAGGTGTGCGTTACACCATTTCTAAATTAAAATTACTTCCTTGTTAAGTCAGTGGCTGACAACACTACCGGCTGACAACAACGATGACGTGCTATCACTGAATAACTGAATGTGTACAGCTTTCACAAAAGCACACGCTATTTGCCTCAGCATGTGAGATGTCCTATGATTGGAAGAGTTCTTCCACACTGCTGCCTCCCAAGAAGGTGTGTTTATGGAAAGTGGTGGTGCATGGGTGGGGGGAAAAACCACTGTGCTCACTGGAGCTACAAGACTAACAAGTTTTGAAGGTTTCCACTGGGCCAACAAACTACAACAGGTAGTTCAGTGTAACAATATTCAACTTTAGTTTTTCAAACAACGGAATTGTCTGTTTGTATTTTGAAGATTAAAATTGGGATTTTTTGACAACAAGAAAATGTGACAAATGGAAGGGGATTTCCATTTCTAATCTTGTTCACACTAGAAACGATTTCAGTTAAACCACCATCATATGAAATTTTCCTGGAAGGCCACAGCTGACTGAAATACAGGGAAACTGTTGCTCTCAGAATGCCGGTTTACTAGTTTCTAGAGGTATCAGTCCCCTCTCTGTGGGACCATCTGCCAGTACATATACAGGGCTTAGAACTTTCCTTGTTGACAAAGCTTACATGTAGGGATGGTTCCAGTGACCCCAGTGTGGCTAACTGGACACTCCAAAGCCCCAGCTGGTTACGGCAGACAGCCACAACCAGTTCTGCCAGAGGTTACTTCCTGTTGAAAGGGGATTCTTTTTCATTCCACAGAAACCTCTTGCATGACAAACCGTTTCAACTGGCTCGTAAATCGGTTGGACAAATTGGGAAATGAATTAACTGTGTGTATTACTATTGTATCACATTGAATTTTTATAGGCTTGAACTAGATGGTTTGTTGTGATGTGATAGTTATTATAGTCCAACACAACACAATTGGATCATCCAGAATTTCAGTCCAAAGCAGCTGCAATCAAAGATAACTAAAGATACAGAAATAAGGAATCTGTAAAAACATTTGAAAAAATAAAAAGAAGAAGAAAAGCCATAATTTTATTTTTGTCCTTCATTTGTTAATTAAGTCAATTTCTTGTGGCATGAAACAGTCCCCATCGTTGGTCTCCACTGTTGGAACGTTCCAGTTTTTCTTTCCATCCATTAACTATCGCCAAATAATCCTCCTCAGAGAATTCCTGCAGGGAACAGAGACATTTACTGTCCTAATATAGTGTCTTTCGTGGCACAAATCATCTGTGTGAGGGTGTGTGCACTTGTGCATTAACCTGGATGAATTCCTCCTTGATGGCCTCTGCCCTCTGCAGCTCAGTCTGAATCACTTGGATGAACTGGGCTGTCCGATCCTCAGCCCGAACATTAGAGAAACCGGCCTCCTGAATAAACTACACGGACAGTCAGAATGAGGATGAGTTGAAACAGCACCACCTCCTGAAGGGTCATCGTAATACAAGAGCACCCCACTTGAACGGATTTATGTAGGGCCTTTATGAAAGACTGTAGAGACTCAACAAAAAAATAAAGCTTTAAAAGGAGGCAAATCCACCTGACTTAAATATCTTGTACAATTTTCATAGGTAGAAAACATGATGAATAAACAGTTTTCTCAATTTTCCATCCGTGTTAGTGCTCATTTGCTACAATTTTTTTTCCCGATTTGCTTCAAGGGATGTGGTTCCACCAGGCAATAAGTGGATAACACACATTGGCAAAATGATGAGGAACAAGATGAAATTAAATATTATATATATGCAATTATTTGTTTAAATAAAATTTAGCTCAAGAACAATTATTCAAAATGATATATTCCCACAACTGAACAAAGTGTTATCGGGTGCAGAGATCAGCATCCTTGCATGCATGTGGACAACAACTAGTAGGTATATAGTTTCCATTGGTTTGATTAATCTGTAATTTAAGGTGACAATACAACTAACATATACAAAAATATTGAAACTACAATAATTATAACAGTCTTACTGGTAGACAGTCCTCTATATTCAGGAGTAGTTCAACAATTTGTTCAGTGAATAAACACAGTTTGTTCCATGACTAAAGAAAGCTTAATAGCCTCATTTAGCAGTTAACGATAGAGCCCCCCTTCATAATTGGTCACAGTAAAACTCCTCTTAATTGTTTTTTTCTTTGTGTCATGGTTTATTTCAGGTTTTATTTGTTTTGTTCTAATCAATGTTAGGCTTTAACCCCCTCATTCCTTTAGGTTGAAATGGATTACTCTGGTTCAATGGTTTTCATATTACTGTGGTCATGTGGTCTGGAGGGTAGCAGCCACTCTACTAAAACTGCTATACTGTTCCCTAAAACTGTTAGTGGTTTTGTGGATGCAATCGCTTGCATGCTATGATGTTCCTCTGGTAGTCAGTCTAAAGGTAGTAGTGGTTAATGACATTTTTGACCACTGCATGTCATTTCGATGGTTTTAAAGCAGTCATTTAAATGTTATTTCAAATGTCATTAGTTGCCATTTATATTTTACAGTCAAACACTTGTTGATGGCAGCTAATAAAGTGTTTAAACACATATGTGTTGTGATGTAAGGATATTCAGCTGATATGATATTCTTTTTATTCTTATTGTTTCTCAACTCTTCCTTTTGTGTCACTTGGATACCACTGTTTCTAAAATCTGAGTCTCAATGAACACTTTTAACTTGATGGGAGCTACACCTTATTCCATCTTAACTTAAACTCTTGGTTTTTAAAATAAAATGAAACAGAAGATCAAAGTATTATTGAAAAGTATTAGGACTGATATAGCAGTAGAAGGTGCTCATATCTGAACTTCCACGAGTCAACAAAAGCCTGAGCTCTGCTGCAGGTTCACCTTGCCGTATTCAGAGGGTGTATAGAGGACGTAGCCTCTCTGTTCCACATAGGCCTCAAACACTGGCGTCCAGGGCTTTTTCCCACAGCAGTAGTCACTGATAAGAAGCTGGCCTCCTGGCTTTAACCATGACTGGATACAAGGAAACAGAGTTAGTGATAAAGAGTATTATTTACTTTCTTTTCTTACTTTTCCCTCCATAACAAATTCTGGATAAACTATCTCAATGTAATGTGAGTTTTAACTCAATGCTACAGTAAAAAATGGAGAGACTGCTCACATGGAAGCGTTTAAAGAGAGACAGTTTGTCATCTATGTGCAGGATTGTGTCTCTGCTGTAGATCACATCAAATGAACCATCAGGAAATGTCCTTTTGGTGGCATCAGCCACCTCAAACTGCACCTGAAGTTAAAGCAACATCGGTCAGATATTTCTGACAAACTGTTAGACAAATGATTGAATCAAATCGAACAGTTTGTCGATAAAACACAACTCATGAAGAAACACATACTGATGGGAGTTTCTCAGTTGCTGCCCTCTCTATGGCAATTTCTACCATGTTGTCAGACAGATCCAGGCCGAGCACCTCCACTCCAAATGTCTGAAAAAAATGATCCATATCTACATTTAGATTCTTGTAACTATGATGTATACACTGCAGAATCTCACTGTTTCCACTAGCAGCTGTCTCTGATTTGTGCCTATTACCTTTGCCATGTAGAAGTCTCCTCCCCCGATACCACAACCTACATCCAGAACCTTCTGCCCCGGCTTTAAATTCAGCAAATCCACAAACACCTGTTGGCATACACATTTAATTTTATTTTCATATTCTATCTAGGATGCATGTTTGTGCACGCTCTGTATAGAGTTATAGTGAACAACCCATTGATTAAATATAATCTAACCACAGATTTTTTTTTAGTACATATAAAAGAAGCATCCACTTGGCTGCTCACCATAAAGGCTTCAATGATTGTCATGTAGCAGTAATCGTTATCTCAAAGGGAACTTCTCCCGTCAATAAAAATAAAGCTGACTTCATGTTATTTTTCTGGATATTTTTGGGCCCAGAAATGACGATGCACTTCACATCAGAACACTTTCTGGTGGCAAAGCACACTCACAGCTGAACATGGGATGGTTGGAAGTGTTGCTTAGACAAATTCAAATTTAATGGCTCTAGTCATCATTTTGCCCTCAAGGTCTGCAGCAATCCTGACCAGCATTAGCATTCACTGCAAATGTCAGGAACTTTCACCTGGTTCTATATTCCTTAAAATCTCAATTGATGCCTAAGTTCCATAGATTGTTTTTATTCTGTCTTTCTGTTTGTCTTGTGGATTTCACCTATATTGGTCTCTCCGTTCATGCATTAAATACTGCTAATGTTCTCTTGGAGGGCTGCTGCCTAACCTGACAACTTATAGCTGAAGAGGTACAAAAGTTCTCAAATTGTATCCAAAAGCAGAACATGAGTAGTGGCAGGGTCTGAATACCCCCCGAGGAGCTGAATACAGGGTTCACCTGAGAAAAACAAGGCTGGTGATTAGAGCACTAATGTGTGCAGGTTTTCCACGTTTGTTCTGTCCTTACATTCACTGTCTTTCAAAGGATTGATTTCTTTTGCGTTATTGCCAGGTCACTGTCAGACATTTGTGCAGCTTCACAAAGAATCAATGATGAACTTTGCCATTGCTGGAAATTCTTAGATTTTGTTGAAAAAAAAATCTCTCGAGGGTCACAGCCTCCCTTGGTTCATGTCTCTTTCTTTGGAAAAAAGAGAGCGAGTCGTACAGCTTGTCAAACACAAATATAATAGATGGTTTAACAGAGAACAGAGGAAGCAGAAGAGTTTCCTCTGACACAGCTGATAAGGTCAAGTTAATTTGTAAGTCATATAGCATTTATTGTCTTTTTTTGGCTTTTGTGATACTATAACAATGACTCTGAGGAATGAGAACAAATCAAAGTAATGTGAGGATTTTACCTGGAAACAGACTAAACAGAGGGGATTTATCCTGTCACTAACATGCTTGACTCCTTTCAGCCGTTTTCTCGTCTTACTGACTTCTTTCCTACCCTGGTGGTGCTGGGGCCACCCGTGCTGACGTAACCAGACCCGAACATCTTCTCGTAGCGCAGGATGCCTCGTCTCGTGTACTGCTGGTTGTCCAGGAACTGCTGGAAGGTGCTGAATCCTGTCTGGGCACTTGGGCAGCGGGGCACCTTCTGCAGCAGCCAACAGATCTGATTTGGATTGTTTTTCATCTGAATGAGGAGGAGGATGAGGACACATGGGTGTAAACCACAAAGCAAAGTGCAGTATTGTGATCGTTTGAATTATTTGGCATGTGGTTGCTGTTACGGTACCTCAACATAGGTCTTAACTTTCTTTCTCATCACAGTTTCAAAACCGAACTTTTGTCCTCCGTCCGGGCCCTCCACTTGCACTGAAGATGCCATGTGACTGTACTGGGCCTCACTGCGGTAGTACGTGGGGTTAAAGTCCCTCTTGCTGTCACCTGTGAAGAGAGTAAAAAACTAAACCATCTTTCTATTTGTTTTGAATTTGTAAATAAGTTACAGTGACCTCTGTGGCTAAACATTTACGATCCTTTATAGAAGAATGTCGGATTTAAATGGAGAGCATGTTGAACTATTAAAATCAAAGACAGGGAGAAGTTTTACTGTTAGCCCACTACCTGACCGATGGTTACAAGACTCTCTGAAAAAGAGAAAGCCGCCAGGCTGCAGCCAGTTTAGCATTTTCTCCATGCAGGTCTTTAACTCCTGGTCACTCAGGTACATCAGCAGCCAGTTGGAGAAGATGAAGTCGATGCTGAGGACAAAACAAATAACACCTTTAGAAAATAAGGGATGAAATATATTTCTGTTCTTCTTTCTCAGCAACTTTGTGGGTTATGAGCAATTGCTTTGAATCCACAACCTTGTGGATTCATTGGGCTTTGAAATGCACTGAAACTGGTCATAAATCTCAAGAATAGAACAACCGGAACACATGAGACATATAATATGAGTGTGTAACAGATCAACCTGCACCGGGATGACTGATGGAGCTTCAACAACACCCTTAATTTGTGTGAAGGTTGTTAGATGGCACGGCCGGGTATGACCTTAAACGTCTTTGGTTTACTAGTGTTTACTGTTGATGTGACGAGACACAGCAGCAGCAAGCTTTTTATGCTTGCTAATATTTTATGTGCACACCTTGAAATTTAATCCAACTATTGTGTGCAAACCTTAAGTTTGGAGACTTTAATCAAATAAAATCTTTGGTTAAATGATCAGACCTGATTATCTGTGTTTAGGAGAGATTGGTTTTAACAAAGGTGCTCAATCAAAATGACATCAGAAATATACTGTGCAAAACACAATAAAGCAAAGCTTAATTGGTCAGACTAGAGCAGCGGTGCAAGATAATACTGATTCACCGATAAGGGAGAAAAAAATGATGATTAAAATCATTCAAATGAATCCAGAATACTGTGGAAATGAATTAATTAGGTGGAAGATGAGAAAGTTATTGGATCACAGAACAAACTTCATTTCATTGGTGACACAAAGTTGAAAATGTAAGTATAACTCAATTTTTAAATATTTTGTTCTCTCCATAAAACATTTCTATAACTTAAACAAACATAGAGCTATTTAGACACGTTTATGGACTGCAGGCATCTACACACACACACACCTGTGTTGGGGGACATCCAGCTTTGTGACATCGGCTTGGATGAAGGTAGCGTTACCATGGTGACCGTTGTTCTGCCTGTTCTTCTCCACAAAGCTCTCCATAAAGTCCACAGCTGTCACGTGGGCAGCCTTGGTCAGCAGGTGTCTGGTGTAACGGCTGAAGAGAAACACGGTAACTGTCACATATGTTAAGTCCACTTAAAGGCAGAAAAGTGTACCTCATTTTACTTTTTTTTTTCTTGCAGGAATACATTTAGAATTTTTAAAATAGACTTGGCTTTTGGGGCTATGTATTTCTGTCATGATCTAAAATAAATAATGAAATCAGTAAAAGCGTTTGCATGTTCTCCCTCTGTCTGCGTGGGTTCTCTCCGGGTTCTCCGGCTTCCTCCCACAGTCCAAAAACCTGCATGTTAGGCTGATTGGAGATTGGGGAAATTGTCCTTAGGAGTGAATGTGAGTGTGAGTGGTTGTGTGTCCTTGTATGTCCTGTGTGTGGCCCTGCGATGGACTGGCGGACTGTCCAGGGTGTACCCTGCCTCTCGCCCGTTGACCACTGGGATAGGCTCCAGTTCCCCCCGCGACCCCCTCAGGGATTAAGCGGTATTGATAATGGATGGATGGATGGATGGAAATCAGTAAAAGCATTTTGGATGCAGCTGCATTCTTACCCAATCCCAGCTCCCAGCTCCAGCACTCTGTATCCATCCAGAGGTGGCAGCATGGAGAGGATCTCTGGCAGCTCGTGCTCAGTTAGCTCGCTGGCACGAGAATCCAGCATCATCTCCTCCACTGTGGCCAGCTTGGAGTGCTCCTTCCAAAACTCTGTCATGTTGCAGCGAACTGTGAATACAAAAGTGTGTGATTAAAGTGGATGCTAACTATGATAGTTTAAGTACCATCAATGAAGAAGCAACTTTTAATTAACAGCATATGACTGAATGATCAAACAAAAATGACAAATACTACAAATAAATCATAGTAGCGTAAGCCTCCGAATGATAGTGTCCCTTTACGATGAAGTGATTGTGGATAATAAGTGACCGATTAATTTGAACTATTGAACTATCCCGTGGCAGTAAGGTGTCTGTTTTAAAGACTTAAATATATTTGTGTGCATAATTAGTAAGTTACGTTAAATCTAGTGTCTTTCATTTTCAAAATGACGTTTCATAGGCCAGAGAGATTATTACCAAATGTTTGGGAAATAATTCCTCAAAAATAAATACCCACGGACAGTTTGACCAGCATTCAAATTAATCATTAGACAAACATGCTGATGCAATCTTACAGTAACGCTGTGACGTGGAACATAAACATCTAGAAATCTCCTGTGTTCCATAAATCTGAAGATTTTATGGTCCTCAACAGGTTTAGACTTGCTCTCTGACAAAAACAAATCAAGAGAGATTCAGCATAAAATCATTCTGTCAATGTGGTGACACCTCTAAAACCTAGGGTCTTTTGAGATTTGTATTATGTTTTTAGAAAGTGATGTCACTTGCAAGTAATAAAAGACTACTGTGCATTTTTTTTTACAAAATAATAAAAACACTGGACTACAAATAGGAGACAAATTTTCACTCTGAAAATGTCCTGATTTTGTGTTGCTTTACAAAGTAGACTCTAAACCTCGAAGAAAAGGTGACATCCATAGAAAAGATCTGTCCACAGAGCGTTACACACAAAAGAAGGGATAACAGCAGTGAGGCTAACAAAGCTAGAGGATAATTTGACAGCTTTAGTCCCATCACTGATGCAATCCAGCCCAGCGCTTACACTGGGATTACTTCCACCAGCTGAGTGAACAATTACAACAAAGCAGCACGTGGTAGATTCCACCAAACAATACTTGGGTGCCATCATGTGCATCAGTCAAAAATCAAAAATCTCCAAAATGAAAGTTTAACAGTGGTCAGACATTCTGCTCATACCTTTCTCCATGGTGGTCTTTAGTCAATAACTGCAGCCAAAAAATAAGATTAAAAACTCATTCAATCTGGCAATTATTAATAAACACTATACTATTACTAGCCCATTTGTCATTATTTGTTCATGTGTGGGCCTTTTTAAATAATGATGGCCCACGGAGGAGGTGGTCGTCAGGTAGGTGTCTGACCATTAGGATGCGCCCAATACGAGGCAAGGGGAGGGGATGCACATGAATAATTACACCGGGACAAGGGCGCACAGACTGGGAGAGCTTTCTCCTCTACGTGTGCAGTAACGCTAGGTGAAGACATCAGATAGCAGTCAGCTGAGAAAGGATGGAGGCTCAGTGACGCACACTTACATCTTTCTGAACGACGGCTGCTCTAAACGAGTCTCCCAACGCCAGTCAGCCCCGGTTTGGTTTGGTCTCCCCTCTTCGGACTCGCGCTGACGCGCTGGAAATGTCCCGTGGCGCGCCACAATTACGCAACATTGCCTCACACTGTTAAAGTGGAAAGGCGGGACTGCACGATGGAGAACACAGTGGATTTTACTTACAGATAGTTTACAATACTGTATGTCAAATATGGCTGTTGTGGATTTGCTTCCTCTCTAAACTTTAAATATACTGTTTCGAGGGGCTGTGAAAATCACAACATGTTGACAACTAAATAATGAAAGTTTTTAAATAATTGATCCAGCTTCCACATAATCAGTGCATGACAGATGATGTTAAGGAAGGAAAGAAAAAAGTTGAATATTAGGATATTCGCAGAAAACAAACAAACAATGAAAACGTGATGTATTAAAAAACTTAACCCCTTAGAAACCTTTAACGGTCTGTTGTGACCAGTTTAGGTCAAATTAGTGTTGCACCAACTGATAGCAGCAGGAAATACAAACTGAAATCACACCCACAGAAAAACAAAATATAACTGACTGAGGTCAGTGATGATTTTCTAAGCAACTTAAAAAAAGCAGACCCTAAAAAGCAGAAATCCCTCCAATGGCAACACCAGCATAAAAAATATCTAAAAATGATCTTCATCCTGAAAAGTAGACTTGATTCAATAAAGTGATTCAGTCACTAACACAAACATTACTGCTGTCACTTCCTGGTTGGGTTTAGACAACAACATTGTAAAAACAGATCTTTTGGCTTCATGGATGCAACATTAATCCACCTGTAGCTACTTCTACCATCACCAGAGGTAGCACATTTTCTTAGTTTGATTATATATTCAATGTTTTCAGACATATGCTTGAAGAGAAAACTTCAGATTTTATTGTTCATAATGATGTTGTTTGGTTAGATTTAGTATTCTCATTTTGTGTAGTTGGTGTAAACTTGGGTTGGGGAGGTGTGAACATGTTCATCACACTCACACAGACTATTACAAAAGTTCTCCGGGGAGAGGGTGGGTGGTTTCCTGTCCCCACACATGTCACCACAGTCTTATTGGGTTGTAAATTTTGAACATTAGCAGGGTCCCTATCTCGGCTAATAATTTCATCATTTTTTTCTGTGCTCTTGTGCTTTTACTGCTTGTACAGTTGTTGAATCCTCGCTGCTGCGGGCCTGCACTGTACCTTGACCCCAGTTAGAATGAGTTAGGCCAGAAGTTTGCTGTCAGTTGTCCAAATTTAGCTGAGAACGGATCAAGATGTTGTAACACAGGACCATTTGCTCTAATGTTAGGCAACTTTCTAATGGTGTGTTTAAAAAAAGAACTGTAAGAGGATATTTCCAAATTATGTAATGGAATATTTGAAACCATGTTTTGCCCATTGTTGTCTTAATATTTCCTCAACAGGTGATTTTCCTCATGCTGTTTGATTTGCTACTTTAAGAAATAAAATGATAGTAAAGATGACGATGCTAGTGAAGAAAAGACTGCTGGTCATCCCATATGAATTTGAATAAAAAACAGTTAATTGTTATAGATGAACTTGGGATATTAAACTTAGCTAACATGTTTCCAAGATCTACCCAAACAGGTAATTTATTTCTTTATTTTTTTAGTGAAAGTAGACCCTTTCAAGGAACAAATCTGTGTACATTTGTACAAGTTCAAGCCTGATCTCAGTTATCAGTGTATCAGTTCAGAGTTCGAGGACAAACATGGGAGGTCCGTCAAGGGTCACCATCTGCCTTTCTTAGAAAAAGTGGGATAGTTGACAACTAGTTTACTAGTCTCTGAGATATTTATGGGACGTTTCTCACTTATGTGAACAAGTTGAAAACTGGACGAAGAAAGAAAACAGTTTAGAGGAAATACAAAGTCAAAAGTTATTCATACTGTATCTTACAGTGAACACATTTAACACTTTAAAATTGAACTATTCTTAGTCCATAAGATAAATTGTAAAGCATCCATCTACATTATCATGGACTCAACAGTAAATTACACAGAGAGAGGAGGTCCTCGGCATGTAGGCTGTATTGTCAGCATGTGATCTAAAAAGGTCAGTGTGTTTGACTTTTAGCACAGTTTCAACATAACCACATCCAAAGTTCACTCGCCCCACAATGAAGTGAGTGAGGTCAGCCACTGGCAGTGACATATCAGGTGCAAACAGACGCTCAGGGTATGCCTTAAAAAACACTGTTTAGGGGCTTTCGAAGTGCTCTGTGTTCTCTTAATGTGTTGACCCAATCTTTGAATATTAAACAACTCAAAATGATGAATTATTACCATTTTTGTTAATGAAACTGACGTGTTTCCAAAACCAGTTTGTTACTTTTACGTCGACTATGTGAAAAATGCAGCAGCACCACCACAGTTCATTTGCAAGATCTTTTTAAACATTTATTATTAAATGTCTATTTTAAGAGAAATACACCTCATCAGTTCTTTTTTAACACAGTTCCACTGCACTCACTGATTATCGTGTTGTAGATTGTCCTAAATGTTACGCCCTGACACTTAGTTCTGGCAGGGTGTGGTTTGGCTCGGGGCATCAGACAGGTTGATGGAGCGGTGCCGGGTGACTGCAGCTGTGGAGCATTACCAATCATTTCCCCTCTTTCTCTGAACTGCGTGCAGTTCAGTGCTGAAATGTGCTGAAGCCTTGAGACAGCCACTCACCAGCTAGTGGGCCTATCCTCTTAGAACTCTTTCTGTTTCCGAAGCGTAAATTGGCAGGCAGAAATTGTGAGTTTTGTTGTGCGGAGCAAATTAACAGAGGGAGACTTCATGTTAACAAGCAAATGTGTAACATGAGGGCAAAGAAAAATGAATGCCTTGACAATCAAGCCGAGTACCCTGCTCTTTTTTCTTTTTTTTTTTTATTACAGAATAAGGCTTGTCAGAATGCAACCTCTGCCAAAGCCAATGCAGCATTTTAGCAGTTTAAATAGATGTAGTTAATTTAGATGACTCTTTGTCTGCCCATGCTTTCAATCTTAGCTGTGAATGAAATCGCTTTTGTCCACTAGATGTCAGTAAGTGTTAGAACAATTCAGAGGTGACTGAAAAACAGCTGCACAAGGTCAGTGGTTGTAGACTGATATTTACCTACTGTATTGATTTTTGAAATATAACGAATGAATTTGGGAATTCAAAAACTTTTTTAACAGTTTCTTTTGGAAAACATGCAAAATAACAGATAGTGTGATTCTACAAATCATCTATCCGGTCAAGTTTTAGAGATTCAGATGCTGTATCGGACCAGTCGACCTGTATGCAGTCCAAAGGGCTGGTCAGAAACTGTTTACTGTATTCCAGTAGGACTGATTATCTGAGTTAGAGAGGACTGTTTATGCTTTTGTCTGCTAGTTTTACATAATTTATTTTGTACAGTATACTATAATACTATAAGAAATGTTGTCTTCAGATGGTATAAAACACAATAGGAATGCTCTTAATCTCAATCTACCGTAATTAACAGAAGAACACATACAGTTCTTGAGTTATTTTCTCTTCTTTGGCACCTAATTATTATCAGAATAAACGTCCAAGTTGTGGATAACAAATGCTTCTCATTATACTTCAGACTTTTTAAATCTGTGAACTTCAGCTCTGATTCTTAGGTCATCTGAACAGAAAATCGAGAAAAAGCTTTAGGGACTTTTTCAGTCATGTGTTCTGCTTTTACATGTTTTACTTTTGATGTCATGTTTTATTATTTGACTTGTGTTCCTCTGATTGGAGTTTTTGTAAAGTCACTAGTGATTTTTTTAAATCTGAGAGGATAAAACGTGGATTTTAGGGAAGCAAAGAGCAAAACGAACACCTGAGACGTTAAACTGTAAAGCAGAATACTTGTTAACATGAAAACCATACACTGAATCTTTTTCGACAAAATGTCCAAGTGAAAAAAACAGTCTGAATCCAACATAAATTAAAAGATTGATCTTTTCGTTGTTTTACTCTATGAAGTTGCATTGACATATCAAATATAGTAAAAAAAATGTTTCATTTGGAGAAAAAGGTAATGTCTGAGGCCAATGCTAGGGTCTTACCTCATCTTGTAGAATAAGATTCTGAGAAAGGACCATGATATTATTGGGATCATTTTCCTCTTTAGCAATCCCTTCTGTATACTCCTGGGAACTGCGAAGACCACTTAATGAACCTTTAACAAACAAATGTCCATTCTTGTCAGTCCTGGTACTGTTTGATTGTGTTTTGGGATGCAACAATCTTTTCCAGTTGGTGAAATCTCTGAAGTCCAGGCAGACAAGTGTTGCACCAGGAACCTTTAATAGTAATAGATGAAGTATGCAGGTTAGCGCTACCGTACTTAAGTATGCAATGCTGGATGGGAGCATATCTATCGAACATGTATCTACCTTTAAGCACTGATGGAGTTGTGCAAGTTGCCAGTTCCATCAGCTCTAACGCACCCTCATTCCATCAGAGGTGTGGGCTCTTGAACTGAGTGCTGGTAACAAGCACAGTGGTCCCTCTCCTCTTTAGACAGGAAGAGGCAGTGTGAGTGATTCTCAAAAAGAATTGAAAATTTGGATTCATCTGACTATAACATGGTTTGCTTGAGTCCATTTTAAATGAGCTTTGGCTCGGAGAACACAGCAGTTTTCCTGGAACACGCTCACACATGGCTTCTTGTTTGGGTGATAGAGCTTTAAGCTGCATCTATGGATGGCACAATGAGCTATGTTTTACTGATTTCTGAAATGCATATCATCCATGGAAGATTCATGTCTTTCTTAAAGCAGTGCTACACTGCTCTGAGGTTGCAGCGTGTTTTGCCAGCTGCAACGTAAGAGCAGCATTTCCTTTTACTTCTCTTAAAAGAAGTTCCAGTTCCTGGCCCCTGTTCCAGTTTTTTTAGATGTGTTGCGACCATTCACAGGCTCATAGTTTTCATAAAACCAGTATAAGATTATTTTCTTTCTCTTGTTTAGGGTCAAATTAAAAGGAAAACATGTTATGCATTCAAATGAGATAATTAATAGTATCTATTTGATAAAATATAAGAAAAAATCATGTTTGTTATTTGCTTTGCTTACAGAAAATGTTCCTTTGAAAAAAAAGCTTTTCACAGATCTATTGAAGGTGAGAGAAAGAGATTAACGTCTGTGCTTTGTCACTGAGACGACAAAAACTAACACATTAAGGAAGGAATTAAAGGTAGCTTTCATTTGGAGCAGCACACACTGTATGTACAACGCTTACATTTCTTGGATGAAGGGAGGTTTAATGATAATAACCGACCAGTGCTATCACTCATAAATATTCACAAGGCCTTTTATGTGGAGATGGTTTGTTTTGTTATGTGTGCCGAATTCTAAAATTAGCCACATCTCCTAGGACAGAATATATTTGTCCATTTTATAAACAACTTCTTCAAACAGAGGAAGACAGGTGCTTCTGCTATGATGCATTAGGCTCACAGAAACAGAAAAATTTTGCATTTTTCAGTATCGTGATGGGAAATTACCAAAGACACACTATATGTGCTCGGTCCCACTGAGAGAATAAAGTAATTGCTCTTCACTTGATCTTGAGTGCAGATGAGTCGTCGCTCGAGGGAAAAAGAGTCTTGGCACATAAAAGATTAATTGAAAATCTTCAACACGTTGTTCAGGTTTTTGCTTTCCCATGAGGAAAGATGGAGGGAAGCATCAGAGTTATCATGATATATAGTCTGTAAAGTCTGTTTATTTATTAATCGTACATCAGGGGGCTGAGTTTACATTTTTATCCTATAAAAACACGTGAATGTCTCTACTTGTCCAATTTTTCCTTCTTTATTCATTCACCTTTCCTTCCTGTGCATCCCTCTTCCCAATCTATCTCTGAATATGATTCAGGTCGGTGTGCTGACTATGACTGATCTCTGTGTGAACGCTCTGTGCACCTTCCTGAAAGTCTTTCTCCCTTCATCTTTCAAGGACCAAAAGAGACTTGGAAAAGTTGTCAATAAAAAAGATCTTCTCAGAAAAGTCAAATGACAAGTCTTGACAGCTTCTGCAGTTATCTTCCAGATATTGGTCTGTGGAAAATGGAAAATAAATACTTTTTTATAGGTTGTCTTTAAATACACTTTGTGTGAACTGTAGAAAGTGACAAAGTCTGCTCAGGTCCCTGAGCAGACGCTGCCACTGGCTTCTATGTCAGCTGACTGGTAAGGTTTCCTGGGTCTGCGGAAAAGGACTGGAAGTGCAATTTGATCGACAGACAGAGCTCGGATTTGAGGATATTTGAACTAAATCTAGCCGGAATATAGAAGTCACTATATGAAAAATTGTCATATGAAAGAAACGGCATGCATCTTGACTTATTTTTTATTACAAACGCTCAAGAAAATTGAAAGGATTGTACTGTATCTTTAAAAAAAGACCATATCCAATGCTTCATATAAATCTCTAACTGGAAACAACACTGAAATAGAACTTAGTCAAGTTGCTGTGGCAATTTACATGACAAAAATAGGTCCTCAGGATATCTTTTCAATATTAATTCTCAAACTCTGTATCAGTCACATTTCATTTGTAGGGATAGAAACAGATTATTGTACATGTGTCAGGGAGGTTGGTGTTGGCGGGAGGACTCAGTCGCGGAGTGAGGGAAACAAGGTTTATTGAACAAAAACAGGGTGAATGTCCAGACAAAGTACAAAACAAAGCTGTGGAAAACTGTGATCAAAGTAACAAAGCAATGAGCAAACAAGACTGTGGAAAACTATGACAAAGTAACAAAATAAAGATTAACAAGACTATGAAAAAACTGTGACTATGACTGTGGCTGTGGCAGAACTATGACGAAAACAAACCTGGCGCGGGGGTGACGACGGACGAAAGGACAAGGACAAGACAAGACAGACTAGAACGACCCCGCACCAGACAAGGGGAAACGAGGACTATTTAAACACATGAGGGAGGGAACCCCAGGTGTACACAATAGGTAATCAAGACGAGACATTCCCCCAGACGTGACAACATGTGAGCCATCATTCAGTACATCTAATATTCCCAGCCCCGCTTTGAGCACCAACCCTTAAAAAACTAAATCAATTAACAGCCACAGTAAAAACAATTTAGCAAAACTCAGGGAGCTTTTTTGAATTCTGACAAATGTATCAACCTTTACTAATGTGAGTCATTAGCATCCATTTGAAATGTCATGCCAACAGCCATAGGACCCTCCAGCAGCAGATCACATCACTCACAGAAATAGCTGTGTAAGCGAATCATGCCTCCTTTCTGCACACAAACTTCCTTCATTCAGATTGGAATCGGGACTGATGGTAAAACACCTGAAATTTCAAAAATGTACATGAGATGGGCTTTTTAAAAAAAAAGTACCTCCAGATAAGGCTACATGTTGGGGCAGATTCTCCATCATCCAGGTCATGTTATACTTTGATAAAGGCAAAAGGGCTTCCTTATGGTCCTTCCAGACCTTTCACCCGATTGGATGGCATCCATGGTGTCTGAATTTACCATGCTTATGCTTATGTGCCTGGGTGAATCACCACAGTCTGAGCCCAGCAAAGAAACCCCGTCAGCTGAAACTCAAAAACAGTTCGGGGAAGGAAATTGAACGATTTATAACTGGCTGTCTGAGTCTGCATGAGCTTTATTGGAACTTCCTGATGCACTGGGGCACAGAACATATGCTTCAGATTTGTCTTCTATCTCTTTCAATCAGTGAATCTTTCATTGTTCTTATGGGCAGGTGAGCAGTGTGGAAAGAGAAACTAAAAAAAGGACCTCCTCCCTGCATGCAACTTTTAGTTGTGTGTTTGTGATGGTAAATGATGAAATATGAATGTTGGGGCCACCTGAGAGGTCTCGTCAGAATGTGATGTCTGGACTAAATTGGAATGACAGGAGGCCTTTGTTTGCCAGCTGAATACACTTTGAAACATCCCCTAGGAAGCTGACATGCTTTGTAAGCATGATGTGATGCATGGAATAAGTATACCTGTTATGGCCAATCCCCTATCTGCTGCAGAGGGATTCAACGCATTGAGAATGTAGGGCCATGGCTGGATGATTGTTTGTTAAGATGAGGAACTGCATAGGGAAACAGTGAACTGAAAATGCAGAACAACAAAAACAATGGAGGACCTCTTGAGTGAAAAACCCAAGATATATGTTGAGGTTATGTATTTTTTTTCCTGATGTACGCAGACACAGACATCAGCAAAGCATGAAGTTACCAGAGCAAGTGCTCTCATCATAGTTAAAAGCACGATTTTTATTTCCCACTTTTCTAATACTAATTAGAAGAATTCAGGGGAGACGGAGAAAGAAGAGAAAACAAAAAAATGAAAACCACTTGCTGTCTGTGGATGACAACATAATACTCAATGGCCACGAGCAGGACAGGGAAAAGGACAGTTAAAAATGAAGAAGCTCAAATGAACATCTACAAGTCTATACAAACTCAGAGAGAAATGCCAGTACTCATTCACATTCATTCAAGTGAATGAGTAGGTGTGAAGGCATGTGATGTGTGTGTGTGTGCAGTTTATGCACAAGCTCTTACTTGAATTGTGTTTACTTATGTCGGAAAGGGTCCATAAGGAGACCTGGAGGAAGGGCTGCTCCCAGATCCGGGCGACCAGTATCTATAAGATGGACATCTCATCACTGTCAACTCTGAGCCCATCTAAATGAACAAAATAACAAATGAACAAAAATTAACAAAAATTAAAACAGATTTTTCTGCTGTGTTGGTAAGACATTATTGTATCCCTCTGATCTTTATTAACCCACGTGCCATGTTCTGTGTTGTATTGAATGTTGTTTGGATTGTTGTTCCAGCAAACACGATGGAAAATGCTGAGGTGCAGTAGGGGGCAGTATTCACCCTAAAGTTTCAGCTGTGGGCAAACTGTTGCTTTAGTGCAGCCGCGGACACATTAAAGTTGTAACTTATAATTTCTAATGATGATAATGTGACACAGCATGGTATTTTGTACCAAGGTGCCTGAAGACATAATGTGTCTAAAGGCACGGCCAGCGGGGAGAGCAGTGTGATAGAAAAGAGCGTGTTATTTAAACGTGTCTCGTCAGATTTAGACCTCCGTTCCCCATGTTGTCCAGCACTTCAGTGATGGTACCATTACTACCAAAATTCATCCCCTTTTCTCTCCTTAGGTGTTGTTCTTTAGCAACACTCAGAATTGAAAACAAAGTTGGAGAAAAAAATTCCCAGTAAAAACACAGATGACCTTTGTCTGCTAACCTTAAATAGAAGAAATGAGATTTAGCTCAGCAGGGGTTTCTGTGAGTGAGCCAGCGATGGCTGGTGAGTCAAAAAATCTGAAAAGGACAGGTGGAGCGCCAGCCTGCCGTGTCATGCTAATTAACACTTGGTAATTTCTTAGCTCTGCTCCTTTATGTTCCATGAAAACGCGAGCAAACCATTTATGCCACCTTAATTAATTTGCTCTTCATCCACGGTTTATTTTTACTATTGTTATTATTATTTATGGAAATACATTCCAAGTTAACATGGCAGTGGATCAGGATATTTTAGTACACTTTAGTAACTTGGGGCTCTACCTGGAGCTTATACACTTAAACTCAGAAATGCAGTGACAGTTACCTACGTTAGTAATGTTAAAATTACAGGATTTCCTCACAAACTCTTGTAAAGTATACTAAGAAGATTAACATGAATACTTTACCTATGAAATATCTCCAATACATTTTTTTATTTAAAGATAAAGGGAAAAAAACACACATTCAGATGTCTCCAGCCACCAGCACGTGTTCTTCTATTAAAGGTTATCATCACCCCTATTACATCAGATCAAGAAAAGCTGCAAAACTGCATCTAAATTTGGTGCTTTATCACACCTGACAATTTTGAAGAAAAATGGAGGACCATCGATGATGATGTGCTATTGTTATAAGTGTCACAGAATCACATTTTTCTTGATTCAAAAGTCCATAACTCCCTTATGTACTTGTGTGTAGAAAGTGATTGGAGACATTTATTGTGAAATTCAGATACTTTAGTTACTATGGTGACTGTAATTCCTATCCTGGGGGAGGCTCTGCTCCCCAAACCATAAACTATACTTGCAGTGCTTACACTGAAGTACGGACCTTCCAGTGTTCAGATGTAAACAAATAGTTTTTTCCTAAACCTGGCCAAACACACAAAGAAAGTAGATGAACAACACACCTCTCCATACAGCGACCATAACATTCATATTCATGTGTTAATCCCCTACATATCGGCACAAATTTTTTGCTTTGTAATGTTTTTCCATGGTGCCAGTAAAGATTCAGCGCATTCTGTGGCAAGTGCACTACTGCTGCCCCCACAGTGGCTTCACTCGTCACTGTTGACGCATTTTAGTCAGGAGAGACAACTGGATGTTCAGATTGTGTATATATTTTTAAATTCCATTTTCATATTTTTATTTCAGGCTGGCTCTTGAATTACACAGAGGCAATTTCGTCTACTTCTCCCACAACAGACCAGCCTTCTCAGGTAATTCACAGTGAGTCCAACTTATCATGCTCCCTTTACTATTACCTGCACCTTAATAGAAAAAATTTGCCTCATGCAATTTCGCGCCAAAAAAAATAAAATAAACACAACTGTGGATAGCTTTAGGACTTGGAAATCATCTCTTGCAGGCCAAGGCCACCGGGGCAAAAGTAATCACACAATCTGTTTAGGTGTCATCAACACATAATTTCTGAGATCACTCAAACATGAAGGAGACCTTCAGGAGTGTGTGTAAATATATGTGCTTGTGTACCTCTTTGAAAGCTGCTCCCTATCAAGGTGGAGAAATGTATTAAGCGATGCTTTTCTTAAGTTTATTGATTTCAGATGCCCTTGCAAACAAACTGTTGACAACAGCCTGATATACAAGGGCGAATTAAACTGGAGATGCTGAAATCTTACTGAAGCCCTTCCTATTGATTAAGTGACACAGTGTGAAATTTGAATCAGAAAACAAACTGTCAAGTGGAGTGCAGAATGGGCCGTACTCAATAAATCATGCAGTCGCAACAACAGCTACATATAGCTGTTGTAGCAAAGAGAAATCACACACTGCACCAGATTTGAGAGTTATTTTAGTCATTTTAACCATTGATTTGTGTTTATTACAGTCTCAGAAAATATGTCAAGTTATATAATATGTTTTTGAAAAAACGTGTCTGTGATGGACACCAGGCTGCTGGCTTGAATAATAACAAGCGATGAGTTTAACTCATCAGTGTTTGTTCTGGATCCTCTTTAGGTTTTATCAAGTTAACAGTAGCCAATATGACACTGCACAACCCCCTGTAACACCTCAACTTACCATGGATAGACCAGGATCCTGTTCATAGACTTTAGTTCAGCTTTTAAATGGGATGTACATCCTGCATCAGCTCAGGAAACAACCGGCCTCAGGACCTATGATCCTCTACTGCAGAGCAATGATACAAGCTGTTCTCACCACATCCATCACTGTCTGGTTGGGATCAAACACAATGGACAGTCATTTCTGCAGAGATTATCGCTGGTGCCAACCTGCCCTTTTCTCTGGACCTAAAAAGGTCCAAAGTCAGACCTGTCACACTTTGGGAACCACTGGAAAAGTACTTTCCCCCTTAGAATTATTTTGTACATATTGTTTATGCAAACATTTAACTTGCACAAAATAGATCAATCTAATAGCACATATTTTTTTTATTGCTTTCTTCCATCCATCCATCCATTATCAATACCGCTTGTTCCCTGATGGGGTCGCAGGGGGAACTGGAGCCTATCCCAGTGGTCAACGGGCGAGAGGCAGGGTACACCCTGGACAGTCCATCGCAGGGCCACACAAGGACAAACAACCACTCACAATCACTCCTAAGGGCAATTTCCCCAATCTCCAATCAACCTAACATGCAGGTTTTTGGACTGTGGGAGGAAGCCGGAGAACCCAGAGAGAACCCACGCAGACACAGGGAGAACATGCAAACTCCACCCAGAAGGGTCCTGGTTCCCCCGGGATTCAAACCCAGAACCCTCTTGCTGGGAGGCGACAGTGCTAACCACCACACCACCGTGCCGCCCATTGCTTTCTTTTATTAATTTATTGATTTATCTATTTTTTTCTACTTTTTTTCTGTATTCTATTTTCTATGCATTTAAATGTGGACTGAAAGAAAAACTTGCCAGTCTGTCTCCATGTTTGTGCAAAAACACGTAGCAAATAAAGCTGATATTAAATCTGTTTACTTAATTTAAAGACACTTATCCTTGTGTTACACTTTTTGTGCTACACTAAAGAAAAGATCATTTGTGCTGCCCCTGACATAGATTTCTTTTCCACTTGCCAATGGGTGAGAGGTGGGATTCCTGCTGAAAAGGTCGCCAGGTCATCGTAGGCCTTAATAGTTTTTCCAAACCAAAGTCTCTCTGAGTCCATAGTGTGACTCATTTCACAACTCATAGAGGGAGAATATGTGCATTGTTCCGCTGTTGTCAGGGAGCTAACCATGTCAAAGCCATGTCAAAAAGCACTTCTACATACACACCCCATGCGAATAACTGTATTTGAAATAACCAATAAAGTAATTTTTATCAAGTTTGACCTGGTTAAGTGATGCAAACGAGGCCAAAATGAAGAAACTGATAACCAGAAAACATAACTAAAATACAGACTAAAAAGAGCTCAAAAGCAGAGTGAACCATGGAGCAGTAACATCAAGGATCTGACAAAGGCTGTTAGACAGACTGAATACAGGTCAGAGTGAAACTGAGCCAAACTGGGGAACTGAGGAGAACTACTAGTGAAAATGTAGAACAAGAAACAAGACAACAAATAACTGACTCAAAGTAACAGCAGTGTAACAATATATGGACGAATAAAGAGTAGACTAACACAAATTAACTGCAGTATTTGTACTCAAACCTCTGATTATAGAGATTGCAATACTAAATTCTCAGATTACTACAAGACAACTTTATACTTCCATACATTTGTTCCAGCTGTCTCATTAACTGCCACTGCTTTTTGATCTTTACGCTACACCACTGCTGTCTTCTGCTCCTTGTCTACTACCTCAACATCTGTTTGGCTTGGTCCAACTGAGACTTGGGGGGGGGGGGCCTTACTCACCACATAAGTTCACGTGCACTATGCCACCCTCTTGTTGTTTTGCCTGCATACATATGCTGTATTTTATATGAATATTGTGTCTTGTTGGGGATGCCTTAGAGGAGAAAAGCCTAAGGTAATTCATGCTATTAATAAATAATTTCAGTGGAATCCAAAACTATGCGAGTTTGAAAGTTATACTTGCATTTTATTTAGACAGTTATATGCACAAACTCAGAAACACTGGTACTCAGAAATGTTGTGCAGAATTATTTGATTGATTTCTCACCTTTGGAGCAGCAGTGGACCACAAGCAATCTCTTGTTTTATGTGAAAATCAATTTTCAGAGTGCACGTATGAAATCTTTCAGGATTTATTAGACTGCATTTTCTAATCACATTTTCTCCCAATAGGCCCATGTATTACTGTGATTTATGATAATATATAGACTTAGCTATTAAGAAAATTTTATCCTTACCCAACAGTAAGTGCTGCAGTATTATGTAAGGATGCTGACTTCAGTGAGCACATAAAGCAAAAGCTTTATAATCATTTTAAAAAGTTTGCTAGCTCTACAGAGGCAAAATTAAAAAGCAAATGTATTAGCCCTGTTTTCATTAAAAATATACAACCAGTAATTGGGTCTTAAGAGGGACCAGACCTACATTTTTTACTGTTATTACTCACATCTGAGCACAGGATGCAGGATCATTTAAACCGAACTGTCTGACTACTAAAGCCAGACTGCTGCAATGGCTTTCTGAGTCAAATTACATGCAAACATGCAGCTTACTTTTAAAATTGAAACAGAATTGCAATCCATCTAGAGAGAAATTGCTCCATTGGTTCAGCAGATTCAGAGATGCAAGACTATTATACATAACCTTTTTTATTCCTTATGATTATCAAGCAAAGCTTGTCATGGAGAGTTGGCATTTAAAAACTGGTACAGGTTTCCAGGGCCTCGAGGGCAGCCGTCTCTCATTCTTGGCCTTGCAAGATACACCATTACAAAGCTTTCCCTCATGTTTAAAGTGACAAATGCAGACTCAGGCCAGGGTATAAAAGTATAGTTAATCAGATAGGGAAGCATAGAAAAGCATGACTCTAGACCTGCATGTTGGCATTAATCAAAAACCAAGTGTAATAATTTTATTTCTGTCAGCTCAGGTACCCTTCAGGTGGTCCTGATCCCTGGCTTGCCACTCCTCTATATCCAACATCATCCCTTTCAGGCACCACCATTCCAACTCTGTACATGAGTGGAACATGTATAAGGGAAACAAGTTGACTCACAAGATAAGAAAATTAGACAGCCTCCTGTTGGGAGTAACAGATATTAAGCAGCAAATGAGCTGGACAGCTGGGTGATCCTAAGACATCGTGGAAAGTGATGAACAGCTGCACTCAGTGCCTAATACACTTTGTCAGGAGTGGGGGCCCGTTTCAGGAAACAAATCCTTTAATAATGGATCAGTCCTACCAAGTGGGCAAACATTAAGGCCATGAATTACACCTTTTATACACACGCACGCACACACACACTAAAATACTGCCATGACTTGTAAATAGTTTATAGCTGTAAGATTACTACCAGACAGGCTCATCATTTAATCTTTTAATCTTTGTTTCTGAAATGGCACAAAATGTTGACGCTGCAGAGATGACATAAAAAACTGCCAAAAGAAGATTAGTTACATTTAAATGCATTTTGTACCACCGCCATCTGTGTTTAGCATTTTGAATTCGGACAAGGAATTGTGAATTCTTTGAGTATGCAAATAATATAAAGGGGAGGCCCTGCGATGTCACTGAGTGAAAGAAAGTTCTTTTGTTTATGCATTTAGCGGACGCTTTATATCATAAAAGTATCCTAAAATCAGAAGCCATTTGGATCCTTCCCCGACTTTGATAAATGACTTGTGCTACTGTTGAAACAGGTACACAAAGATTTGGTCAAATGATTTGTGTGTTTGGGCATTAATTGGTAACTGGAAAGCTCTGCCGGTGTCTGTTAGTGTCTGCCACTGAAAATCATTACGTTTTTATATGTTGAGTGTAAGATGTAAAAGTAAGATCCCCTCAAACATTGTTGTTTCCATCGGCACAGAACAATTTATTAGCAATCAACAATTATATGGAATCTGGAAAATTCTGTGTGCACACAATAAAACAGGAAGTAATGCAACTTGCTGTCACTGTGATGCAGCGGTTTGTAGAAACTCTGATGTGGTTTTAACAGCAAATAATTACTCTGACTCTGCTTTTGTTCCATCCTTTGCCAGGGTTTAAACTCAAATCTGTGAGTTTGGCCTTTTTTAATAACACAAGATATTGAAAAGCTCAGTGTAGATATACATGTCGTCAGATGCCGATAAAGTCCCTCCAGGATGTTCTGGTTTACCTCTTGGCTTATGCCCTCATCACTGCTAATGAAGCCCTACTCCATCTGTCTATCAATAACTCCCATGCCAAGATATTTAAATTCCTTCACTGACTCTGACCTGACCGCTTCAACCTTGGCTGCAAATTGCTCCAGTGTCTGCCACAGGTCATGGCTTTAAGAAACCAGCAAAACAAAATCACCTGAATAAATGCAGAACTATTCACAAACCAGTTGACCTCACTCTTCCTTGAGATCCTGCCCAAAGCGCAGTGTAAACATGTTCAACTTTGTGCTAATGCAGGCCTTGTTGCTAAGCCTACTGCAAACGTTTCAGGACGATTAAACTCCATTGAAATGTTCAGAAACTCAACAACAGAATGAGCGTGTCCATTTTTCCTCAAACTGGGTGAAATAAATGTACTCTTCTTTTCCAGAACACGATATTCAATAATCCATTGATGAACAACCATTCCCAACAAAAATAATAAATGAAAAAATGTATATGACTGCAGTGGGAAAACATGGCTGTATTTACTCATATTTACATTATTATGGCTGCTGCTCCCGCTACACGGTGTGTATAAAGTTGACGGTTGAGAAGAGTCGCTCCTTTATGTTACCATTGCTTGCCACAAAATTGAAGAAAAGAAGACAGCATTCTTTGGTAACTTTTAACTACATTTAGGAGAGTGACTGCATTATCCACAGTTTCAAGAAGCAAAAGATTGCAACACTCCGAACTCTGTTTCCAGGAGAGAAAAATCGAGACAGAAAGCCCCCACGGAACCAACTCTTGAACCACTGAACTATAGAGCAGCATGGGGACAGCATCATGCAAAGACAACTGAAGCAAACAACATGACCTTTAAAGCCATGACGAGAGAACATTTTCCATTCATGACACTAACTATGAATAAGTATATTGGGTTAATATGGTTGTGCACAGTTAAGGCCAGTCCCAAACCCTGATGTGTACCTGAAGCAACAGAGAAAATGTACCGAAGACACTGTTGTTTTATTTTTCAAATTGTGAAAGACAGTAGTGTTGGATTTGCAAAAGGAGATGAAATACACTTATAAATCAATTTGTGATTAGTTTGTTGATGTTTTAAAAGATATTCAATTTGATTGGCATTCGTGGTGTCGTTTAGTCTGCTATTCAAACCGCATTGGTTTTAAGGCAGGGTTTGGATGTTGCCAACCTTCCCCTGGTCCCTCTGTCTGAGATTACACATAAGAATGTTTTTGTTTGTTGAATGTACTTTCTTGTTGATGCTACAAAACCAAAGCAAATGGTCTCATCATTTTAATGAAGTAATCTTTGCCTCATCTGATGCCACATAATGTTGACAAAGGAGAAATGACGGCACAGACCATGGTCAATCTTTCCAATCTTTTTTTCTGTCTCTCCATGCTGTTAAGCATCAGAGACAAGGCAATCTTATTACATTTCCTTGCTCTTTCCTTCTATATGTATGGCTGTCGCTAACTAAGACATCCATACTGTCCTTATATCCCCTTTGGTGGCACGCTTTTCCATATAGAGCCATAACATGTCCCGAACTGCATAAATCATCAACATTTGCTCTCTGGTCATGCTGTGTGCGTCTTCTGACTAGTGGCAGATTCCACGGTCTGACAGTTGTGATTAGAAATGTGCTCCTCCAATCTGACATATACTGGTCAGAGGCAATGAAGAATAGAAAAGGGCCTGAGGGATACAGGGACACACCACATTTGTGCAGATTTGTGCTGGAAAGGCTTTGTCAATTTTCTCAGAAATTATACAAATTACTGATAAATGTTCGGAGCAATGTGAATTATTTGCAGCTTACAAGGCATGAAAACTACTTGACTGTGTGACAAAGAATCCTCATTAAAAGTAAAGCTAACATTTCTTTCTGAAAAAAACAAAACAAACGAATCACCCAGATCCCAGTTTTTCAGCTGAGTTTTCAGCCATCTACAGAGCGTTTCAATAAATCATTATTTGAAGCTTTTGGAGCAAAGTAAACAATTCTCTGAGCTAATGTTGCGTGATGTCTCTTTTCCAGACTCATTAATTAGTTGCTTAATTTTTCTATAAATTGTGTACAGACCAGAGAATTGGGCCATGTAGGTGAAATTCACAAAAATAGACTGACATACCGACATGTGGGCCTCCTTCCTTTTCATCTTGATTTCATCCACTCATAACTTTTTATTGCCCTAACATCATGTCTATGATTCATTATTTGGGAGCATTACATCATATATAGAAAAAGGGAATCGTCTATTTTTGCGATTCAAGTAACACAACTCTGGAAGTCAGTTTTATGAGTCAGTTTGAAAACAGGGTTTTTAGTGTAGGCCCGTAGTGTACACTGTATAATGTAACTAACTGAATGTTTACACAGTTGAGAGCTGAGCTTTTCTGAAGCCTGCTTATTGGAATAGGCCCACATACCATGAACAATACAAAATCACATCAAATTAAAGGTAATTAGGATTAGTCCAGGAAAATAAATGATTGATATCCCTGTCTGATTTTCCGGGACAAGGAATTGGCATGTAACACGAATAACTGAAAAAGTAGAGCAGAGAAGAAAGAAATATTTTCTTGCAATAGAAATATTGACTAAAACTGTGAAGTACTTTCTTGATTTGAAGTTAAATGAATTCCACCTTGGACTGAGCTGTCCCAGGGAGCAGGGCGATAATCCAAAGCAGCCGCTGAGTGTATTGCGCGAGACAGATTTATTGTGTAAGAACAGACCATGACCTCGATGAATTAATTTGTGAATCCTTTAAAAACCCTCAGTGTCTCCTCTACAGTTGTGACTGGTATGCATCAGGGCTTGAACTGCCGTGAAGGGCATGGTGGGAAGATTTGTGCTGCCAAGTTTAAACATAGCATTGAGTAGTCCTGTAGAAAAATTCAACCTCTCGTGTGCTATGTCGTAACTTGCTATTCAGTTAGCAACACGCAGTCGTATAACTCAGGGTATGTGGACGGTTGACCTATCTCTCAGCACTGTTTCTCTGACGATTTGATTTACGACCTCCTGTTAGGTAGCCTTCCCATTCAGATGCCATGACATTGGCAGAGTTTCCTGTTTCTTGCCACAGCTACTCTGTCAGGGACCCATTAACATGGTAATAAGCTAAGCCAAGTATCCATTGCTGTGCTGCTTTGTCTTAATTTATTGCTTGTGCCAAGGTCACTGCTCCACTCTGGAAAATGCAACTTTAGGATTCACACTTAAAAGTAAAAAATAGCTGCTCTGATGCAATCTCCGGAAAAAAGTACCATGCATTTAAATACACCAGGAAAGACATTAGCACTGTCAGCCTGTTAGCATGAGAGAAGGAAGTGGACTAACCTTAGGGCCTTGGATACAATCATCAGTGACAAATCCTCCATCTGTTGGAAAAGAGTGGTGCACCCAGTCAGACGCCACAGGGATCAAAGTCACATCTTTAACTTTGACAAACTATCTTTTTTTATGATTCGTCACTGTAACTTATGCAATAGCAAATTTCCATCCTATAATCCAAACTCAGATGTACAATCATATTCAAACCCATTCTTACAGTGCGCCGAGCTTTATTGCTGTTTCTGTGGATAGACAAAGTGGCAATGCCTTTTACTCAATTTCCCCACAGCACAAATGGAAAATAATGATAACGCCCTATTGATTTGTTCTTTGACAGTTGTAGCTGTGAGTGCGTCAAAAATCATCCATCCCTTTTCCATACCTGCATAATCCAATTTAGGGACACGGGGGACATGTAGCTGGTGAGATTAATTTGAGTTGGGTTGATGATGACATGGATCTTTTTCCCATGTCGCCTCCTCAGTTAAACCTGACAACACGAGTCTAACATATTCGACTGAATTGGCTCTTATCCAAAACCCAAAGTACAGAGAAGGCTTTGATGATTTGCTGTTTTAGTGTGTTTTGTACCACTTGTGCAGAATGTTGTGCAAACACTTGAATACCCAGACAAAAAACCATAAATCTCATGTCAACATGGCATTGTCGCCACCATATTATGGTCTCACCGCTCACGAGGTAGAAACTGCCTTTATGTATTGCATGTTCGTCTCTTCCCATTCTCTTACACACACATGGCAGTGTGTTTTTTAAGTGTTGAAATTGCTTTTGTATTTCAAACACAGGGTGGGAAGTCGGTAGCTACTTTTGTTAGTTTCCCTGATTGATTAATTACTGTGCAAACTATTATGGAATGAGTTATACATTGTATTATTATTATTTCCAGAGTATATTACTTTTTTCATCAAGTACTATTATAAATACTGACGCCAAAGGTCATTACACAGATCATTACCTTCCCAATAAAATTAACAATGAGAACCTTACAGCTAGTGCTGGTGTCTGGATTTCTGTTTCTGCTTTCTAATTATAGTTAAACAATGAATGATATATGAATGATTACTATTTTTCCTTAACAATTTCATTGAATATGGATACCTATCATTAGATGTGTATCAGTAATTGCTAATAAACCAGCTCAGCTCCCTGTGTATTACCAACACATATGAAATTGTAAGTAAACATTGTAATCAACTTGACCTATTTTGGTATGTCCCTGCGAGTTCAGCATATTAACTCTCTCATTTCACACTCTGAACTGCTAAGGGCTAACTGTGTCTTCATGAATGCTGAGTCTTCATCATGTAACATTTATGTAAAAAACAAGAAAGTCTACAAGCAAAACTCTTTACAAGATTACACATACATATCAATAGTTTTGTTCATTTTTCTGTCCTGACAACTATTCCTTTACATTGTGAGGAGGGCTCTCAGTGATGTGCTGTTCGCGTGAAGTATTTCGATTTGTCTGAAAAACAGATTAAGAATTTTTAGAATGTTTTTTAAAACATAGTTTTTGCTCACCTTTAGATTAAAAATAATTATCTGAGGTGTAAAAAGTGGCAAATGGTGAAAATTTGCTGAAAAAGGAAACAGTAGCTGGTTTGCGAAGTCTCATATTGAACACTTTGCAGGATTTTATGGAGAAAAATTGTGACTGCGGTTTTCTATGCATCTCATGTAGTTCATTTGACATTTGAAAAATAATTTGTTTATTAAAATGCATGACAAAATGAGTATGAGACTAATAAAATGAAAGAAAATGTATTTACCCTGTGTAGTGAATAGTAAAATTTTCTCACAACCTCATCTTTCCTAAGCTGTCTTAGTGGATTTGCCTTTCCAGTAACCTATCCTTAAACTTTAACATAAGGGGGGAACTGACTGACGTGCATGCTGAGGGCTGCAAAGAAACTTTCCAGTTTTGAGGAAAAAAATTGAGAAATGCTTGTATTATGCATTCAGTAAATCAAGGTTTTGAAGGTACTGAAGAAATGGCTACTGTATTATATAACTGTCACTTCCCCTTAAGGAATGGCTATGTGAAAATGGCAAAGAGAATTGCTCTCATGCACACAAATTAAGAAAAGGGCATGATCATGAGATCAGAGATAGGGGCACTGGCATACTAACGCTTTTTCCTCATGCAATGACTGACATGAACTGTTTTCTGAACCACCGTTAGTCCCTTTCAACATACAGTCCTGGTTATACTTCTGTATTTCTCCTATAGTCACATACAATCAATGTTATGCGGTGTCCGTATTTTCCACAGTACACACGTTATTTGCCTCGTTCTTTTGAGTCACGATACAGCCAATTCTCTTACTGATACTTAGCCAATGACATAAATTGGATTACTTCCTCGTCTGATGGGGGACTGAAAACAACCGATGTGAATGTGTATCCGGAGTATTCTCACAATTATTTCAATATTTGTTGTTTCTGTCTGCAAATCCAGTGATTCTGTTTTCCCTGGTTAAAGAACCCAGAATAGGCAACACATTTTTTCAGGAAGAGAGGATAACCACGCTAAGCCAATCAAATCTCATGTCTTGTTCTTAGGCAGCAAATGTACACAACTGTCACGGTGTTGGCATCAAAGTGACAGTCCATAGCCTAGTCACCCTTTTACTCATCACTTGTACACAGCTAAGTTTGTTCTTATTGCATGCTATCTGAACTTGTCTCCCTCCTTATGCTCGTCAACAACCACATGTTCTTTACCGTGTAGTCGGACTCCATGTTCCGCACCATGAGAGGTCTGTTTAGGACGTTTATTTTGATGGCTCATCATCTGCTTTTGATTGGCTTTAAGATGCTGTACTCTTTCAGTTAACGCAGGTATCTCTGAATATTTCCAATTATGAGTTTTACTGTGGACTACCCAAATTCTCCCCGCCACCGGCATAGATGTTGTATCCCACGTATAACTTTGATGTAACATAGTTTTAAATAAGAACGCTTGTGTAATAATCCCACTTACAATACAACTGAACAATTTAGTTCTCCTCCATTAATTAATTACTGACTTTAAAAACTTACTTTTGTCTTTTTCTGTCCAATCATTGCTTACCTCACTGAAATTTAATCTTTCTATTGCATGAGGATTCATTAGAAACTCTTCAGATTTCTTTGTGCATTTCTTTCCTCTCAAACGTTGTATGGATCAGACAGGACTGCCGTCCTGCCACACCATGAGCCACATTAGAGCCATGACACACTTGTATCATTCACAAAGTGACATTTAAAATTTGGCTGTTGTGAAATGTCAGCATACTGAGAAACGAGGGCACTTTTCCATATTGTGAATGTGATTGCTAATGTAGCAGACAGCAGATTTAGAACTGGTTCTCAGCCAGTGCTGCCATGTTACCTGATGACTCTTTCTCCACATGTAGTGTGCATTATAGTATATTATACCATCACGATGATGCTCTCCAATACTTCTGCACACCAATGAAAAATATCCGTTCAGCTCTTTTCAACTCAGTCAACAGCAAGAAATGCAGCAGGCAGGAGACATCTTCCACACTAGGTCCATCATCACAGTGAAAGGCTTATCTATTTATAGAACATCAAAGGTAGATAGGAGATATTGACATGTAGCTGTGTAAAGCGCCGCAGCCTGAGGATAACAATATCATCTCCTCTCCCAGGGATCCTGCTGTTCATGTTTTGAAAGTAAAAGAGGGGATGAAAAAATAGTGAGGGCACTGGAGCATCCTGCTACTAAGATGGATGGCGGGATTATAAAAATGTTGGTTCATCCGTGTGATCTCTGATTCACATCCTGATGTAATGCGAGCACTGGCAGACTGAATCACCATATGGAATAAAAAAAAGAAGCAGCTGTTCAGCATTTCTGATACATGTTGGAAAAGACGAGCAAATACTCAAATTCAGTTTAGAAATCCACTACAAATGCCATCATAAATTAAATTGTTATATGAAATAATGATGAGTTTTTTTCAATGATGACTATTCAACAACCAGATCCCTTGCATCAGTTTTAAGGAGATCTATTCAATGAGATGGTTTTATCTTTGAGATGGACAATAAGCAATGTTTAGAGTAGATCTACTGGTCTAACATGTAAGACATCAACCAAGGGCAAAAAGGGTTGATTGAGATCTTTAAATGTAACTGCATTTAAATCTGATTGTGTGTGTTGGACATGGTGATGCATAGACTCTAAAGAACAGGTGAAAATATCACAATTGGTTTCTAAAAAAACAAAACTCAAATAAAATATGATCTAAAAATGTGTAGTGCTTAATTCACCGCACACCTCTGTTAATGACCATCTTTCATCCACTGAGAAAAAACAAATAGGCCAAGGCTATCTACTCATTTTGAGAGCTGGCTGGAATTATGTCCACACGTCCACCTGAAAGCATCTACAACTAATGTGTCAAAGATGTATAAGTAAATTCTAAAGATGGGAAAAGAACAAAAAGGTAATGCTTTGTTATTAATGATAAACATGAGTTTCATATAAATGGGGAGGCATGCTTAGTGCTTATTTCAGATATAAACAGATCAAAGTGTCCCCATGGTTCACTCAACAATTCTACCAGAGCACTTCTATCATCTCTTCTCTGGGAATTATTTTGGGGGTTTAGATAATCAATCAGCAGTCACTTATGCAGTGTTTACATGTCAGAGCCCTCAGAGGAAAGCTTGTTTTCGTTGCCTACAGTGATACTGCTGGAAAAGATGCAACAACAAAGCTTGAGTCACTGTACCAAATCTCTTGATGTTGGTTTAGATGTTCTCTTCATGCCGCCGAGGTTCTTGGTAGGCTTTATTTGGCAGGAAGAGGCTTTAACGGTGTAATTTAAATATTTCTGGACTTTATACAACCTACTTGGAGAAAAAAAAAGTTCTATAAGTTTCCATCGGTACTCATCTGTAACGGTAAACAGGACTTTGTGCATCAATACTGAATTCATCCTTGTCTCTGTTTGTGACCATTAACTCTAAATGTTCTGAAGACTACAGCCCAAGGGTCTGCAGTGAGAAGCCTGAAGTATTTTCTTGATCTATTAACTTGTGAAAAGGGCTTCAAGGGATGATAAATAGCAACTCTGAAACATTTTCCCTCTGACTAAATTTCAGCCTCTTCTGGATAGTTTCATTCAAATAGAAGCACTCAATCATAAGGACATTTTGGCCAAAACGTGGTGCTTTCAACGCAAGCTTTGGTCACGGTTTGTGTTTTAAGACACCTTTATGATAGTGCTCTCAAAACTCTCGATAATAGGCCACCTGGGTAATTTTGTCCTTTCTAGACTTTCTTATATAAACTATAAAACAATTAAAACATCACTTAGGTGTTGGACACCTCATAAAATACAAATATAAAGGCTGATAAGTAAATGTATTGACTGCTTATCCCTGAGTTGCACACCATGCTTTTCAGCTGGAGGCTCCATTAGCTTTTATAATCATGAAAGTGCTGAATTCACTATTGGTCTTTTTGTTGATATTATGAAAAGTACATTTTTCATATAACACTATCA
The DNA here is from genome assembly GCA_013363375.1 of Menidia beryllina. NCBI lineage: Eukaryota > Metazoa > Chordata > Actinopteri > Atheriniformes > Atherinopsidae > Menidia > Menidia beryllina. Next base: position 1,565,685 of record JABUIW010000031.1, on the reverse strand, counting down.
TGTAGATGAACCCAAAGAGTTCATAATGCTTGTTAGAAGGAGTAAAAGAACAAATTAATTTGCAAAGGTTAATGTATGAGAATATCCATAATCCTATATTCTCCTTAGATGATCTTTCAAACCATCCATCCATCTATTAATTGTAATTCTTATTCCTAGCAGTGTCGCAGGGGGGCTGGAGCCTAACCCGGCTGACATTGGCCAAGAGGCGGGGTGCACCCTGGACAGGTCCCCAGAGTCTTTCAAACCTATTCATCAAAACCTCAGTGTCTGTAATATCATCGCTGCAAAACAATCGCCCTGTCATCCGTAGAGGGAAAGATGGAGAGGTGGAGATTTCCGCTGAGATCTCTCTGAAACACCTGGACATATCGCTTCCTTTCAGCAGGATTATCAAACCACCATAGCTCTATAAGATGCCACTGGGTGTGCTGATTGATTCCACCCTTGGAGATTAATCTAGATATTGACGGTGTGTGGTGTGTGTGTCGGAATAAGTTGGAGTCAGATATAGACAGGTTGTGTCTGATAGAGACTGAGGCAGAAGGCTTTGTGATCTAGAACCCTTTAGACCCTCCTTTCTCTGGGTTCATAGCTCTCTTCCATTCGTTTACAGACGAGAGCAAGGGTTTCACTCTGTCGTCCATGCTGGGCTAATTCATTCTCATTTATGAGTTAAAATGAGCCTTGTCAAGAAACCGACAAGCAACACATTCTGATTTTTTTCATTTTGATCAGTCTTGGTTGTTTGACCTGGCTTTCATTGTTTTAGTGTGGTGCGGCTTCTTATGTTTCTATACTTCCTGTAAATCGTAAAAATTTAATAACTGCAGCCTCTGGGGAATTTCCTTAAGCAAAGGTTAAGGAGTCGAAAGGGAAGCGGAGGGAAAGAAAAACAAACTTAATATCACACAATTGCAGCCCCAATAATGCTAGCAGGCATAACAAAAAACTCACAATTGGGCACACTCACACTTACAGGAGATCATTCTGGAGAACAGTCAGATTTAAATAAAGTGGCCACCTTTTCCCAATCCAGATGGCCATGGAATTACAACTTTTATTTTTGTCTGTATATCATCACACAGTGAGCAGGCACTGCATCTGCAGCTGGAGCAGAAGAGCGATGGTGACACTGTGCCATGGGTTTCACACAGATCGGCGGTTCATCATATCCAGCTGTGACACGGCTCCATCACACTGGAACTGTAAAGTTACATCGTTAACACACAGATGGTCAGTCAAGATGGATTACACACATTTCCTGGACTTTAGGTTTAAATGAGTGTTGATTGCAAATTTTTAATGTGAAACTTCTTGCTTATCGCCGCAACAGCAAAACAGAGGCCCGTTTAGGTCCTGCTAAGGGAGCCGTGCATCAAAAAGTTGAAAAAGTGATAACATATGCAAATTCAACCCCATGAGTCCGTGCAATTGCTCTGCTAATTACCGTTTGCACAATTCATTAGGTTATTAGTGGAATTGCTATTAAGCTTAATTTTGCAGGAATTGAACTCTAAGTGAGTGTGAGAGTAGTTCTTGATTTATGTGCGTCTGTGTTGTTTATGGAGCTTTCATGTTTCATCGAATTATCATATACATGACTTCATTCCAGCAGGACCTGAAAAAATGCAACAGGAGTTTTGAAGCACCAGTGGACTTGAATGGAGAGTTACTTGACAGGGAATGAGGGTCCTGAGCTGTGACCAGACCCATTAAAGAGCTTTAGCCTTGGAATACGTGAGCACTGCTCGAGCAGTGGAGTTATTCAGCCTCCCAAATACATCTGCTTTAAACTGTACAGATGGCTTAAAAATTCTGTTGTTTGAGAGACTTATGACAACATTGCTGTCTTAATACTCAAAAGCTGTGTGATGCTTGTCACTTTTCATTTGTGGAAGGAAAACATGTAGCTTGGGAATGTAAGATAGACATTTGGTCATGGTGTGCTACAGAAATGACAAACAACATTAGAAAAGTTAATGATCCTTAAAACTATGTCATGGACATTCCCGGACATTCAGGATTTGAATTCTTCCAACGGGCATCAATGGACAGAGTGATGTAATAACAATAATAGTATTTATGGAGTGAATTGCTTCCCACCTTACAGACTTTTCGGTATTTGTAATCTGAGTTGTTGTCAGCCATATTACAGGTTTTGATGACAAATGATTTAACGAGATACACGGGGAGTCCTAATTATTCTGCAATTAGAAATGTAATTATGGCTTGCTTCCACAGCTGCTTCCTAGATGGCAAGTAGCATGAAGCAGCAGATGCTGAGCTGATATCACCTTCTACTGCAAGCTAATCGGTCATGGAGGGGTAGATAGAGCTCCAGTCAAAGGCTAATGGGTCTACTTCCCTTCAGAATAAAGTTGTTTAGTGGTGTAACAATTTGATAAAAACTTGGTTGAAAAGGTTACTATTCCCCACCTCCACAACTGTAATAATAACCAGTCTTCAGAAAACTTTACCAGACCAATCCTTCATCAGAAACAAATAAATCCTGCTCAAAAACTCAAAAATGTCAAACCAGCAAATGTGAAAACAGCTGTCTGCGATAAGTGTGTTAAGAAGGAAATCTTCTCATACTTTAATACATGCTATTTTTCAGCCAATGCTGTAAATCTCTTAAGCTTCATTAAGTGACTTTGAAAATTGATTTGTAACTAATATATGCAGCTCGGATCTGACCACGTGAGTGTTGACTGAATTCTTTTTATTCACAAAATCCATGAGATTTTGGAGGCTTATTTTCCAAAGACAGAGAAAATATAACATACCAGCATTTTGTGCTAAACTCTTTCTAAAGCACCGACTTTTTCTTTTATTTTACATGGAGACTGACAAGAATTAACAACGGCTTCAAGAGACGGAGATTCCTTTGGAGACGTCATTATTTGAATCATCCTCCTCTCAAAATGCAAATTAGTAACAAAACAAGTGAGCATATTGTTACTCATCTCACAGTCAGTGTGCATGTGTTCCATGCTTGCAGGCAGGTTTGGGACCCTGTGTCGAAGTGAGGATCTTGTGCCACTGACAACAGATGAAGACTAAGCGGGTATAACCCCTTTAACCCCACCCTGAGCTGTGGTTGACCTGCCAGAACTTGGCGGCCCCACTATGCTATCAATAGACTGCCCTTTGGGACACTAAATTATAAGTGCATGGAAACTCTCAAGTAATTGAAAGCACTGTTTATGTATGAATTGCCTTATATAGGGAGTTTTACTGTGGATTTTACGCCCTTCTGAAATGGTATACATGTGAAGAGTAACATCCTTTTCACTGAACACAATTTCGGTCCTTTGTGCTGTGCTGCTGTGGACGGATTGTAAGAGTGTCTTCTTTATGTGGGAAGGCAAAACAGCTGGAAAGAATCTTGACTCAAACACCTTTGAGATCAGACTTTTAATTGGACTTAAATTCACATAAATAACATCGGTTCTTATATATTTTGTACATTATACAACTTTATATAATATATATTTCCTCCTATGATTTACATTCCTCTCTGGCTAAAGTTATCTCTGTTATATCTATGGAAACAGAAAGCATTTCATGGAGGCAAAACCGCTCTTTTTGTGCTGTTTATCAAGGTCCCAGTGCCAAAAAGGAGAGGAGTCTTTTGTCTTTGTTGTACAAAAAAAACAAAAAATAAATCCCCTAATTACACAAACAGAAAAGCAAGAAGGGGAATCTATTGCATTGATTCTAAGGTATTAACACTGCACTACGAGGAGTGGGTAGCTACGGAAAATCATTCACCATATATATTTAACTGGATTGACTCGTGACACAAAAAAAGAGCACTGCAAATGACCTGATATGCATGGCAATGACAATTTTGTGTGTTTCTGACATGTTTTTCTATTGTAAAAAAACAAAGAGAGAAATAATATATTTTACTTGATAATAAATCTCACTGTGAAGAGTTATGAACCTGCAGCAAGGTCACATAATCATGCAGTGACCCGACCAAGGAGGCTCGCACAGATGAGTTGAGCTTGTCCGCCCAGATCACAAATCAACCCACGGTCAAGCCTGAGACTGATATTATTCAACAAGATCTATGAATATCTGGAAGCCAGGTGACATTCTGTAATCTTCCTAACAGAAATGGAAAAAATGAAAAACTCTTCTCACACATCTGGCTGTTACCTTTGACTTGTGGATTATCTTTAGCCCTGACTGCTGTCATCCACTAAGCCTATGGTTTCCCTACACCAACAGTAGCATGCTGACATTATGCAATGTGAGATTGTGATTGCCCACACACAGCTGATTGCTTGCTAGACGCACCAGCAAATGATTTACCAGAGCGTGCCTGCTGGTTGCTGATTTTATGTTGATTTTTTTTCAAGGCAATGACACCATTGCCTGCCAGAGGAGACAAGTTTAATGACTGTCAATATTATGCACACAACATTACATGACAATAGAAGGGTGATTAAAAATAGTTATGAGGTGCCAAGTTTTGTCAAATCTATGTTTAAAAGTCTTCAACTGTCTCTCTAAAAGCTATGTCCAGTGTGTGTTAAGTACAATCTGAACTTCTCCTTTGCAACCTCGGCATAAACTACAGTATAATACACATTTGATTGTCTGAATCAGGGCTGCTACCAACTTGCCAAAGCCAAGAAACCTTCACCAACATGAGTAATTGAAATGCAAACAAAAAAAGCATACAATGTGTCCAGCTTCAGCTGCTATTTGAATAGCGAATAAAGACAAAATGAGCAGGAGATCAGGTCTGAATTGAGCAAATATTCAGCCGAGAATAGAGACAAGAGTTAGTGAACCGTTGCTCAGTGAATCCCCGAAATCTATGATGTGTCATGCATCACAATCAAACCAACCCGAACAGAACACGGCGCCTATTGCTGTGCGCGTATGTGCGTGTGTATATGTGTATTAACAAATCACAAGAGGAAAACACAACCACGCCATGACATTTTGACAGACATCAAATTTAAGGGTTAACCTTTTGAACGGCCCGAGAAGCCACCCAAAAGTTAAATGTGTTTAAACAGCTATAGTTTATCATTATATTGTCAACATTTAAATGTCATAATTGTCAGTATAATCACATTTTTTTCCAAACCAGATAATTTCTCTGTATGTCTTTGGAAGAATTGAAATGGAGAGGGCAAGTTCTTGGCTGTCATGAAAACCTTTATAGTTTAGACTGTTTTTTGTTACAAAATGCTGGTTGCACAAAGTTTGTATTGTGCTTTAATGAAAACTAATTCCAGACTAGTAATTATTTTCTGAATACGTGCAGAAAAACAGAATGACTTAGGAAATGAAATGTTTCCTCCCGCTCCCCATTACATCTCTGCCACTCAGCTCCATCTATTTCACCACACAAAGAGGGTAAAGAGTGTTCATTCAAAAGTGCATCTTGAATATGTTGCCATCAATAACAAAAGTAAACTTTCTTTTTGCCATAAATAACATTACACTTTTCTTTCATGTATATTCAATAAATCTCTTATTACACAAGCCGAGTAGTCATACGATGCAAATCTTCCTTACATGATGTCGTTAGTACAGTATCCAGGAGAAACATCTAAGAGCCCTGGAATGTGGAAGCTGTACCCCACCAATACAAACACTGCTGATGAGCCAGCTGTATAGTAAAGCTATGGGAGGAAGACCAAGGAGAAGACTTCAGCAACAACCACTGAAAGCTACCACAGACACACGAGCAGTGACAGCAGATTATTTACAAATCTACTTGTAGCATTGAATTTAAATGCTGGTATTCCTCAGTCTGGTGAACACAGTGTGTTTAGAAAGCTATACTGACACATAATGGAATATGTCTGTAGTCACAATACTGATCACAAATGACCTGCAAGGGCCCAGAGCATTGAGTGTTACGGTGCATCAGCATTCCCTGAACAGGAGGAGCTACTTTGGGCACATATGTTACGGTAGTATGATGCAACGGTTAATGCACAGCTATTTTTCCAAGCCATTCAGGCAAGTAACATTTTCAGTTCAACATCCTTGGACTGTTGTACTGGAAAAATGTGCATGTGTTGTTTATTGTATGTAAAATAAATATACAGAGAAAAACAAAAAAACTGTCAAGATTGTCAACGCATGCAGAAATCATGCATCCGTTTACGGCCTCAAACATGCTTAAAGATTTAACTGCTTAGCTGTCAATCTTTTGTTGTTTTGTGTTGAAAGTTGATTTCTATGGTTTGTTTAAAAATGGGGGAACTACACCGGCCTTCAGCCTTTCTAATTGCAGCATCTTGAAAGTGAATCAACTGAAATATTAAACCTCCAAATGTTAAATTTGTAACAAAGCACCAAATGAGGCTTTATTCTTTATGTTGCCAAGAAAAACCAGATAACGGCACTTGCTGAACATTTTGCAGTGAATATACAGAATCACATCCATTTTCTGGATCTAACTTCTTTCTACACAGCATCAAAAACTTAAATCAACTGAATACCAATCTATTCATTAGTAATAAAGTGTAAGTCATCCTTTGTTTTTATCTGTTAACCAGACCTTTCAGTAACTGCATTAAAACTAAATGAGAACAGAAAATTGGGAGTTATCTTCAGTAAAAGACTTTTACTTAAAAAGTTTTTCAGTTTTGAATTTTTTTTCACTGTTCGTATGTTGTTGCTTTAAACATTAAATGGTTGGCATGAAGATTATCACCTTGGTCTTCTGCTTAGGTGTCAAATCAGGAGGAAAAAAATGAAAAGGGAAGACCTAAAATGATGCTGGAAACCAGGAATCCAGCCCTGCCCATCACTGACCAATCCTCAGCCAGTGAGCTCAGGGCATCAGATGAAATTTCACATACGGTGATGCTCACAGTCAACACGACTTATCCAAATCCACGAACAATCCTGCAAAACATAGAATGACGACAGCTGGTGGCGTGCATATTTCCAACACTTTTCTAGATAGAAAAAAAAACCTGCTCTTGTGTGACAGCCACGCAGCATCTGTCGGCTCTCAATCAACCTCTTTTGTCAGTGGCTCAGTCAGTGGCAGGACTTCATCCCTGTCAAGTACGGCGACTCTTGACGGCACAGGCCCATTTGTTGCTGCTGCTGCTGCTCCTGAAGATCTGAGGCCACCCCGTCCACAAAATCTGGGACAGGCAGCCCTGAGAGGATCATGACTGACTTGTTCCAGATCATGAAAGTGGGTACGACGGGCAGGAGGAAGGAGATTTCGAAGGTGTGAATGTGCTGGGAATTCATGGCGTCGTGGAAGGACAGGGAGTTGTTGTCGTAGTCCAGCAGAACTCCCAGCCGCCGCAGCTGCAGGCTGGCTTCCACCAGCATCTCCTTCCCATCGTGCCGCACCATGAAGTTGTTGTTACAGCGGGACAGCACCCACGAGGAAGAGTTCTTGCCGCTCCACTCGTTTTTCGGGGCTGATTTGTAAGCCACGCCGATAGCATACCTGCAGGGGGGGAACATTTGGAACACATTAGTCATCTGAAAGTAGTGTCCTATTTAACAGCTTGCACTGTCAGATTACCAAATGCTGATGACACACAGGATAGGCAAAGACCCTTTGGGTCTTTCCTCCATCTACTTCACAGCCAATTAGTCGGGGAATATAATTAGAACGAGTGTATTCGCTGTGGTGAATGCGCCCTGTTGTGTGTGAGTGAGTACAGTTTGCATAACAGCCTAAATTTAAACTCCCGAAAGAAAGATATTTCGGTTTACCTCCTTAGGAGCTTATATAAAGCACTCATGCGTGGGTGTGTTTTCTTACCATGTGGAAGCTCCCAGCAGCACCTCCCAGTAGTGACACCCACTGTCAATAAAGACATTCCCGGCAGCTCCGTAGGAGCCTGTGCCGCTGAAGCGCTCCGGGGTGTGGCTCTTCTTCAGCGAGCTCTCGTCTTTCTCCATGGTGAGGCAGTCATTGGACAAACGCAACTTCTTGTGGGCTGTCTTCGGGTCTAACTTGAAAGGCTGACCTGGGGAGAGGAGCACTCAGTTTGTTTAAAGGACAAAGGACCCTTTCCCAGCTGTTAAATCATAAATATGACCAAAACATTGTCAGCAAATATGTTATGATTTTTTAATACTTTGCTGAATTTTTATAACTTTTTAAAAATGTTCTTTTCTTTTTAATGTACAGACCACAGAAATAGGCACATAGTAGATTATCATTCTAAAATAAAGAATGGATATACTGGCTGAAAAGCCAATGGGTTATGGAAAACGGACTCTCAATTTCAAGATGAAATGGTTTTTTGGAAGTAGTCTTAGTGTAAGAGCAAAACATGTAATCGACTCAGATTTATTGCCTCCTTACAAAATCGACGGGGCAAATGTGTCTTCAACAATGGCCTGCTGAGAGTCCAGCAGTTCCTGAGCGACATTACCATCCATTTAAAGTCTAGTTTCTGCAGTCTCTGTGATCCCCTGAGCGAATATTCCGGGCTTTTAGCTGCTGCTTCACCACATTCGCAAGTCAGTGACTAACTTTGTGTGTCTGATGCTGTAGTTCACAATAATTCAAAATTGTTGAGTGTCAAAAGATACCCCGAGATCAAAAGGACCATGAGCTGACAATGTGAATGGAAATTAGAGGAAGACTTTCAGTTAGAGCAGCAGTAACTTAAGTGGATAAATAGGATGTGGGGTGAGAAGTGCTTGCAGAGAACTCACAGGGAGAGACAGACGAGGAGACTGTTTGAAATACAAGGGCGAGAGTCTAAACTTCAAAGCCTCCTGCTCCCTTTGGTAAAAACATTTCATAACATTGAAGGAAGTCGCCCGGCACTTTCTTCTCTTCCTTCAATCACACAGACTGTTAAATTAGCCAAAGGAAATACCCTTCACTTCCACTGCAGCAGGTAAAGGTTGGGACTAGTCAGTGTTAAGACTTCTATTTGTCTGCCACAATTCTGTTTGCAATTACACCAGTAATTTTACTGTAATGGGTGGAAAATTGAGAGGGCAAAACTCAGTGAGTTGCGTGGAGGAGGAGACTCAAAAGTCATGGGCAGAGAAGAGGTTGAGGGGATAATATGGGACAGTCCAATTGGTGAAGGATCACCTCTCAACCTCTCCAAGACTGTGTCAGCGAGTGTGTGTGTGGCTTCTTGAAAGTCAGCCACATCCCTTTCAGACCTGACATTTAACTCTGACACCTCTCATCTCATCACTCAGCCTCTCTGAGTCTCCCATGGCTTAATGAGCAACACAATGAGGACCCTGACTCCTCCTTCCTTCTCTCTATCTGCCCTACCCTTCATCTCTCTTACTCCCATTCTTTCATTCTCATCCTCTCTATCCTCTCTCCACTCTCACTCACCCCTCTCCAATAATCTGCGGGGTGAGTGTGTGTTACTGCGTGTGGAAATGAGACGATGAGGCCAGTGTGCTGCTGGCAGCCAATTACATTAATGCGCTCTCTTTGAACTGCTTATCGCTGCCAGCGCAGCCATTTCCAAACACTAGGGCTCTGTCATGCCTTTCCAGGGGATGACTCCTGAGAGCCCAGGCTGGGCTTGGGGTTGGGGAAGGGGAGACACATGTGACAGTAGAGGACAAGCAGACACACACACACACAAACACACTCACACAGGACATGAGCTACAGCCGTCACAAATGCAGGCGTATTACAGTAAAGTGACAAGTTTTGAATGGGTGGGAAAACGGAGAAAGACACGCAAGAAGTTTGTCCTGCAAATGAAATAAGCTAAATGCAACCAAAAGAGCTGCTGCGCCTCTCCTTTGGGTGCTTCCATGCTTATCTGTTCACTGGTGTTTCCATACACCCAGATGTTGACCTCTAAATACCGTACAGTTTTTTTACTCCTGCCATCTTGACTATGTAAATGAAGCACAAGGAGCACTAACTACTAACTACTGAAACTATGTTTTTTTAAATTCATATTCTAATTGAGGCTGTTTTTGAGCACTTAGATGTTGACAAAAAGTAGGGACAGAGTATATAATTGCAAAATGATGCAGTAGATCCACAACATAGCTGTTTTTCAGACCACTAATACATTTTTGTTTCACGTAGTATGGTCCTCTGAAAATAATACAAAAGCTCCTCTGATACTTTTAAGACGTCACTTTAATCAATCATTAATATTAATTAAATATACTCTAACCCTATCCGCCCATTGTGCTTATACATCCCTGATGAAGTGACAATTAATTATATTGCCTGGCAGCCTGCCATTTGACTTCTAAATTTCTTATTTGCATGCAATTGGGTTGACATACTGATGGACAGCGTGTGAGCGGTGTGAGATGTTCAGTATGGGAAGTCCTGGGAATGTAGGTTTACCTGAGAAAAATGTGCTCAACTCCCTACTACCCAAACAAGTCCTTTTGCAGTAAAGCAGACTGTGGTAGTCTGTGATCTGCAGCTTTACAACTTAATGAACTTGGCAGAATCTTCAGAGGCAACTGCTGGAAAAAAATACTTTAAAAAATGCTTTTGTGTCTGCTCAGAACTGCATTGTGATTAGGAAGACAGAGACAACAAGTTTAATTGAAATAAAACTTTTTAAATGTATGAGTCATTGGTAGGGCTTTTGTGTTTGTGTATGAAAAATGTAATCGTTCATTAAAACGTCAGACAGAGACAAAGTTCTTCTTTTTCATTTCAAACAAATGTGCTGCATGAAAGAAATAAATACAAACCATATCAGATGGAACTTGGAAGGACTGTTAATCAATATAACCTTTACTTGGTGAGATACTAAGGTTTCTGCTTTTCAGCGATCACATTCACAGTGTTTCGTCTGACATGAAAATAGAAACTTCCAGCTGAGAGCTCCACTTACTGGCATTTTCACCTGCTGTGTGAATACAGGACGGTGCTTTGACTGAGCAGACATACAGACAATTTTGTTACAAAAAACCCAAAAGGCAGACGACAAATTGCACTGCAAAACCTGGCTTTAAAACCATCATGACCATGCATGGCTTGACTTTTCAAACCGGGACCAATACAAACACCATGTGAACATTTTCTTGAAACATTGTTTCAATAAAATAAAAAAAGAAAATGGCAGATAACAGAGGGTTAAGTCTGCAGTTTACCAAAGAATGTCTAAGGTTTAAGCTATCTTATTTTTCATTTAATGTTTTCCTGTTTCTTCAGAATCAGATTTTAACTTGCAACATTTTATTTAACAGTTTACAGAAAGAAAACCACCAATAAATGGAAACATATACATTAAATGTAAATATATATTAATGGGAATACTATATATAACTTCTCCATTATCTGTTGAGAAGAAAAAGCAAATGTTGGTCTTGACCTCTCTAATAAAACTAACAAAAAAGTTTCTATAATCTTTATCTCTTTGTTATTTATTGATTCGGCTTTAAGAATAAACAACTGAAATGTTATTCTCTCTGGAGTGACTAAAGCACAAGTAACTTAAAAGTTAAATTCTTTAAAGCAAGTATGGAAAATGGAGTTGTACTTAATTATTGTTTTCCAGGTGAACTGAAGACTCAGAACGCTTTACACTACATTCATCCACCCGCACAGCGTGGTTTCAGAGCCTTGCCCAGGGAGTCAAACCACTGATCTTCCAACTGTGGGCAGCAGCTATTTCCTCCTGACCCACAGCCGTACATATGACATCAATTGGAATAAGGAGCAGATCTGTGACTGTTTTTTAAGCTTTTGGTAAGGCAAACAATTGATGGGGAGCCTTCCTTCAAAACAAATGAAAGCATTCACATCATCATTTGACTGCTCAGAGAATTCATGCAGATAAAACAAATGAAGTCATGAATAAACCATGGAAATAACTATCCTTCATGGTGTTCCAGGAAATTTATTTTCATCATTCTGACTCTCTGCTAATACTGCCTAAATACAAAACTGCACAAAAGTTTTAATCTCTAAAAGCTAACTGAGGATAATTTCAATCAGAATATAACCCAAGCAGAGCTCTGAGGTCTGCAGTCAGCTGGTAGAACCCTCACATAGGACCAAACAGGGTGAAAATACATTTAGCTATGCTGTACAGAGAAGGGATAAACTTTCTCTTAATGGCCAACCTGTCTTTGGTTTTATTTATTCACAATATCTTTGTTGCCATTTTGTATAAATGTGCTATAAATGACCTTATCTTAATTTCTTTAATTTAGATGTGGTATCTGTAAGATACCTCTAACTGTATCAGAGCATAATTTCCCTTAAATTGTGTGTTATAGTAATTAATTTTTAGTAAACATTAGTTGAAATACAGAAAAAGAGGGAAATGTGCAATAAGCATGATTTCTCCTGCTTCTCTGTTTGTCTTTAGGCATTTTTGTATTCATTTCAAACCCACTTTCCTGCTCGAATCAGACACGGGATATTTTCAAATGCACAGCATTCAGCATTCTACTATTTCATATGGAAGCCGGCACTGTTCTTTTTTTAAACCTCCCAACACTTTTACTCCCTCACTTCTTCTCCACCTCCATCAGTTTACTTTAGGGGCTCTATGGTAGCTTGAGGGCTGTCATCAGAGATGTATGCGGGGTAAATATTATTGCAGGAAGAGAGATGTGCACCCATTGGGCACCTTGACGTGTGATATTTTCAGCTTGGATTTTAGCTGCTTACCTAGCCCAGTGACTAGAATCAGACAGAATGCACACATGGTGCAAACACACACTCACAGAGGCTCTCTGGGGTGTTTGCCCACTTGCTTTGTTCACACAATGTGGATGCCCAGAATAGTTTACCAACAGAATGACGAACGCTGTGAGCCGACAGTCAGTGTTTCCTTGTCAGCAAAGTAGCTGCTCAAAGAAAAGCTTGCACACATTCAAATTTGCTTTTGTTTGGACACAATGCGCTCACTCAAAAGACAGGCTTGTTTGTAGTTGCAGACAATGGAGCTGCTAAACGAAGGCATATTTAAGACTGAATTTATGATGTTGGTACTCCTCCGTCACACTATTCTGCAGCCTGGAACAATAAAAGGAAAAGATGTGGGTGTTAATGTTTGCAGGCTTTACAGTGTGAAGGACAGTGAGAGTGTCAAAGTGTAAGTCTTGACAATCACAACAGGTTAAGGTGGACAAACCCAAACAGGTGAGCAGCTTATCATCCAAATGTTGGAAGCTCCACCTTTTAGAAAACAGCTGAGCTGTGATCGTGGCATCTTCGGTACATATCAGAATACAGTGGGAAATTTGAAAATTCATTACAGAAACTTTGCAATTATGCTGAAAAATGCTGAATCAGACCTGAAAGCCAGAGGCTAAAATGCATTAAAGAAAACCCACATCACCGCCATCTTAACAACCATGTGAGCACTACTCACTTTAATTTCCTGACCAGTTTTCCGTCTACAGTCACTACAGTCCTCCCCCATTCTGCCTTTTGTTAATATGAATTAATTAGTGAAGAGATAACCAATTAAAAAGCACAGACAGGGCACTGGAAGATGAAAGTTTCCCTCCGTGATGCTCATGCTCTTTCAGTCACAACAGTGATAAAATGTGACCTAAATCATTTGCAACTTCAAGTCACTCAAGCTTAAAAACGCCCAAAAAACATTATCAGCCAGTGGTGCTTTAGGTATTTTAATGAGTAGGTGGGTCAGAAGTTGGTCTTTGATTTTCTTGAAACATTATTGTGGGAATATTTCTATAGTGAAAAAGCATTGAGCTTTCTGAAAAGCAAGCAAAATGCTTTTACTCTCAATTTTGATACAACTCTTTCTCCTCTAAATAAATGACTAAAAAGCAGTGGAACAAGGGGACTGACGTCTGCACACATTCCTCCTGCAAAGAGCAATCCGGTGTCATTTATTTACGTGTCACTCTGCCTCTTTCACTCTCGACCTCTCACTTTTCAGGCATTTTCAAACCCCCTCCTTCCCTCACAGGTGCTTCTGTTAATTTCTGAAGACAGATCTGTAGAAAGGTAGCCACGGTTCACTCAGCGGTAAATGCAGAAGTGCGGTCGTAGTGATGAAAGGTCACACGCAATCACAAATGCATGCACACAGCCTCCTCTTCATCATGCCTAATTCATATGTTTTTCAAGAAACCGTGAGTCACTTTACATGTTAGAGGTCGGCGTCTGAGAGCACGCTTCACATATAAAGAACGGCATCAGTGCCACTCCTCACTTTTATGGGCTCAGTGTTCACAGAATGGTCGTGCTGGAGTGACCTAAAAAGATTGAGAAAGCATCGAGACGTGATTTAAAAGGTATCAGACAAACTAGCTGCCATTCCCCTGACACGATGCGAAAACGCTGTAGGATTCCACTCAACGGCCATGAAACCAACTAAATACATGAATAAATAAGATGCGATAAGATCAAATATAATTGAAAAAATAAATAAATAAACATAAATGATAAGTACACTTTTCATATGACCTTTTGCCCCTGCTTATCTTGTTCTTCATGAACTACAATCGTAATCAGAAAGAGACTGAATGATAACACAAACACCTGTGATTTGGGCTTGTTTTGCTGCTACATCACCATGTTGTTCTTTAGTCAAATGGAAAGTCCTCTACTGCACACGAGACAATGATCCCAAACACAGCAGCAAATCTATGCATGAAAAAATAAATAGAAAACAATGTGGGGATCTGATAGCGTTGAAAAGATGATCAATTTAGGCTAATATTGCTGAAGGAGGTTCTTCTGTTATGCGTAACGCTTTCTGGTTCATCTGAGGTCTAATGGATAGACCAGGTAAGAACCAGACATTCACTTTGCTGCGCCCTGATATGTAAACTCTGGAGCTCATAGAGAGTACTTTCTTTTTCACATGGCTGTATCACTTGAGGCATTTTATCAGCTTTAACGCAGCTCCAACCGGAGCCTTAAAATGACTCCTTTTCTCCACAGATGGAAAAAAAGATCTTGTAAACAAACCCTGATGTGTGAAATTGCTGCGGCTCTCCTTTAATGTTCCCCGACTGCATGATATACCACACCTTCTGTGCACATGTGAATTTTTTATAGCATTTTAAAAACGGCATGCTTTGCGGCAAAGTCTGCCATGTTGTAAGGTCAAAGCGAGTTGTAAGGTCTCTGCGGCTAGCGTGGCTGTCTGCCAGCCCCGAAAGGTGTAACATCTTAAGATCCAAGGTACTACCATGGTGATAATTTGACAGATGGCACAGAATTAAAACAAGAGGGCACCAGATGAAGAGACGAGTCATGTGTTATAGCTGAGGGTAACAGTGGATAATGTGCCAAGTGCCAAGTATATCTCCTTTATACACAGAGTTATAAGTAGAAGGGGCACTTTGAGGACATGACCCTGACCACACATTGACAGAGAAACAGATTAAAACTACTCCACTATCAAAGACCCTTTATCAATATTCACTTCCTATGAGGTAAGTTTTGTCGGATTTAATTTGTGATCATTCTGAAAACTGCAGATGAGCAGAGTACACGGTGTGCATTCCTCAGCACCACCCTTTACCTTTTAGTAACACAGACTGCTTCGTTCACATTCCTCGTCTATGTGCATGTGTAGGGTAGCATTGTGGATATATTTAGGAGTTACTGATGGTACTGATGTGTGCCTTTCCAGGATCTTGTAGTGCTTCATGTCATAATATTTGCTCTGCAGCCTTCTACCTGAAATATGATGAGTTGGGGCAAAAAGCTTCCTGGGATTCTCATCCTGGAAAAAATGAGAAAGTTAATCCTTTCAATCTATCTGACAGTTGGAAAGAGAGACTAAGAGTGCAAAGAAAAATGAAAATAGTTCTCAGCTGAAAACTTTGCTGTTACTGCACAGCCTGCAAAGCAGCAAAAGGGGGAAGAAAAACCTAATGAGCCTGTCAAAGGGAGACATGTGTGACCGGTTTTCTCGTGGCTTATTTTAATCAAAACACTGCTTGCTATCAGTGGAACAGAAGCTCTTTGAATAACAATTTCTCTGACAAAAACAAGAAGGGAAGAGTGGGAGAGAAGAGACTGGAGAAATACCACGTGAAGAGACTGACAGAAGCACGCAGTGCGTTAGTGTCAGGAGGTCTTATCAAGGAAAATTGGGAATTGGGTAAAATGTCTTAATGTTTTGTGCCGTTTTGATGGTGTGTCTAAACATCACAGCAGAGGGGAAAGCTGACTGGCTAAAAAAGGCTCAGAATCTTGACCAAGTGTTTGCTGTGGGTGGACAAGCTTTTCCCATCACAATACATGCTGGCAGGGAAGGCCAGTTATGGGGAATTATCCTTCAGCACACCTCTAAACAAGTATATGTCTGGACATCTTAGTGCTTTGAATAGAAGTGTCACTTTGTAATACATATTCTTACACAGTGTGCTAAAATGCTCTGTTGTATCTTACTGGCAAACATGGATTGCTTGGATGTGTGGGTGGCCCTTTTGCAAAAAGCCACTCCCACCCATTTTCCTTCTGGGATGTATTCCCATCAACACAAAGACAGCAAGCTTTACTTTATGTCGAACTAATGGCAAACATCCTAAAACAAATGCCTTTGTTTATCACAATAATTCAACAAAGTGCATCCAGGTCAGAACAGGCAAACTATGATGCTTCTCAGTTGAGCTTCTTGTCTGGTTAAGAACTGTGAAAGACCTAACAGAAGTTCATCTCTGTGATGTTCATAAGATGAGATGGAAGTAACACATTCAGAGACTGAAAGGCTACTGAATATGAACAGATATGAACAAAGAGATGTGATAAAACCTAAATCCAGCCCTTCTCGCATACATAATGCAGAATTATGCCTTGTTCTAGTTCCCAGTTTGCTTGTTTTTGCTTGTTCACGCTGACCCGACAGTGGAGCTGCAGCATGATGCAATGTGATTCAAGCAGAATGTCCTTGTTGCAGACTGAGAAGTGTGACAATAGTGTTGCTAAGCCAAGTCCCTCTTCTCCAACAATGACACTCTGTTGAAAGACGTATGTTTACCGCCGTGTCTACCTCCACTGTGTGGCCGCTTCCATCTTTGTACCTGAAAAATACTGCTGCAAAGTGGAAAAAAGGTTCACACCCAGAACAAACAAAGTGCAACTGGGGCGTATGCTCATGCGTCACAGTAACTCTGAATTAACATTCTGCTAGACGTTATTTGAGAGGAGTTTTTCGCCTTCAGGAATAAAACAATTTAATGAGGGGAATCTTGTTTTTTTTAATCTATCACAGCTTCATTATTTGTCTGCTTGAAGGGGACAGGCGCATCCTGAAACCATTACACCAAATCAACATTTTGGCTTACTTGGCAATCTTGCTATTGACCATGAAGTTGTTCACAGGTCTGAGTCTGCTTTTATCAGGTATTGGTGGTGATACACCGGATATGTCTGAATTCCAGTGGGATACAGATGATTAATAGCTTCTCACTAACCTTGAAATTAAGCTGCAGCGTGTCTATGGTTTTATCACCCTGAATGTCTGTCTCATCATTGTGATATTGTCATCTTATGTTACTTTCATCCATGCAGGAAGGATATCAATTTTACATGCTTTTATCGACAAATTGCTTTCCACAAACAACCCAACATAAGTCTTTGGGAGACATTCTAGCTCATGTTACGTTTCTTTATTCACCTTTTCGTCACCAGATTACATCTGTTTACAATGTTTACTGCCTCTTACCTGAAGTTCAGTGAAGCCGTATTTCTTCTCTGACTCAGTTTTTAGACTTAAAGTCAGAGCCTCAAAGTAGATGATAGCAACTGAATAATAATCAGAAGAGAAGCCCAAATCTTTTAAACGTGTGTGCTGAACTAGTAATGCGTCCAAATAAGAAAAAGCGTTTATGAGAGGAAGCGGGAGCGATCATCCTGACTATGTCAACTTCCACACGCCCATTTTGCCAGGCTATGAGTATCCAGATTACAGTTAATCCTAAAAGCCACAGTGAGACTCCTGACAGAAGCTGGGGGGAGCTAGCATATCAGCCCCGTTCGAGTTTCATAGCAGTACGATCGCAATTTAAGACCAATTTTTGAACTTTTGTGAACCCCTTAGGGGAAGCTTAAAATTAGCTTTATGGCAGAAGATTGCCACAGTTGGGGTGGTATGATCATGTGGACACAGCCATCTTGTATTTTTTATCTTTTTATCCTGTTATGAAGGTAGATTTAAATGCATTGTCTTAGCCTAACATTTATTCGGTAGCATCATCAATATGATGCTCCTTTATTTTCTTTACTTGACTGTTAGAAGGAAGGGGAGGAATATCAAAGAAAATATAGTTCAATAAAAGGATGGGGTTCAGCAGCAGAGAAACCGGCTTCAGGGGGAAAACAGAGGAAAACAACAAAAGGAGACCGGCACCGAGGCCCAAGCTCTGTGCGGTGAAAAATTTGCATTCACCTCGCAGTAAAAAAAACAAACAACCAGCACCCCCCTCCCCCGACCCCCCAAAAAACAAAAACAAAATCAAACAAAAAACTCAAGGGTGTGTTCAGAAAAGAGGAAAACAGTCAGCAGTTCTTTGGCATAGAAGTGACAGAAAAATTAGTGTTTAGAGTCCTGCAGTTTAATCCTTGAAGCTTCCTCAGCTGTTCAAGTGAGTGAGGAAGTGAAGAAGCAGCAGCATAAGTCACTATAAGCTGACAGGTGAGCGGGAGGAGAAAATAAGTTAAGACGCGCTGCACTGCTTACGAGCATCTTTTAAATAAACCATGGCAGCAAAACCACAGATAACTTAACGACGGCCCAGGAAGCTACAGTTTTTCTGCTCTCCTGCTTTCATGGTGACAACACATGGCTGAAAATCCCAGTGGTCTTGCTATTTTTCCTTGGCTTGTATGGAAATCATAGAATTATTTAGCTTAGGTAGATGACAGTGAGGAAAGCTCACGGGTACCACACGGGGGCCTGTCTTTTTAAAAGACACGGAAAGAGAAAAGCAATTCCACAGACTTAGCTCACATGAACTACAGGTGTGCCCATATGAAAGATAAAAGGCAATTATTTCACATGTAAGATGAACAGTCTCTTGATTACTTTTAGTTTGAGCAAAAAATACATGTGTTGGATAGACATCTGGCATTAACTGTTTATAAAAAGTGATTATACAGTGTATTTGAGTGCTATAGGAGAATGAACTTTATAACCAAATCACATGAGTTCATGCACAGCTGAAAGGAACAAAGGATTGCTGCACACAATGTTAAAACATTGTAAAATCATGACCCCAATTATTCAAAACAATCCAAATAAGATTACAAATGTCCTAAACAAAAATGAAAAAAAAAAAAAGAGCCTGAAGGGTCATCAAACTGGGTACTTTTCCTTGAACTACTTCACAATTTGTTAATATAAGTAATGGACTTTAAATGGGTGAAGAAGAAAAGTTCTGCTGGGGCTCCTATGGGAAAAATATGACTCATACTGGACATGGTCTGTCTCTGCTGGCCCGCTCAAAGAACATGTCTGATTGGTCAAATAGAAATGACTCAATATCTGTTTTTAAATGTCATTTATGCTAAAACTAAGATTATGCTTGTGAATTTGTCACAAAAACTGTAAGGACGTGTTTCTGAGATGATATTTTTACACTTGAGAGACAAAATAAACCTCTCGATTTTGAACTTAAGCATGTTGTTAAAGAAGCCGTTGGAGGCATTGCATGCGCTCTCACTTACTGTTGGTTTTGAGGCGGGCGGGTTCACTGTTGCGGCTTCCAGCCTGGTTGATAGCCTTGACGAAAAAGATATACCGGGTCCCACTCTGCAAGCCGTGCACTGTGTAGTGGTTCTGCTTGATGTTCGGCACAATCATCCAGCTGTCTGCAGAATTGTACAAACCTGGAAGAGCCACACACACACACACACACACACACACACACACACACACACACACAC
>JABUIW010000031.1:1522851-1545859 GCA_013363375.1 Menidia beryllina | reverse complement strand
CACACACACACACACACACACACACACACACACACACACACACACACACACACACACACACACACACACACACACACACACACACACACACACACACACACACACACACACACACACACACACGCACACACACAAACACACACACACACACAGAACACTAGTATCATGGTTCTGGTGATGCTTTCAGGGTGTGCAGAAAGAATGAGACTGGCTGAGAATCCTCTCAACGTTGATGTTCAAAAAAAGAAAAACCCATTTTCCCCCAAATTCAAATGGAGCAGAGTGTTATTTTTCTCCTTGAATTCTCAAGTGAGTCATCTCACACTAAGAGGCTAGGAGACCAAACAGGCTCTTGATGTTTTGCAACATTTATGTCTACCTAGAGATCCATTCCATTACCCTGCCATCACGTTTATCATGAGTTCCCGCAGGCGGGCCAGTGCATTCACAAAGCTGAAACCATAAGTCCCTTGAAACAAGGTGCTTTCCATATGACAAGTACTGTTACTAAGTGCCTCAAGGCAATAGAGTACAGCATGCTTTATAATTCAAATGTTGGAAATGTGAGCAATGCCAATATGATTGTTGTTGTGAGGGACTTTGAATCAAGGCAGATGGAAAGTGTCCCTGGCTTTGCTCCTCAGTCACCAGTTTTAAAGGAGTCTTCTCAGTGGAAGAGATGCAGCAGACTGTTAAGCATGAATAAGAAATCTAGGCTCAGGGTAGAGGGGGGAATTGCCCATGAAAGACTGCTTCTTTGGCCTCAACTGCAGATGAACTACTGCGATTTACACATTACGCAATCTCCACTCCTCAACCATATAAGTTAGGAGTAAATATTGTTCTCAGATCTTAAATTACAGCTATAACTACTAGTTGAGACTGTGGGGAGGACAGGGATCTATTTAAAACTCTTGTTGCTGCACAAGCTGTTTTTGCCATTCCTAACAGTTACACGTATAGTTATCGTCTCACATCATCTCATCTTCACTTTCCGCACAAAATTACAGGAAAAAGAAACAAAACTCAGAGGTGGATGAGGGGTCTCTAAGGGCCATGCTCACCTTATGCCTTCTGGTCAGGATGTGTGTTAAATTATTGAGCAAGATGGAAACTACATGCATAAGTAATAGCAGAGACTCTGCTTGTAAATATAAATACTACACAACACACAAATAAGGACTTTAAAAGTAAGGCGGTTTTAAGAATGAATGAAGTAAAGAAACTCTTAAAGGTGGAGTGCAAGCTGTGTTGTTACCTGAGCTTTTCTCTGGCAGAAAAGCTTTGGAAAGGGCTTTATTTTCTTTACAAATGATGGGATAACTCATGGGACTTTATTGAGGCCTGGCCTTACAGATTTTCATGTTCATTCAGCAAGTATTTCTCTATCAAAAAAATAGATGCAAAGTGTTCTGCTGTGAGAGCTGCCCATTAGTCATCTCATCAGCATGTTGTAGAAATGAGATGTATGTGGACTGATTTCATGGGGGCTTTCCAGATATACAGGGAAAGATGAGGGAGAAGGGCTTCGTGCTGTTTTCCATTGTTAAACCTTTGATCTTGATAGAAAGTCTTCATTTTTGCTAAATTAGGTCAGAGCACAGCAGTACACTGTTGCTAGTTTTGCGGCTGAAAAGGGTTTTTTCTGACAGAAGCTCTGCTGCTTTGGAGAAAACCACAACTTCAAAGTAACGGGAGGAGTAAGAAAATGTGCCATTGCGAGGGGAGGAAAAAAAGGGGGAAAAAAAAACGGAAATCAGAAGGGAAAAACTTGCATCTAAACATTGTCGGAGTGTGTGTGTGTGCATGCGTTTGTGCATTCATATGTACTATGTCTGTGTGTATCTCTGAGATGGGAAGTACAGCTCACAGTGTCCTGGGAAGGGAAGCGGGCTCGTCTTTGATGATGCAACGCAGAGTTAATAGTGACAGTGTATGTCTGATTGTGCGCCTGCATGGGTGTGCATATGTGTCACTCTTTCCATGTCCTATGGAGGAAAACAGGCCGTGTGTGGGAGCAGCAGTACATGTAAATTCTCTTGTACGTCTGTGTTAGTTTAGATATGCAGGGGCTGAAATCCCAACATCCACTCCAAGGTACTTATAAAAAGAGATTGTACCATCCTCTTGGCTACTCTAATGCTCACTGTGATTCTGATTTTCTCCCGTGATAGCCATATTCATATTGCGCTGCAGGACAGTGGTGAATTAGTTTCAACTGACTATGGGAACAGAAGGAAGCGAAAACAGGCAGACATAGCTGGTGTTATGAACCCAAAGACATCTAAAAAAATAATAAAGCAACAAACGTTAATACTGACGTAAAATGACTGCTGCCATCAGCTTTCTCAATCCAGACAGAAAAAATACAAAAAATGAGTTTGTAGGACAAAAACAACTCTTCATTGAAAGGGGCATATTATCTATATAATTTCACGATCTCTATTTATGAATAAAAAAAAAAAAATAGGTCTAATGAACTAATGTCTAATAAAAAAAGACTGCATTCATAATGAACTTATCACCGGCATTAAAATCCTGACATATTTGTTGACTTTAGGAGTAGAGCATTTAACACTTAATTTGGGACCCCCATGCTCAAGATACCGATGATACAGAGGCGCCTAGAGTTGTTGCACCGGGGAGCTATTCCCAATGAGTCAGCATGACATGAGCCCCTTTACCACAGCTGCCGTGCCATATATCACTCTCCTTATGTCCGTCATGCTCTGAAAGAGCAGGGACTGTTGTGAAGTTTGAATATGCCCCTACATTTGGGGTGCGCTGTGCCAACTGTCCTTTTCAAACTGAGACGACATCCCATGCAGATTATTGTCAACTTTGACCCCCCTCGCTCTGTCCCCCTAACCTTAACGGCTTTCACTTGGCTGTGCTTGGATGCTACACAAGTGCAAAAAACCTGAAGTCATTTTAGGTGTCTTGACATTGCTCGAATTTCTCCACGGTATTTGGTCTCATTGCCAGCTCTATTTTCTCCTGCCATGCTTGGTTGATCCTGCAAAGGGATGGCTCACAGGACCTCATAACCCCCTTTCCACTCCCACTGAGAAGGCCAAGCCGGAGGATGTGACCAGGGGAGAAAATATATAAATATATAACCGGGGAGATGGGATGGCACTCCTCTGGGAGCGTTTAGACAGTTGGAAAGTTGGAGGAAAATACTACAGAAGAAACTCAAGTGGTATGGCAGGCTAAATGGGTTTCTCTCTTTCTCAGTTTCTGCTATGAATCTCTGAGGACTCTGTGGCAGCATGCTGCTGAATATCTGAGTCACTCAGGCTATCAGAGCTGAAATGAATCCTGATGTTTCTAATGGCTGTGGCTCTTGAGTTGCAGGGTTAGTTGGAGAAATGTCAGGCCACAAAGTGGAGAGAAGAAGAGATGAAAGATCAAGACTAAAGAGGCCCAGGTGTGTGTGTGTGTGTGTGTGTGTGGGCACGTTTATGAACATGCACAATTATGAGTATGAACCCAGCACTGCTCATATCAGTAAGTGGTAATTTTCACTTTTCCTATATACCTATTATCCAGTGTGATTTTCACCTGTTCTCCATTTGTCTTCCTCCTCCAGTCTTTTTGTTTCTTTTGGTTCATATATACAGCAATCAGCTATTGTGTGGGTTTGCTCATTTTGGACAAAGCTTATAATCTTGGTAAATATAATTGTATCCATGAAAAAAACAATTGAGGAATATAAACCATCAGCAATTCTTGCTAGTTAACGTTTTTTTTCTTTTGTGCAAACTGCTAAAGTAGTTGTGTTACCAAACGTTGTAATTACATCCGATTTTTATCTCAAAATTATTACGAATATTTTTAAGAGCTTAAAAAAAATCTTTCAAGATAAAACAGCTTTTTCATCCTGGTGTTGTGATTAAATAAACAAGGCTTTTTATCTGAACCTTTGTTCTGGATGACAAATACAGCCGTGTGCACCTATTGAGATATTGGAACTGAAATGTGCTCTGAAGGGTAACATTATATATGGTACATCTCTAATAACAAGAAACACACTCAGAAACTTTTACCATCGAAGCGCATCGAAGTCAGATCACTTCTGTCAGATTTGAACAGACATTGATTTGGATTCAGGTTAGTGCTTGCAAAACAAATCACCCTGTTTTTAGAGCCCCACATCGAATATGAAACAGACTGCAGATAACAAGCTAAGAAAAGAGCAGCTCTGATCTAACTTTTCTCCCTGCAGAGTGAATCTATCTGTCATGCCTGGAAGTTTTTTGGTTTTGCTTTGTCATGTCTTGGTCTCGTCATTTCCTGTTTTCATTTTGAGAATGAACTCTCCTCTCGTTTCAGATCTCTTGCCCTTCCTCATGTGTCACCAGTCCGTCTTCCCTGATTCCTTATTGTGTCTACCTGTTACTCGTTTCTCCTCCTGTGTACTTATAGTCTGCGTCACCCCAGATCTTTGTACTCTGTCGACTGTTCTTGTGCCTCTTCATTGTCAGGTCATCAATGGTTTCTGCCTCAGGTCTTCTCGCTTTGTTTGGCTTCTTGTTTTTGTATTCATAGATTTTGTTTTTTTTCCTCCAGTTTAGGTTCGGACTTTATCCAGCAATTCTTGGGGTTTTTTTGTTGTTACACCATAAATAACAGTTATTTTGTTCCCCCAAGTACCTGATCCCTGTGTCTCCCCCCTTGGTCCTGCACCTGGATCCTTCCCCCATCTAACTGTGATCAGCCCTCATGACACTATCTTAAAAATATCATTACCACATTTACTGTTGGCATTATAACATGTGTTGTCTTGATAAGTCATCTCTAGATATCTATAAATAAATTACTGATGAACAAAAAAGTAAAATTTGACATGAAATCTAAGTTATGTAATTTATATAGAATATTATACATGTAATAAAAGGGTTGTAAATAATGGCATTTCTTATTCCTCTTTGTTGTCTTTCCTTTTATGAGTGTGTGGGTGCGCATTAATAAACCCTATTAACATTTCACAAGCTTGAACATTTTTATGAAGGCGAAAATAATCACGACTAGTTTTTACATGTGAAAACATAATCACTTCATCACTTGTTCGACAGATTATATAGTTTAGTAAACACATCAATTTTTATTGCAGTTATTAAATAATACCTTTTTATGTTCATATATAATATGAGCCATCTGCTACAAATCTCATTCGACTAGAACTTAGAAACAACCTTGTTGTTTCTAGATTACTGATTTGCTCCCTAATCATCGATATATTCAACTTATTTAAATACAGTCAGTCTGTCCTGACCTTGAATAAAACATTCTGTTCACTCAGTTAACATGAACTTCCTTGCAAATGTACGTGTCCATGTGCACTTTACTCACTGATGAAATTTGTCTGGCCTGTGTAGATGGTGTACTGTAGCTCGTAGGAGGTGACGCTGAACTCGTCCTCTGATGTCCAGTGAACAGTAATGGTATCATGGGAGGCGGTGCACAGCTCATCTCTGATGGATGGTGGGTTGGGAGCTGCGCGTGGGGGAATGCAAATGGTCTTTTAAAGTCATTAAAAGTCCAGATTGATAATTCAGATTTCAAATAGATTCTATCCTCAGAAAAAAAGATAAAGAATCACCTCAATATTTGCACAGTACATCAAAATGATGAATGGAGCAGAGAATGGTCGGCTGTGCTGTCTACACCAGCCGATCAATTTACCGACTCCAGTAAAATTAGGTCTTTTTTATACGATTTAACAATCACTGCATGAATTAAAATCACCGCAAAAATCACTGCAGGAATTCTATGCATCATAAAATTATGCCAAAAATTACTCAAGGGGGACATATCCCCCTTAACAGGAGACCTATTGTACATAATTAACATGATTGTTGTAAACCAGACGTTACGGATGCTTTACCTGTTAGGTAATCTAGTCCTTCAAGAATTTTCTTCTCTCGGGAAAAGTCAAGAGCAAAGTTGTCAAAAGCCTCATTCAGGTTGACATCAGGAATGAGTACCTGGGAGGAAGCCGTCGCCATGGCAACCCTGTGGAACGATCAGGACAGATGTAACATACAAAGGACAAGCCAGAGGTCAGATGATGTGTTGAGTGGAATAGGGGAGCAGGAGGAGGGGGGGGGGTTGGGGGGTGAAAAACAAGGCAGATGGGATGGAGAAATAAAATAAGCGAGGTGAAAAGGGTAGACATAATCAGAGAAACAAGAAAAGGTGTGTGGGAACACCTCGCTAGCCTCAAATAAGGTGTCAGTCCTCAACACACCTGAAGCACTGACAATACTCCAAGACTCCACAGCTCTAGCTCTATGGAAACCTTCTGATTTCAGCACAAAA
Source organism: Menidia beryllina (assembly GCA_013363375.1). Lineage (NCBI taxonomy): Eukaryota > Metazoa > Chordata > Actinopteri > Atheriniformes > Atherinopsidae > Menidia > Menidia beryllina. The sequence goes on along the minus strand of JABUIW010000031.1, from coordinate 1,539,535 downwards.
AGCAGCCTGAATGAGGGCTTTGGCAAATTTACAGTCTACAGAGAAGCACAAAGAAAAGATGGTTTGCAAGACTAAAAAAAAGGGAAAAAGATGAAGCTAAGATCAGCATTTAAGAAAAAAAACAGAAAAAAAGCTCAGCAGGGGCCAAATAAAAGATAATATGCTGGCTACCGATTTTCCTAAAAGTTCTTAGTCTCAAAGTGAAAGAGTGAGAGAGCCTCCGGCTTGAGGCGGGAGGAAAGGGTGAGAGCAATAAAGCGGTGGAAAGAAAAAAACTGCAGAGCTGGCCCTTAAATGATATATGATTTTCAACAGTGGACTGACATTGATCACAAAAGTAGGATACGTTTGATAAAATGTTGATTTCACCAGCAGCTCTTCAACTGGATTTCAGAGGTACAAATCAAATATAAGGGAACTCATTCCAGAGGAGAGAATCGAATTTAAAAAGTCAAACAAAGTCATGTTGTCAGACACACTGAAAGCAAGAGTTTTTCACCATAATTTATAATAATTGCATGCACTGCAGAAAGAGGGGCAAAAATGCCCAGATGACTTAATCTAACTTTATTGTAGCTGCTTTTGATTTCATGTCTGGCAACATACTCCAAAATTGACATTTTGATAGTGTTGATATTGAAATGTGCAAGCGTTTTTGACTATTTTGATATTTGTGCAACCAACAATGTAATATTTTGCTGGACCAATGATCAATTTTTTTCCCATAGTCTGCTCCTAGAGCCAATAATTTTAGTAAAAAACAAATAATACACAAAAACAAGGAAACAAGTGCAACTTGTTTACAGATAAAGTTACTAAGACTACTACACTGCAGTTGCTGCATGGACTCTGTTATCCTGGCAGGATTTCACGCACCTTTCTGCAACATTCCTGGCAGACTGGAGGAAGCGGGCATGGTCATTCTCCTTCAGGCTCTGCTCAGCCTGCGTGATGAGAGCACTGGAGCGCTCGAGACACTGGCGACAGTTTGCGATCTGCTGGGCCAACTTGCGCAGTTTCATCACCTGGAGCAGACACAAACACGAAAGGTGTTACTGTCACACAGTTTATAGTAATTTACACAGCCCGGGCCTCCACAGAAGAAATTCCTGCTGTGATAACTGTTGAGGCTCTTCTTAATAGTGAAATAACAGACAACAGCACAAGCTTTATATCACTTTGGTAAGGAAATGTTTCACAAACACAAGCATTTGGCTGTTAACCAAAGCTCGTGCCTCTCAGCTGTGCACAGGCATATCAATATGAGGTACAAGTACGCAGCAGAAGCCACTAATCCACAACTGCCTCGTGTTCACACAGTCTGCTTCACAGTCAAACTGCTGTAAAATATTGACACAAGCTGCTGTGAGCCCCTGTTCTGCTGGGTATCCGCAACAACTTTCCATATTGGGGACTACAGTACCAGTGGCCGAAGCTGAGTCACGGTAAATGGGACACACAAGCCATGTGTGTATATCCTGGATCTTAATCCAGCATTAATTTTTCAGTGGAAACTTGGCTGAAAAACCAAAAACCAAAAAAACAAACAACTGACAGTTTATACGAGGGGGAAGCTATTCTGCACAAGGAAGTTATTTCATACGAGCCATAACTAAAACATCTGCCTTTCCGTTCAAAAAACTTCCCATAGATGGCTGAGACCACACGCCGATGCATCTGAAGATCCAGAGGAATGAACATGCAGAAACAAAGAGGAGCAGGAAGACAAAGAATGCAGCAGAAAGGAGAAAGCCCTGGTCACAGGGTCAGGGCTGATTGTACCCATTACTTCTTCTGCTGCTAGCCTAACAGAAGATGCACAGAATGCTGGCTCGCTATAAACAATCTGAGCTGCTTTAAATCAGCACATGTGTACCTGACTGTCCACTGAAGACTACCCAGTCTAAACATATTTGCTATTTCTTTATGCTCTTGATGTGCAACATTCAGATGTCCCGCCATGCAGGAAATGTGATTCTCGGCCACAAATATGGATCCTCATTAAAACCAGGTCAGGGATCAGACACAAGTGCGCACACACACAGGCAGTTTTGTGATCCTGTCCCTTTTTAATACAATTTGTCAGTACATGTGCTGTAATGTAATTTCCATCTGAGGATAGGAAAGCCATTCTCTGTTAATTCAAAATGAAACTCATCTGATTATCTTCATTGCAGCTCATATCCTGATTCTGCCTATGAACTTAGTTTGATGAGACTCGCCATGGTGAATAACAGAGCCTGCTTGTAAAAATTGAGAATGTTAATAAAAGGTGAGCAACAGAGCAACATACAGTACCAGCTTTATGACCCGTCCCCACAGCACAAACATCATTCACCACCAATAATCACAGGGAAATTAGAGGAAATCATGCGGCCAAAGGGACTTTTCCAGGAGACCTTGTGAATTAACTTGTAATCTTTCAATGTGCCCTGAGGCTAACGAAAAAGCAAAATCACCAATGACTTTCTAAGCTAAACACATGGTTCGATGTGCCAACTCTCAGTTTTTGACTTTTCACGGAGTTGAAGGGCACCATTTAAATATTAATGAATTATCTGAAAAAAAATTTCCAGTTTCTTTCTTTAAGTAAAAAGGCTGCTTCTCTTAGATGTTTCTTTGAGCACAAGACGTAAAATTACCTTTAACTAATCTCATCTCTTCTTCTAATTAGTACATGACAATGTGTTTTCACTACAAACAACATTTAAGCTGGCTGCTGACTGCAAACAGAGATGAAGCAAGATGGCTTTAATGGATGTGTTATCATTTGGCAACATATGCCACAAACAACAATTATAAGAGATGATCGCTGTTAGAATAACAGACAATATGGCACAGTATGCATGTGTCTGTCTCAGGGCTGGCTCATCTAGCTAAGAGAGTGAATCCCTGGACGGTAGAAAAAAGTGGTGCAGAGAGATGAAAAATGTGTGCAGTTTCTGTGTCACACGTTTACTTTAATTGATGCAATCTTTAGTTTCTGGTTTTGAGGCACAGAGTGCCCAATTGAGCACTGTGACTTTTTCTTGGAAGTTTAAACAAAAAGAGACAGTCTGCAAGAACTTCTGAAGACAGTATTTTTTTTTTTTTTGCTACAAAAGGCAACGACAAATCTGGAAGTACATTTAGCTTTTTCACCATAAAAAAAATCAAAGATTGTCCCACTTATGATCAAAGATACAATATACTGCTTTTGGTAAGATGTTTAAGTAACCTGTGATTGGCTGAAGGTAAGATTTACAATTTAGGTCACGCTGCATTCTTATCCCATACATGCATACAAAACCAAACAGGAAAATCGTTTCAAAGGATGAGACGCCTGCTCAAACAACACAAAAATGTGCATTGCTGGCCTCACAAGTGGGTTTGCTTCAGACTGAAAGGAACTTCAAAGTCATATCCAAAGCACTTAAGTCCATTTGTTGTGATAGCTGGAAATGTTAGAGATTACAAGAATAAACTCCAGATCAGGACAAAGTCTCTAGTCTCTGCAAAACATACTGCATCATGCAAATTCTTGTATTCCCTCATTCTCTGAGCTGTGTTAAAAACGTACAGTTTCATCTGAGAATATAGCAGTCAATAACCAGTAAAAGCCCTAATCTTAAATTGTATCTGAGTATCTGAGTTTTAGCCTCTCTGAACTGGAAAGCGTACAGTATTCTGAGGCTTTTCTTCAGTAAAAAAGGCAATACCTTACAACTATGCACATGAATGTTGAAAATGTAAACTTTTGAGAAAGTTAAATATTCCAATACCCACTTAAATTACAAAAAACACTTTTATAAAGAAATAAACAAGTAAGGTATGTTAGTGATGCAATGAGTTAAATCAGTCTCCAGGTATTAGAAATGAGGAGGAGAGGCTTTTGAGACAGTCTGTGGCACACGCATACCAGGTCAATGGAAGGTGTGTTTTGGTGTGGCAGTTGAGAGACTAAGCATGTAGCCTGAGTTCCCCTCAAGAGATAGAATGCTCATTGTGGGGAGGTAAGAGAGCGTATGGGAACGCCTTTCCCAAAACTGCCTGGAACAGGATCAGTGGTGTGTACAACAGCATGAATTGAGCTGCGTTTCCCTGACAGGGTGGTTGTGTGAAAGTATGATGTTGTAGCTTTATGTCATTTTCCCTGACCCTTTAAATCTGTTATTTTGCATGTGCTATATTTCCATCTCAGTCTCCTGCATTCCCGCAGCCCAACAGGCTTTTATAGGTCGAGACTCTCAGGAGAACAGAGTCTTGCTTTTTGGCTGCAATCACGATGGACACACCAACCCATTTCCTCTCTCTTCCACACACACATCCACACCAGCACTTGTGGCTAGTTCAACTAAACCTTTCTGCTGCTGTTTTGTATCGCTCAGTTCTCTCACACACATGCTAACGCACACCCACATCTAAACCAGATTCAAATTTAGTTATGGTTCTCTTGTAGAAACATCACTCATCTTGACATTTCACGCCTAAAATTGATTTCCACTCGACTTTAAGCCACGACTCATGACAGGCTTTAGACATAGATCTACAGATGGAGCCTGCACTCAAATACAGACACAAACATACAAAAAAACTTGACTGATCAGAAAATGCATGGAACAAATGATAAGAAATTCTCTGTAAATGCCTTATTCAAACCCGCTTTGAGCATTATAGCGGAGCTTTTAAGGGAAAAACTCGAGAACCCTGGTTAAGCTTTTTCCTCTGAAAGATAACTTTTATTTCAGACACGTGTTGTCCCACCCTCTTTTGCCCCATTGTTTCCAATAGTCAGTCAAAGTTACCGTTACTGGCTGAAGTCCTCTTAAATAATGTTCGCCTACTCTAAAACAAAAGAAAAAAATCCAGCTAATATGTTACCTTGGACTCTTTGATCTTCACAGCGATGACCTGTTTTCTCTGTCGGATGATCTCCACCAGCTCATCGCACTCCTCCACCAGCTTTGCTTCATGCATTGCTGTGTTCACCTGGATTAGATACAAGAAAGCAAATTTTAAAATGCTTAACAGGCTCACTCCGAGAACTGTGATATGCACATTTTCATATAAAATAAAATCTCGTTAATTCACTCCAACTTAATTGTACAGCATCTAATTTTTCTGTGAAAAAAAAGCTTCCATTTTCCAACATGTCAATAGTTTTGTGAGATTTCTAAATAAGAATGATTCATATGATCGCAAACAGAATTTAATTCATCGTTCCACTTTGTAATGCCAGGTGTGATTTTAACACCTGGGTTAACTTGAGATAAAATTGGGAAAGAAGTGATTTCCTATTCATTAACTGTGTCACTGAGAAGTCTGTTAATCATTCTGAAAAGCGCACGCTGGTCAATTGGGGATAAGAACCTATATACATGAAGTGGGCTCACTGATTTGTGGTGAAATGTCCAATGAAGCCCTCATAAAAAATACCACACAATACCACAACGTCCTTTTCTGAAGGTTCCTGTTTTGTAACTGGCAGAACATATTTCTATCATGCCAGTTTAATACATTCTTTAATTACATTAGAGCCAAAGTTGGCAAAGCAACTCATCATTGCCTCGCTGTTTCAGGCCAACATGATTTAAAAAGCCAACTTCAGACTTGGGTGTTGCTGAGACATCGAGTATGTTTGCTGAATTGCAACAACAAGCCCCTACCAAGAGGTCTGCCAATTGCACAATATAATTACAGCAAATGCCTCTGAAACACTTTCAGCAGGGGTTCAAATGAAAAACCGCTCCGACACAACTTTACTGCTGAGGAAACGAACAGAGCAGAAAACCCCAAACTGCAAGGTGTGCAACTGGGAAAGCTCCCTTTGTGCAATTTGACCCATCACAGTTAGGAAGGATAGTTTACCACCGAGTTGCCTCTGGTTCTTGTGTCATCATGAAATCTTTTGGATAGGAGCACAAATGTGTGAGATAGAAACCACATTCATCCTCTTAATGAAACAAAAAACTTTCCAAGGTGAAGTTGCTCTCTGCATATAGAGAAACACCTTCTCTGTTCCAGGAGTTGACGTTTCATTTACATTGGAACATGCAAACTAAACTCTGGGTTGATGTGCGTCTATGTGATGATGCAAAAACGTACTCAGCTGTTTGGATCAAGCCCAAATTGTCACACTTCATATGTGAAGTTGTTCTTTGCCACATAAATTGTAAAAACACACATACACATAACAGTGACATGTGGATCAATATTGACAGCTCATAGAAGATGATACATGATAACATGAAAGTCAGATAATAACGGTTGCAATACAGATGCTCTACGGTCAGTGGTCTAATGAGTTATGCTTAATTTGATTGAACCATCCGTATTATTAGAAGCTCTAATAGACTTTTTTCCTGTGATTTAATGGCATGAGAAGAATTGTTACTCGTAAATTCACGGATTTGTTGCCTTAACTTTCATCTTCACTGTTTCTACTCTACTTTGACAAACCCAAAACTATTTACCCCAAGTTCTTGTACTATTTATCTGGATTTAACTGTCTGAAAAGGTGCTGAAGCATTGTGCTGAATGATGATAAGGAACTACGAAGTAGGAAACTATAGAGATCTGTGGCATCCAATTTTCCTCAAAAGCCTCATACATTATAACTGGGTATGTGCAAATGTTATGGGCCCACAGAGTGGAAAACTATTCTCAAGAGGGATTGTTTCTGTTACGCGAGTGCATGGAACTAGCAAAATGTCACATTGTCAATCATCCTCTAGTGACACTGCTGTGCCTGACATTTGCTCACACACAAGTGGAAGGCTTTCTCCTGAGCAGTTTTCTGCTTAGTGGTACTTTTCTTTACACTTATATCACATGCACACTGTTGGATGTGTAGGCTATATTAAAACTGCAAACTCCGGAGTGATGTACATGATAAAACAGTGTGTGGATAGCGCTGTTCATATAGCAGATATATGCAGATCATATACCAAACTGAGACTCAAGATTACAGTCAGGGGTAGTTGTGGAAAAGCACCAGCGCACAAACTCAGACACCGAAACCTTCCGTCGCAGTTAGAGTCTGACGAGGGCTTATAAAACTACTTACTGTAACAACCAAGTTCCCCTCATCGCTCCACAAAGCTCATTACAACACGGCAATCCACTTAAGCCTCATTATTCACACTCACTCACTCGCTCACTCACACACACACACACACACACACATTTTGTGCTTGTGTCTTTGTAAGGACGCTCATTGTAATGATGCCTTCTGCCTAACCTTGACCACAATAAGTCACCGTTTAATCCCAGCCAAAATCTAACTCTAAGATGAACAGTAAAGCCAAGTCCCAAGAGTTTCACTGTTTTTGTTGAAAACTGAGAATTGGCTACCTTCCATGAACATCTATGACCTGAAACTCACAGGTGTCCTCACAAGGATAGAGAAAGATAGACGCAAACACGCACAAACAACACAATTAATACTGCAAACAACCACGTCATAACTGCAGGTTAGTAATTAGGCAGGATAAATACAGCCATCCAGGATCACGGTCCATCACAAGTGGGCTGCTTGACAGTCACGGAAACAAAGCTCTCCTCTGTCCTCCTTCCATTTTCCTGCACTAAAACCCTCTACCTGCTCTTGACATTATTATCCACCTATTGCTACTCAAACATTGTCACCCTCTGCATATTTCCCTTTTTATTAGGCTATTCGGCAGGTGCATTGACATCACTGTGCCAGCTGGGCATGAGGCATGGCCGTGTTGCTGGAATGTGTGAAGAAAAACCACAGCGGACTTGAAAACCCTTTCATTGTCAAACACTATCCAACTGCTTTTGCCATGGCAATAGCTGAGAAATGTGTAAAAGACTGCCCTGCAGAAACTCGTGACTTTGCAAAAAGCAGAGCTAAAATTATATAAATCATGAATATCACCGACTAAGATCACACATTCACCTGTATTATTACAAATGAACTGACTCATGAAGAGAACATTATTCATCCCTAATAGTAACTGAGTTAGTCACTATGCATGCATATTCTTTATAAAAGAAATTGATAACTACTATCTAAAATGAATGGAAAATTCAAATAACTGTCTTTGCAGACCAAAATGTTTAAACACAAAGCAAATTCTGCTCATATCTTTAAATAGTGTTTGTTTATTCATTTATTTGTTTATTGACTTATGTGCAGCTGAAGAGGTCAGAACTCATTCGAAAGAATTCCAATAACCATTTGCAAAAACTCCATGCTGACTATCAAGATTCAGACTTCACCTGCACACTGCGGACTGGCAACACGTAATAAGATCTGCAGAGTTGTATGTAATTAGAGTTTGCTAAGCTAAAGGTTCAAGTTAAGAATCAATTTATTCACACATAGTTTATACAAAAAAATGAATGCAGCTTTTCTTACAAGCCAAAGTGAAATAAATATAAACAGATCAGATATTTTCTTCCCTGGCACTCTGCAAATAAAGACAATGCTTATACGCGTGCAGCCGAGAGGAACCAACAGCCAGCCACTCAGATGTTGCCCACCATGCTGAGGTGAATTAAACAGAAAATAATTCAATGCTTCTTAAATTACCCTGACAGTGTGATTCAATATTGTCATTTCTTTCCATGCTGTGGATGGAGAGCATCTGTTCTTTCCAGAGAAATGTGGGGAATAGTGTCTATCAGTTTTAGTTATGTTGCAATGCTCATTAATGGCTAAAAGTGCTAAATGCATCATAGTAATAACTCCATCGGCACTGGCAAAAGGCTAGTAAATGACTCTTTCACGAAAAGGCCTCAAAAAACATAAAACATATGTCTTATTTTCTCACTCTGAATGTATTTTTTGCTAACGAAAATGTTTACTCCAAAACAACTTTTTGAACTATTGTCCAAATCCCCAAAGCAATCCCCATGCAAGTGTGACAAGAGTATAAAACACAATTTTTTTTTTATATAAAAACAGTGGTTATGGATTTAAATATCTATTCATGATATTCTATACACTGCAGATACTTGCTGCATTTGCAGTTCTTTCATATCAAGCCTCTCTACAGCGGGTGTCAATAAATAATCACAATTTTGATATTTGGTGGTGGCATACTGAACAGACAAAGTTGGGAACTGTGATATTTCCATCTGGCTTTAAGAAAACTAGAACCATGAATCAAAATTTGGTGAACGTTTCTCGTAAAGTAATGTTCATTTATATTGAACCGTATAGTCCCATAATCCTGATTTTCTGTGTTGCCCACATATGTTTGAGGCAAAAACAGCTGAACTAGTACAGACAGAACTATGCACTGCTCTCTTTGTAAACTAGTCTTGCCAAAATGGTTTCAAACCACAGTGAAAAATGGTTGGGTTCAGAAAAGCTGTTAACCTCTTTTTGACACCAGAACTTTTATCTTGAATCAATTATTTCCCTCAGTCTCCTGATTTGCTTCTTTCCCTCAGATGTCCTGATGTCCTCAAACAGATGCAAGTTTTTAGGGCGGACAGGTTGATGTCCACAGAATCAGGACACCGTGTGGCACCTGGCTCTTACCAGGGAATGGCTTTCATTTTGTAAAAGAGAACACCCAGACCAAAATCAACTACTTTTTGGACAATTATATTATTTATTATCCAAAAAACCTCTGCAAATGACGCCTTCTGTTAAAAAAATATACTAAACACAATTAAAGTGAACTGAATACGAGTTGTCTAAAGGCAATGGTGTTTAGAGATGTTTTAATGTCATTCTGAACGTGTAGTTCATTAAATAGATTTTTTCTTTGTTGAAATAAATTATTTCCATTCTTGGTTTGTGACCAAGAATCAAAAGACAATGAAACACTCACTGTAACTCAATCAAATTACTTAAACTTTCAGGAGCTGCAAAAGTTCTAAAGCTTATAATGCTTTAAATTTGAGTAGCGGGTTTGACAATAGATAATTGCAACCATAAACACCTTTGAAGAAACTCTTAAGATTCAAAAGGCCTTATAAAATGAATTATGAGCTTCTGGAAAGGACATAAAGAAACAGTGCTGACTCTGTGAAAGCAAATATTTAACTATGTGCCATTAGCCATTGAAATTACGTTCCCGTCTTTTATGTTAAGGTAAAACTGCACATTATCTCCCTTATGCTACGGCAGGAAGGTAAAGAGAGGAAGTATGAGACTTTTAGGAAAGATTCAGGCAGCAGTGCAGCCACCTTTACCCAGGTTTTTTAGATTCTGCACACATGTTCAGCTCAAAAAGGCATAAAGGAATTCCACTCGCTTCCATCAGTTTGAATCCATTCTCAACTTCAACACTGATCCTAAAGTAGGAAAGAACTGGCTGCTAAAGCTGAAAGTTGCAAAATAAAGGTTCCAACCCCAAGGGCATGGGTCTTTAAGGGGTCATAGTTAAAATATAAAACCACACACAGATGCTTTGAGACACTATTTGCCAGATGACAGTGAAACAATTTCAATAAACCGAAATTAGAAAAAACAGGAAATAAACTTTACCAACTAAAGTTTTGGATTTCTCAAACAGCAAAGTCGCAAATGTTGCATGAAATAATCAAGCAATTATCCTTATTAAAGGCCCATTGGAGATGATGGAGGCAAACACTGTGCAGGCATTAGCATGGCTGTGAGTACCATTTCAGCTTCTACTAAGGCTGAATCATTTATCTCAGTATCAGTGTCTCTTCAACATTAAAGTGCTTTTTAGGGAAATGCTCTCCAGCAAACAGCCTCACTAAGTGTGTCTGTGCTCTTGTTGACTATTAATAATCTTGTTCTGAAAGAATAACACTAATGTGTGTCATCTAAACAAAGATCCTTTGAAATGCTCAGTAATCACACCATTCGTTCAGTGTTTTCAAGATCACTGATCCTTATTCTGACTGTTGTGAAGTAAGCACAAAAGACAGAGGCCTTCTGAGAAAGAAGCAGCCGAATCATCATCAGGTCAGCCAATCTTTTCTATAACTGAATAAAAGATCATTCCCAGAGGAAAACCCCACACTGGTGTGTGCTGACACACTGGAAAAAAAGACCCACTGCATCTGATCACATCTTTGGCTTCAAATGAGGGTGATACAAACAGAGACAAGAGGAATCCAGGTCATGCTCAAAACCCTCACTCATTTTGCACACACTCGCCTGACTCTATTAGAATTCTCACTTTCTTATTCCCTTTTTGTGTTGTGCTGCATTATTGCTGAGCGCTTTCCCCCCCCTATGGTGCCTGTGCCCGTTACAGCCCCAAAAACCAGCCGAAGTCACGCTACCATTTACAGGATGTTCTTTTTACTCCCCCGCCCCCCGCCCGTCCTCTGTTTGCCCTCACAACCCCTGCTTTTGTGTGTCTTTTATCTTCCACTTTTCCCCTTGTGTCTCTATTTCTTCTCCATGTTTGCTCTCTCCCCCGCTCTTGTCTCCTCTCTTCCCACTACTCATAAAGAGCCACTGTGCACTTATGTGGGTTCACGCAAAAAAACTTCAGCCCCTCAAATCTCCTGTAAATAATTAACACACCGGCCTTTTGTGACTGAGATCACATCAGACAAAAGCTGTGATTGAATACAAACATGCTGGGGGAACATAAAGTTTTTTTTTAAATAATTTGTTTAATAGTAACTGGGGCATGTCCCCACCCCTGTTGCTGCTCCTACTCTTTGATAAATAACTGATGGGATTACTCTAATGTTGCTGGAGGCACAACAGCAGTTTGCGAAGACAAAAACGCCTTTTCCCTTTTTTCCATGCAGTGTTGATGAACAGTTTGTTTGTGCTCAGAGTGATGCAGCACCGACATGCATGTCGTCGTCAGCCGTTAATGTCGAATCCTTCAGAGAAATATTGCATTCATTAAGAGGGAGTGTGCAGAGACAGAAAGCCTGCCAGTGCATATGCTAGTGATTCTTAACAATCAAAGTAAAATTAATCTGTATATCCATTTACTCTAAACCAGAACTAAAAAGGAGAGGTCAAGAATGACATAACTGACAGGGGGACACTTCCATGAAAACTGGTTCAGGTTCACACAGAGACTTTGGGGTTGTCATGAAACTGCAGTAGCTGGGGTGTGAAAAACTAATAAAGTCGCATGTGATGCACCACATAAAAAACATATACCATTACCACATCAACTTATCTTACTTGAATGTGTGGAATATGCATTTCTCTAGAATTGTTTCCCCTAAAGCTCAATTTTGCTAAGGTTTCCTGTATTTATTATTCATCATTACTTCCTGACCACACAGTAATTTTAAGTCACAGATAATGCTGCCACATAATTCAAAATGGACTCAAATGAGCATACCTCAACCTGCTGACAGATCTGGATAAGTTTGGCCATTTGGTTCTCCAGTTCACTGTTCCTCTTTACCAGGTTGGTCAGGTTGTTCTCCAGGGTTTGCTGTTTGGGGATGGAAAGAAGAGGGGGAGGAATTAAAGGGAAAAGATAGAGACAATGAACCTCCGATTAGCTCTAGAATTAAAAATTCACATTTTCATTCATTTGTCAATATACAATAGAGGTTTTCATTCATTACTTTATAAGAAAAACAGTCCCTCGTATATTTAGAACTGGTGCCGTTTGGAGGGTTTTAAAATGGAACAGTTCAGCAAATGGGTCCAAAAATCATGAACATGTTGGAGACATAATAGGTAGAAATAATCCTGGCTGTAATAAGGTGGAACTGGGCTGGAGAGAAACATGGAGATCACAAAAGAAGAGCGTTCTCCTTGAAAAGCAGCATGCTTTTCTCAATTGTTTTCTGATTTCAAAGGCATTTCATTCACTGATATGTCATCATAACAAATAGAAAGACAGCAAAGTTATAACAAAGTTTATGTAAAATTTCATCCAATGGCATAATTGATTTTAACAACTTTAAAATTAAATGAGCTTTTTTATGAGCTAACAAACATGTTTTTGAAAACTAATTTAACCCTCTAAACTCATCATACTTTATTTGAAAGCCATGACAAGACCAATATAATCCCTGTACAGGAAACCAATAAACCTCAACGAGCAATTCTTTTAATGATCAAACAACACTCAATTACCACCTACACTTGACTTTGATGGCTTATCTGATGCAAAATGAAAGATGCAAACCCACACGAGAAACCTCACTCAAACACATACGCCTGAAAAAGATGAAAAGTGAAAACAAGGAAATAAGAAGCCAAAAATATGACTGCTATTCAAAGAAATAATGACGGTGGCATCAAAACAATATCTGCAGCTGCAAAAAAAAAAAAAAAAGAAAAAGGCAGCAGAACAAAGCAGCAGACAAGCGGTGGTTCTTTGAAGTATCTACTTATGGATGTGATGGCGGTTGGGGTGGGCCGGACAAGCTCCTGGCCAAAGGTCTGACTGTCTGAGAGCACCTGCATCTGTCCCCCTCTTCTAACAGACATCCTCTGTGCTTTCCAATATCTCCCCTACCTGTCGCTCAAACTGATTTACTCTGTGTGTGTTGTCCGTCTGATTGACTTTGACTCACTTAATTACTTATCTCCCACCTCCTACCTTTCTGTATCTCTCCCTTAACTGTCTGGGGTTCTGCCTAAAGGCCTGCTTGCCACCCTGCGTTCGCGCAGTGGGAATAGATGAAGACAGGGGAGGGAGGGGTGGTTAGAGGTTTTGGGCAGGGGATGGTAAAAGGCAGCCAGGGAACTCACCGCAGCGCTTGTCTTTGAAGCCTCCATTACAGCATCTGACACTCTGCCCGGGCTCACCTGATAAGCCTACAACACACACACACACATACACCTACATAAGTGCACACATAGACACACGGGCAAGCTTGGTCACGCAACGTCTGCCACCCTAAAAGCACAACGACCGAAGAGGGGAACTCCTATTGCAACAAAACTGCAACAACCTTTTTGACGTTTTGCCCCCTTGTTCGTGAATACAGATAAAAAAGAATTGCTATGACATCTGCCTCCCTGAAACCGCTGTTAGTGTTGCATCATGGGAACACAGTTGGGTTGCTGCGTCACATTTCTGTTTTTGCAAGTTTATATCTGACGGAGTTTTGAAGTCGGAGCTTCAGTGAGGGGGGACAGATGGGTCATTAATTAGCAAGCTGGAGACCAAGATGATTAATACATTAGAACACAGCTGCCCCCCTGAGACTGCAGTGAAATAAACTCCTCTGTCCTCCACATGCAAACACTTGTGCCTCTGTTTTACATATGCAACTCAGAGGTTGTCGGTTTATAAATATTTGCAACATATTTCAGCATGAATATCATCAGAGATATTTTCGGTTTGTGCTCAGATGATGCTTATGGACACCTTCTAGGGTGAAAAAAGTAAACAAGAAACCTTTGTGGGATCAAGTCAAGCAGCATGTAGGATTAGACGAAAGAGTATGAGCTAATCCCTTAACAGCTCTAATTGGATAGAGTAAAAAATTCTATGAAAGGACTGTTAAAGAGACAGATATCACAGCTATTCCCACTTATCTATTACTAGTCTGATAACACTAAAAGTCAAATTCATGTTGAAATCTTATAATAAAGCTCTCACACACAGCAGCTCATGTGTTCACTTAAAAAGCTAACTAAAAACCCTGTGGGAATGCATGTAATTCTGTCATTCTAACTCTAGTGGTGGTGGCCACCATGAGCAATGCCACACACACAAAAAAAAACAACTTAAAAAAAGAAAAATGAGGAATGGGAGGCATGCAAGTGAAGGTGAAAAGATCCTTTCCATTTCACAACGCACAACCTCACAGAGGTGCAGACTGATGGTTTTGCTGTGGCCCTCACGGCCTCCCAGTCTAGGAATGATCTAGATTCAACAGAAAGGCCTTTAAACAGCAGCATATGCAAGACAGCACAACACATACACATCACAGCACTAAAGTTTACCTCTCAGTCGAAAAGTTAAGGTCTGGCCTAAACAACACAGGTAGAAGTTGGAGGTAAACAGCTCAGACCTGAGGCAAACGAGTGCTAGAAAGCCGTCAGCTGTGGAGTTTGTGGAGGCATTTGGGAATAAGACTGAGTCTTTAGTGTGAAATTTGTAAAGGGGTTTTAAAGTGTGGGAGAGAAGATGGAGCTATAAGAAGACAGCTACAGCCAGTAGGGGCACGAAAGATGTGTCTTTCAGACATAAACAAACATGGACTAAATGTGATTGAGAGCAAGGGGAGGAAATCCGGTTTTCTAAAGCAACCTTGCTTTCATAGTGGTTAAAATACCAGTTTACATGAGACAAACTTGTTTACAGCTGTATTGGCTCAACCAAGATCAGTCAGATCAGTAGAGGGGGGAAGTCTGGAGAAAAAAAAAATGTAGTGTTTGACACCCTGTCACAGACTACCTTTGTAGTGTGAACATACTCATACTTCAGGACTCCAAACCTCAAGAGAAAGAAGTCCTTTAGTGAGTACAATACAAAAAGATAGTCTGACCTTTGCCTAATGGTCCTTATGGGGACACAAAGGTTGAGAGGAACCTGTATGACAGGGTCTAAATGGCCGGGTGCAGGCCCAGAAGTCCCTCTGTAGGAAAGCATTAGTCACTTGAATTTGATTCAGGCAGCCATGGGTAGTCAGACCAGGTCATCTAGTAATGGAGTGACATGTGCCCTTTCTGCTTAATCAAACAGCACATGCACAGCACACAAACACCTGTAGGGCTTTGGCTGTACATGCTGGCAGCCACGATTGAAGTGTATTGCAGTGCTTGAGCGGGGAGAAAACCTTGCTTTTGACCATGACTCCTGTGGCCTGGTGAGTCAAATCCACATATGTTCTAGCTTGAAATCAAAAAGCATTCTTTAACTTTATAATATAGCTATCAATGTTTCTTAGCTATCGAAAGTGACAAAAACTGTCTGTAGAAGCACACTGGATCCAGCCTGACCTGTGGTCCCCCCCCCAGGCAACAGGCACCAAAGAAAGCCAAAACCACCTGGAGACAGTCAGCTGATGTAGAAAGAAAATATGAATAAAACAGTACTGCGACCATGTCGGATGAAGGGCGGTTGGCATGGGGTAATGTCACCCGATCAGTGATTGAGCTTTGGACACGTCGTGAATGGAAAGCCATGGAGACGGAAGGGGTTGATGAGATGAAAATAGGCCTGTGCCCTGTGCTGAGAGACGCAGCCTGGCAGAGTTTTCCCAGTCTGGTCAGCCCTAAAACCCCGTCGTCAGTCAGCCTATTCTGCTCTCCTCTTTTCCACTACTATTTATCTTTCTGCCATTCACTGACTACTCCTCCATTCTACAATACATGTCCTCACTGTCCCACAGCCTACGTCTGACTGAATCAGACCTTATTCTGTCCGTCCTGGTGCAGCCACAAACCACAGCTGCCGACAGCCCATCAGCCTGAGTTAGATCAACACCCCTCTTCGGATGGCATCATTGTGTTGAGGGACTCCTGGGCCTCATCCATGTACAGACGATCCATTTTTCTCACAGCAGATCCGTACTTATATTACAGCGGCTCCAGCGACTACAGAGAAGGACTGTGAAAGTAATAATGGAAACCCCTCTTTCTTGATGAAGGGGTCTCTGAACAGCTTTTGTCTCAAGCTGTCTGAGACTGCTGTCACACTTTTATCTGTCATGACTACAATTCAGAAACTGTAAATTGTAATTTATACTACTGCTGAATAAAGAAATTACACAGAATAAGTTTACTGTCCAAAAGGCTTTATCTATCTATCTATCTATCTATCTATCTATCTATCTATCTATCTATCTATCTATCTTT
>JABUIW010000031.1:1330027-1522751 GCA_013363375.1 Menidia beryllina | reverse complement strand
TATCTATCTATCTATCTATCTATCTATCTATCTATCTATCTATCTATATCTAAAAAGGTTTGGCATGTTTCCACAGATCATTGACTCTCCTGAAAAGGTGAGGTTGACAACATTTGTAATACAGTTACATGTGTTACAAAGTGCAAGTATTTTATGGTTAACGAAATATAAAAGGAAACTAATAGTGTCTAAAAATAACCTGAAAGAATTGGTACTGTACGGCAGCCAGTGTTTTACTAATAATTACAAGAGATTAATAAATGCATTCAATTTAAGGTGGCACAGTGGTGTGGTGGTTAGCACCGTCACCTCACAGCAAGAGTTCCTGGTTCAAGTATATATAATATTTCACTTCAAAGAAATGCAGTCTTATTTAAGTTTTATTACATTATCGGCTGTAGTTATTACATTTCAAAGGATGTTTTACTGCTGCGCCAATAACATAATAACCAGTAAATAATGTTATAACTTATTACATTATTGGAAAAATGTTATTACCTTATGGCTCAAAAGCTTTATGACATTATTGGCAAGTTATTACATTATTGGCTTTTTTACATTCTAAATTACTAATATTATTACATCATTGGCAAGTATGACATTATTGGTCATTATTGCATTACCAGTTTGTTACAAGGCTTTACACTGAACTGAATGTCTTGCATAATAAGATGACATCGTCCACAGGTTTAATCTCTGTTCGTTTGGCAATATAACATCAGAAATGCTCTTACATTAAAACTGGGACAAAATACCCACAGGCCAAGCATCCCACTTCAATCGTTTTTCTTTTAATTTATTCTGTATTGTCCCCTTTGTACAAGAGAAACAGGATGCTAAGAGAAAAAGATATGAAAGCAAAAGAAGGAGGAGAGATCTTACATGAGAAGCAACTGAACAACCTCACTTTACAGCTGTTGTTAACAAGAGGCTTTTCAGAGTCTGTATGTGTCAGTAACTTGAGCCCTCTGGGAAACAGGGCTTTTGTCTGAGGGTAATATTCCATAGGGCAAAGCTCTAGAGACCAGCGGATTGTAACAGGGTATAACAAATGGAGAGTCATGCTTGTCTAAAACTTCCAAGCATTGGGATCAATTAATGAGACCAATAGGGATACTTAAAACTAACTAAAACATGAACACTTTTTTTCTTACATCTTGCGTCCAAAAGAATAACATTTGGAAGAGCACAGTTGCCCAGCGCAACCCAAGCAGGGTTATCCAAGGCAAGAGTGTTCTTCCTCTAACAACCAGCCATGAAGAAATGTGAAGTATAAACATCCTGTTTAATGGTGAACAGCAGAGTTTAGCTTTCTGTGTTCTTGGCTGCATAATATGTCACATATGTTTAATATTGTATGCTCTTATGAGACCGTATAGCTACATCTGACGATGCTTCACTGAAGGATTTTTAAACAGTTGGGTTGCAGTGAAAAATGGAGATGAACAGCTAGAAGATGCTTGTATTAATTTTTAAGCCAGGCACATGGGGGGGGGGGGGGGGGATAAGCAAGAAGGAAAAGCAGGGTCTTATTTCCTATCAGGTGGTGATATGGATGTAATAAATTAAGGTCAAGAACACATTTACACAGCTCGGAAACCAGAGTGTATGAACTTATCTGAAATACCAGTCAAATAAGAAATAAAAGTAATGAAAACAAAGAAGGAGAGACCTTTTAAATGTGAGATCTTATTAAGGAAATACTTCCACATTTATTAAGCTGATAGGAAGGAAGCAGGTGGTGATTAAACCTAACGGTAAAATCTGACCTAAAAGCTGAATTGATTAAATCATGTCAGCATTTTTTTCTTCATCTTCTTTAATAAACTAATACTTTAATGATGACTGCTTTCAAGAAAGAAAGTTCTGCGTTTGAAACAGCAGAGGTGATGAAGTGATGACAGAAACAATAAAAGTAAGAAAACATTCCCTGCATCGGAACTTTTCCTTTCAGATTTATGTTTTCATGCAATCAGCAGGTTCATGTTCGCACTGTAGCCCGTAATCTACAAAACCCAAATTGTATCTGAAGGATTTCATTGAGGAGCTGAGGCCAACTCAACAACAAAAAGATGAAACTTGAATCAAATAACGAAGCCAACCTCATCATGTTTAAATATAGGTAGAATGTTACAGTGCCAGATTGCCCTATTGCTGAAGTGTGTTCTCCCTTTAGTGTACTTCCATATATGTGAACAACCCACGCTTTATGAGCTGTGATGCTGTTCAGCCTATTCACAACCTTATTATGCACAACTGTCCACTCTGGAGGATAAAAAAGATATATGTGACCAGCTGTGGAATTGGCAAGGAATGCTAATGTCCTTCAGATTTAAACAGTAATCAACCACTAGGAATCGAAACCGAAGGATGCTGTTTTCATCATCTCTGGTGGTTTGTGCTGATGGAAGTGTCTCAGTTAATCTCATTATATCGGACAATTAATAGCCTACATCAATTCCAGGGTTACTAGGAAATGGGCATGGTCAAAGAACTCTGTATATATCATGTTTATGAGGGATCTGGTTCCAGTTTAGTGTTAAGATTCTCTAAGATAGCAATAAAATTGTCTCCTTTAAGTAATACGACATTCACCAAATGTCAATCCTAACATGACAAAATATTTACTAAGGCAATGTCTTCATTTGAAGATTTCAATTAGGAGCAGATAACCATGTAAAAAACATTGTTCACCCTTGAAATTATTTAGTACAAGAACCAGGTGAACAATACCATTATCACTGAATAATAAGCAATAATAAGTTAATAACTTCACAGAGCCGAAGCATGGAGGTAGAGACAAATATGGTCATAAGACCAAAAGCATTATAGAAATATCTAACGATTGACTTCATGGTATATTCCTAAAACATGGTTAATTATTCCATCACATTTTCTAAAAAGCCACACTATATTGAGCTGCTTATCAGGCCTGACTTATTCTGGCTGACTGGCATTCAAATGCTGCTACTTGACTATGCGTTACTAAAACTCCTCTGATTCTAAGCCTCTGTGGGATACACCGGTATCTTTTCAGCAAAGTGCAGCAGAACTCTCACTGACCTAATCTTGACAAACAGTGCTAATTCAATTTTGTTTGACTTAGTCCATTTTCAAAACCCACTTTATCCTTATTCAGGGTCACTGGGGGCTTGAGCCTATTCCGGCTGCCACTGGCTGAGAGGCAGGGTATGCCCTGAGTAGAAAGCCTGTTCGTCATAGACCTAACACCGAGGCAAACAACTATCAGACACTTCAAC
This sequence comes from Menidia beryllina, assembly GCA_013363375.1. Classification (NCBI taxonomy): domain Eukaryota; kingdom Metazoa; phylum Chordata; class Actinopteri; order Atheriniformes; family Atherinopsidae; genus Menidia; species Menidia beryllina. The sequence goes on along the minus strand of JABUIW010000031.1, from coordinate 1,519,491 downwards.
TCACCCCGACAGTCTATTTAGAAAAGGGAATTAGCCCAACACCCAAATTAGGAGTGGGATAACACAGAGAGAACCCAAGATAAGACTCAAACTGGAACCCATCTTGCTGAGGCGACATGACTAACCAGCACATCATGGAGCAGTCCAGGTTAAGTAACTGCGATTTTAATTTAGATTATTGGGATTAAAAATTCAAATATACAGATAAAAACCCCAAAGGGGTCACAAAAGCCCACATTGTGGATTCTTACAAATGTATGGAATGAACCACAGCTGCCTTACAAAAACAGCTGACTCCTGCCAAGACAATGCAGCCAGTCTGGATGGTTAGTCGGATGTGTGAAGCTTTTTGCACATCCACAGCTCTCCAATTTCAGGGGCAGTTTCATATCAGCCTTACAATGCAGCACTGGCCAACCTATTTTTGCTTTAATAAACACAGCCAGAATATGCTTTCGGTTAAGCACTATAATCCCATTTGGGCTTAAGAATTGAACAAAAAGTTGTCAGAGAAGTGAGATAACCACAGCCGTCAGCCTCGCCTGACTAGCTGATCCAAAAGAATGTTGTGCTGAAACCCAGGTGTTGTTCTCACTAAATCCCCCCCTAAGCCTTTAAGCACCAAAGCATCCACCTAAAGTGAGGACGAGAAGGGTGGAGAGGAATCAGAGCAGTCCAATTTATGAGAAGGTGATAAACTGTGATGTAATCAAGCAGATGTCATAAGACCGTCTCCTCAACTTGCTATGGTCCAGTTTTAGACTCACCCTGACATCATCCACTCAGCTGATTGTGCTCAACTCAATGGCAGCTTCAGAGCTGGACAAAGGGGTTGGGATAAATCTGTCAATTCAGTATGACTCTGAAGGAAATGTCAGTTTACCATAAAAGGATTTTTTTCATTAAAAACAAAACAAAAAACTGCCAGACATGTAAGACAACAATCCGGGACCCAATAGAAATATAAGTTACATCAAAAGATATTTATGCTCAAAGAACCTTTAACCTGGGTGAACTTAAAATATAATATTCTACAAACATATGAGAGCATATTCATCACACTTTGTGTCACCAGGGGTTAACATGAAGCTTGACCCTAACTCTGATTTATCATTACACACTGGCCTGTTGTCTCTTTTTAGGTTTAATAACTGAGGGGAACATTGTTACTTATTCTGAAAGCCTGAGATTGCGAGCTTTGCAGTGTTGCATTGAAAACACAGCGAGTAGCGGACATGACAGCCGAGGGGTTGTTCATCAAGACCCCGCAGCTTTGAGACTCCACGGCGGTGTTTCACTATATCGCTCGAGGCAATGTGACGCACCAGATCGTCTCACTTACGACACACGGACCGGTGCACATTTACGCCAGTTGAAAATTTATGAACACTTACAAATGCTGGCAGGAAGCACTTTCTGCTTGAGCTGGGATGCAACTCAAATCCATTTCCCCCTTCTGAGATGGCGCCAATTCAAACAGCCAACCGACTCATGCTGGGTCTCAGCCGTTATCAACGTCTGTTTAAATCTGTGGACATGCTCACATGTGTCTAGCTGTATCAATAATCCCATATTTTGCAGTTTCAGAGCGATCTTTTTTTTTGTGTATTCCACACTAAATGTTCTTCAAGGATTTCCTCAAGGATGAACATCAATCTATGGTGACAGCCATATACAACCCATATTTTCCTAAAAACATTACACAGATTCACCTTTATGCTCTGATCTTTCAAACGCTTGTGTGATGTTTCAAGATTACAAGTAATCACACAGTCGGAAGAGTGCTAAGCGTTACATTTGACTCAAAGCCACAAGATAGAAACAAGCATTTCCCAGACAAAAAAACACAAAATCAAAAATTGGAATTGCCTTTCAAAACCGGTATTACCTAACTTTATCTTATCTGAGCTGCGCTGCCTGGATTTCATGCAGGGAAAGATCTCAACTCCTACCACTTCATTGTTATTCTGGATAATGAGCGCGTCAAGTAAAACATCAAATCTAGGACATAAATAATTACACCCCAAGTAGCGTGAATCTTCAGAAATGAAAAACAAAAACAGTGCACTAAATAGGCCCAACCTGTGGGTTCACAGAAGACTTGAAGGGTAGAAGTGAGGACTTGTCATTTAAATCATCTGCAACGATGATTGAGGAACTGTGAATGTTAACGCTGCTGACTGCCGACACTGTTTGCTGGGTCTCTCATGCCCCTCTCTAATCCCTGACTCCAATAGCTATGCTGTCACCCTGATCATCATTCGCTTTTGTTTTCTTCCTGGAAAAACTGAATGTCAGTGTCAACAAAAGTCATGATATTATGACTGTCTCATCACCTTCTGAAGTCAGATTTAGAAAAAAATCACTTTATCTGTTATCTAAAGACAGAGAATATGTATACAAAATAACAGCTATTTACTACTCAAAGAATGTAGAGGGCCAATTGGAATTGACATCTTCTATCTTATCTTTAATTATTGAAGGTCTCCATATTCGTCTATTCTTTCCTGGAGTCTACCATCTGGAAGCCTAATGCTGCTGTGCTGCATCTTTTCTAAACCTTCAGCTGCACAATAGGCGCAATAATCTTTGGAGAGTGATGCTTTCCGGCCTCGAAGCTTTACATTATTCACTCCCTAGTTAAACTCTCCGCGAGGTTCATCTGATCTTGTGGGCTACAGAGCAGAGGCTTGGTTGTGTTAGTGTGATATAGATATGAGTAACTATGCTCCATGGATTCCTTCTGTTGGAATAGTTCAGAGGCAGAGAGGCCTCCAGCAGGATGCTGAAATGAACAGAGAAGCTCAGGTCAAGGTGCGAGCTGAGCCTTGCCGCAGGGCATCTCCTCGTGAAAAAAATCCACCACATTACAGGTCATGATTTCAGCAGTGCAGGAGGGCACAGCTGCCCCAAACACTTGCGATTTCTAGCTACCTTTTTCTGCAACTTAAAATCTGGCCTCAGACTACAGTTTATTCACTTACAATACTGGCATTCTTGAAAGGTTTTCATTCAGTCTGAAACAGATATACTTCCTTTTTCCTTTTTACAGGTTGAAAATGGCACTTTTGCAGGATTCTTTTTTTTTTTGGTCTGTCAGCCTGTTGTTAGCTTTTTGTTTCCCTTTGCTTTGTCCGTCCGGGAATAAATTCACTTACAGTGGAAAACAGCCAGACTTACAAAAGAACCAGCAGCTGCTGTTTCAGTAGTATTGGATGTGATGGTAGATAATGGCATCCCAACACCAGTTTTAGACATGCTGTGAGATTTCCAGCCCCAAGCATTTTATCTTGGCCACCGCCGCGTGACCCCCTTTGGGAGCTGCAAGAATTCAGATGGAGAAATAAACCTAGACTCTCATCTGCCCAGGTACAGCTGGCAAGACCCACAAAATAAATCAGACAGATCTTAACAGGCAGAATGCACATTAACAGGAAAGCACAAGCCCCCGTCGCTTGCTCACACCCGATGGCACTGGTCAGTGACAAGACGGAGTGTCTCTTGTCAGCATCAAAGCTGCTCCGTTCACCCTGACAGATGAGTTTACTTCCTTCAAGGTGGGTTCCATGATTTACTCCATCTAAACTGTTCTTTGCTTTATCTAATTGGTCTGACCATGTCTTGGAGGCAGGCCGATGAATCATGTCACAAGTATATATAGGACATGTCATGTGGCTGTCGTGCTGTTGGCAGCTACACATCATCTATATATGACACTTGTCACCATACTAGCTGCTGACGGGTGCCCAAAAAAATTTGGTGTGTATGGCCACAAGAGGAAGGAAAAGGAGCAGTGAGCAAATTCAAGAGCCAGGAGTAAAACAGGAGTAAAAAAATAGATTTATACTGTATACATTAACAGTCTGACACCTGATATGGGTTTAACTTTGACTGTTTTCTGACATTATGCACCCACATGGTGTGAATGTAATCTCCAGCAGACTTCAGGAAGTAAAACTCTTAAAGAGCAGCTTCTTAAGCACAAAATCACACAACTTTTACTGTGACTCAGCGTCACTGCCATTCATTTCTGATCCATGCAGGATATCACTCAGCAGAGCGCCTGCGAGGAGCTCGCTGCTAATAGGAGAGACACATTTCCTGCGTTCCAGCTGTTCTGCGTGGCTGGCTCAATGCTGCTGATATCTAGAGCAGACATTCCTTTCCATTTGGCTCCCGGGGGAGCTAAACTTCCCTATCATGGCCTAAACCAAACAGATGCTTTCGGGGATGGTTTTTCGGGGCTGTCACTTCACAGCCAGAGAACTTTATGCTTTGTTGTGGAAAATTTATGATTGAGCCTGAAATAAAGATGTGAAAAAAAATATTGTCTTTCTGTGCATTTATTTACTTGCATGAACTTCGTAAGTCAAACAAAGCCTGCAGCTATCAGTTATGTATCGTGCAGAAGTCGTGGAAAAATAGTAAGAATGTAGGCTGCTGGAGTCAAGCTAACCCAGTTCATCAAATTGCCAACTGTGCACGCAATGAATATTACCACAAGGCACTTATCAAGACAGGGTTCATCTGTCTTTATAAGAAGAAGCAAAAATAACTCTCCTTTGACATGCCCAAAGGCTGCAGCACCCTTTTGAAATACATAAAGTGAGTGGATGGATTGAATAAATAGCTGAGATTTACACATTTACACATTTTAAGGCAGATAAATCAATATTACAATAAGAATCTACTAAATCAACGAAACATAAGCAGCTAACAGCAGAATTAGAGCTATAACAGCCCAACAAACGTATTGTTTTTCATATCCTATATGAAGAGGCAAAACAAAGGTCTTTGGTAAAAGAGACAGAAAATGGCTGGTCATATTCAAATGAGGCATCAACCTGTGTCAAAACGACCAATATGACTAAATGTTGAAAGCAAAGAAGTAAAAAATGAGTTGAGTAACACCAACTGTGGTAGCAAAAGAAGACTTTCAAGGTTGTCCTCCCATTAACCTAAGCAGCTGAACATATTATAGCCTACATTCATTTTCATCATTTGCTTTTCTAAAACCCTGGATAAATTGAATTGTCTTGCTGTCTGATCAAAGAGAAATGACACATTTTGCATTTCAAGCTGTTACAGAAGTGAAGCTGCTACAAAGGAAAATTAGCAAGCTTTTAGCCAAAGCTTAAACGAACAAAGCTGCTTCCATCCAAACATCAAAAACAGTTAATATATGACTGCAGAGAGAATGAATATGTCTCAGAGACACAATACTTCTGTGAGGTGTCATTGTTATTTTTTTATTTTGTTCTTAGGCAAGCACCTTTATTAAAAACAAAACAGAGACTCTGAAAATAAGTCTGGGGGCTTTGAACTTTCCTCACTTGAGCTCAGTCACACTAAATAGGGCAGATTTCTGCCAACATTTATCGTCCTATTGGGTCTGTGTTGTCCTGAGTGATATCATGACCCATCTATATGTCTATCTGACTGTCTGTCTGATAGAGAGAAGCTGCAGTAATGTGACAGAAAGAGTGAGCAGTTTTCCATCAAGGAGTGATCCCTTTGGGCCTACACATATTTACATTTAATATATTTTTACAACTGAAATAGTAAATAAGTCAGCTACAAAACCATCAGGATAAAAATACTTATTATTGACAAATACAAAGTTAAACTAAAAAAGACCTGATAAGCAAACACAGTCAGTAAATTTTCAATGATATTCATTCTTACACAATCAGATAATAGAGATGACTCAGTGCTGTAAACTATTATGAAACCGGTGTCATTGTTTAGTGTGAGAACCTCAGAGAATACGTGCTTTTCGTCTCACACTGGAGTCATTAGTTCAAACCAAGCATCTTCTCAGTGGCGACATGCTGTTCCTGCTTGGCAGCCTCACAACAGCACACAGAAGTCACCATCAGACAGAACTCTCAAGAAGGAAGTGTGTGGACAGGCACCAAAAACTGAGCACAAAAAGAAAACAGAGGCAAGGTTCCTTTCCGTGTATACATGCGTTACCACAACGCCACACATCAGTGTGTGTGTGTGTGTGTGTGTGTGTGTGTGTGTGTGTGCACTACATGAAGATGTTCAGATGTTTGGTGCTGACATTCCTGATTCAGTGCAAATATTCCTGTTAGGCTACACTTTCCTCCCTATTGTCCCCGAGCCAAACAGAAAAAGACAGATCCAGGCACCAAATGACGTGAGAGAGAAATCTTGTAAAAGTTCGAAATGTAAAAAAAACTCATTAAGACTCCAATGTTTTATCAATGCACTCAATCTGATCAAATGTATTTCTCTTAAAAATGGTTCCGAGGACTGTCAATACACTGCATGTGTCATCAGTTTCCACCGACGCTCCCTCCTTTGTCCTCATGGAAATGCGATCTGTGCTGCAGACTGCTTCAGATTAATGCCAGGTTGCTTGCTCATCAGATATTGCAGGAAAAAATAACGAGGCACTATATTAAAGGTTGGCATCAAAACGCTTGGAAGCCAGTGGACAATAACATCAGCTTAGCTAAATGACTTTCCACTGATGATTACAGAGAAAATCCCCTTATTGTGATGAGTGTTGCTGCTAGCCATCTTGCCGCATACGTGAATTCCAATTCCAATCCGCTTATGATTTGACAATCAATACAGCAGAAAATATCAGAAATTACACATGGACAAGGTATAGTTGCAAAGATGAAAAAGAGACAGCTTTGTCTGGATGGATTCATGCACGGGTGGATCCATTCTGAGTATCTATGTTTGGAGGCAAAAGTCAGAAAAATTTAAACGTTGCATTTCACAGCTTTTAAGTTAAAATTATTTTCTAGAGTGTCAAAAGTGTCAGAGGCTCAGCTAAGATTTTCTTTGCTGTCAGCTTTCTACAGCTTTTTCCCTAAAATGCATGCAAGCCTGAGCCTGAAACGAGGAGATGTGCTGAAAAGCACGTTAAATAAAGGGTACGGCATAAATATTACAAGGTGATTTCTAGTGACCAGTTACTGGGACTGTAAAGACTAACAGATATGAATCATACACCATCCCTAACATTAAATATGTCATTACAATGGTAAGCAGACCTTGAACATATCAAATGTCCAATAAACAGACCCCTGGCTCCTTTTTCTGTCGCCAAATCCACTTGAATTTGCTGCAGATCCTATGAAGTCAAAGAAAGACAGCACTGAACCCCAGATCATTATTACACTGATTCAAAAGAGGTTAAGAGGTCACACCTCTTACCATTTACTAAATAGAAAATCCCGATAGACTTGACAAAATTTTGTCTATCGAAAAAAAAAATCAAATTGACAAGATAAAAAAATTATTTGTAGCTTTCAGACCGATCCAAGCCAAATGAAACCTGAATATGCTGAAATTGAAATATATTGTTAAATAAGCTTTTATAAAGCAGTATTTAATAGTGGTACGACAGCTTTAGTCCATCATATTGGCTCACAGCAACAGGATGAGAGGTGTAACCAACAGACAATGCTACCTGCTTTTTTGTTCGAGTTCAATTACATGAATCACTGACAAGTCGGTTAATATCAGTGTCACGTTATAGCTGCTTGCACTGAGAATATCAACGATCCAGTCACACGAGTAAATGTGCTCAGAAGAGAGCTACATTTGACACGCTGATTAAATAGATGGTTTTGTACATTGCTTCCAAACATAAACACAAAGCTCAGAGATGAGCAATGTGATTCTGATCCCTCAGCCTGTGACACACTGTATTCCTGCTGACACTGACACTTTCTTTCTGCATAAGTAGTCTGCGTATGATTAAGTGGTTGATTTTTTTACCCCATAGATAACTGGCGTTTATGAAGCACTGTTGTTACACAGTCTAACAATACACACGAGGCTTGAACCGGGCCTGCTCGCGCACATGGTAAGTTATAAGCTTTATTCGCATATAGTAAACCCACCAACGCACGTTTTCTCATAGGCAAGCTGAAGCATGTAGGCAGAGAGATGGCGCACACAGTCTCTAAAAGCTTTCTACTACATCTTTGGCGATTCTGTCGGCATGACTAAGTATGCTCCACCTCACACTTTAATCCAGGTAGAGCCATGATTTCTGATGGCACCGTGCACTCAGCCTCCAGTCATCTCTCACATTTACAATTATAGCATCTGCTCAGATACACACGCACACCCATATGTGCTGGTGGACGCGCGCACACACACACACACCGCACACGCACACCCGTAACTGTTGCTCAGCGGCACACAGATTTAAAGGCAATCACACGAACACAGGAGAGGGCTGTGAATCTCTCTCAGCAGCAGTATCCTGCTGCAGTGTGTGTGGGTTTGTGGGTGACCGGGGGTGGAAAGGAGTGGTGTTAAAACAAGACAGACTGGCTGAGGGCCAGGGGAAGGAGAGGGAAGAGAGATGAAAACAGTGTGACAGAAAGCAGGTGGGAAGGATGTCGTTCGTCTGCCTCTATGCAAATACAGAGAAGGTGGGATAGCTATACTGACAGTGATGGATACGGTGGGAGCCTATTTATGAGGGAGAGGTAATATTAAATCTGTGACTTAATGAGAAATAAAGAGTTGGGTGTGCACACATTTAGCTGGAGTCCTTCACACTGTTTTTCATTTTCTTTTTAAATTGTTTTGTCAGTATTTGGTGTACAATCAGATCAAGAGTGTCAAACTTAAAAGAAAAAAAAGGAACAATACATTTGTTTGTATGAGTTTGATAAAATAAAATGACTTTTTCAGGCTTGCTTCTGTTCCTACACTAATGTATAAGCTCGCCTCGGAATTCAGTAAAGCGTAAATGGGTGGAAATGCTGTGGAGGGGAGTCGGCAGAGAAAACCGACATGAGGCGCCGAATGTATGGAAAAAAGTCATACAGTGCCCTAAGAACCTTAGATGGGGTGAGAGCAAATGATAAAAGGGGTGAGGAAAGTGAATGAAAAAAAAATGTGGAGACATTTAAAGAATAAGGGCTGGAGGGAATGAAGGAAATAAAGAATTAGAGGAAAAGGGTGGAGAGGAGCAGAGGGCAGAGTGTAGGGTGTGGATGGCGTCAGTACGCTGTGACTTGCATCTTCTTCAACAAGAATTCATCCTATAATCACCTGGAAAATTAAAGAAAAGAAAGGTGCCGATCTGAGTGTCAGTTTTGCCAACGGTTTGCCACCATGTCTGCCATCCTAGAGCATGCCTGAAATTTTCAATGCCCAGAGAGAGTTTTAAAAAAAGTAAGACCAAGCCATGAATTTAAGTAGAGCAAGAACACTCTTTCTTTTCATTTGATTTATTCATCATCACGTCTCTTGTTTCCTTACATTATAATTACCCTCCTCATCTGCTCCCTTTTGCAACCTTGCTCTTCTTTGTGGATATGTTTTCTGAGGGGCATTAAACCCCCCCACGTTACCCACTGGTGCAAAAATCTAAAAAATTCAAAGGGCAGCATAACTAAGCAGCATGTTAAATATGTCATTGCCCCCGGTGCTGCTGAGTGCCTGGTTCTTGAAAAGCAAGCACTTAAGATTACACTGACCCAGATGAGTGAGTGCCAGTGCCAACATGTTACCGCTTCCAGTAAATAAACTGACTGGTTGGTTGTTAGAGGCTGGATGGTGAACTGAGCTCCACTCTCTCAAACGGCAGTTAAATACCATTGCTGTGATTTAGAAGTGACCGTGATTCAACACTGCATCTTTACTGTGGCACGAAGTCTTTACTCCTTCGTGTCGGGATCCTGACGTGTACAAATACTACAGCCATTTGACTCTATTCATCACAAAACCAGACACCTTTAATATCCCTCTCCATACATTATGCTAAAACACTGCAAAATAAACAAACACAGACACGACTTGAAAACGAAGACAGGGCAGTCAAATTCTTACATTTTACATCTTGACTACGTCACCTGGCATCTCAGTGAAAAAAGATTTTCCTTAAATGGCATTTTAAAGGAGGAATGATGAGATATTCACTCCAACAACAGAACAGACTCTGGTGAATCTGATAGCATGAAAACAAAAACTCAGGAGAAGGAGTAGTCGTAGGCTGCAGTCGTTTAAGTATATCAAAGCAAAATATGATTACGCAGCCAATCATAGGCGAGCAATTTGTATGCCTCTGAGTAAAGAGCTCCACTTAGCAGCTGCCAGGGGAATTAAGTCGCCTCCCTGCAGTCTCAGTTGTGGCCCACTCTGTCTTCAACATAGCGGACGTTTGTTGGCGTTTTCAGTCATCGACTCTTTTTGGCTTGAGGGAAGTTTACCTTTACCCTTAATGTGAACGAAATCATAGCGACAGCATAGCTCCCAGGTTACACAATAGGCACTGGGGATAATGTGAAGGGTGATGTAGAAGTCAAACATGAAACAAGGTGAGGTGGAGGTCAGCAGCCAACTGAATTTATTTTAGTGATTTCGGCCAATGACCAGGGGTGGGGTGGAAGAACAGCAGCCAATGACAAGATTTATCACAGGAACTTAAAACTCATAAAAGACTTCTGTGAACGCTGAAAAAGGATGAATACGCTTCCCCTGGTGAGCCAAATATTCTAAGTTAGTCCCGAAAGTCACTCGTTGGTTAACTGGAACCTGGAATGGAGTTATGCTCTTTTTGGATTTAGGGCTCATTCAAAGTCAACAAAGAACAAAGTCCTGGCAGGGGAATGTTCAAAAGAACCGCAGCAGCAAACAACTCCCAGTGAACCATTCTACATTCTGAGCAGAGTATGGTGACTCACGCCTCTGGTCAGTGAGAGCAAAAGGCTGGAAACTTGCTGACACTAGTGACAGTTAAGGAGCACAAAACTCCAGTGACACAGAATAAAAGACAGCAATTTTACTAAAGCAATAAGGATGCTTAGAGCTGGTGAGAACATCATGGCAGCAGCTGAGTTCAGCTCAGAGCCTCAATGAGAATTATTTCTGCAACACAAGGAATGTTATCAATGGAAAAACATACCTCACGCCCACTGTTTTGTACTGTGGAGTGACACAAAAAACAAATGTTGGACTATTAAAACTCCCAAACTATCTACTAACGTCACTCAACTTGAAAACATAAATGCATTCTGGGAGATGAAAACTTTAGGAGGGATTGCTGGTTTTTGATAATGGTGGATTAACTATCCAAACAAATACACAGCACAGACAGTCTTCGGTGAGTTTAACAGTCTTTCCATCTTTCTGTTGTCATTTGATCCTTTTTAGCTCTGTGAGTCATAATCATTCTCACCATCATTATCCTTTAGCACACTCATTTTTCAATTTTCAATGAAGCTCAATAGGTTTGACCAGCAAGCTGCATAGTAATATGCACTGTGGCTTAGTACAGTATATTTCATATGCTGTAGAATAACACGCGTTAAACTGTTTTAATCCCTGTTTTTGCCCCAAATTCTTATCTTTCTGACTCCACCTTGAATAATATGTGTGAACGCTGCTCTGTGTACTGTCTCACTGTTTTTTAATAACACTGTTGTCTTGGTCTCTCCTGAAACATAGACTTTATTGATCAGATAAACAAAACACAAAAACAAAAACACTGGCATGCACGCATCATGTTTACACACATTATCAACACACATTCAAGTTAAAAACTTTTCGGCCAGCTGGTGCCAGCTCACAGATTTAGGCCTATAGTGGTGGAATTAGCTCCAGTTAGTGCCTTCCTCTGTTGTTTTCACCCTGATTCAGCAGTCCCGGTCTTTACGCAGAGCCTCTGAAAGCTCAGTGGCCACAGGGAATGCCAGCTCATCGACTATTATAATGACGGCCCTCCCTATTGGTCTCCATCTCTCTCTGCCCCTCTCACCAGTGAACCATGTCAATTGTCTCTGTCTTTCTGTCCTACTTGCTCAACAAAGGCTGCTATGTATGATGGAATCTTTGTGATGCGGACAGTTTGTGGTCAACAGAAACACACATTCCCGTGGCAGGAGAGGGTGGATTAATGATTGCGCAATTTAGTTAAGCACAAACAAACAAATTCCGATGATGAATGTTGAACGCTATGTGTGAGAAAGGGCGAATATTATTAAAGAGTAACCACAAATCATCAGTTGGTAAATCTGGCTGCCTAAGACTTACCGAGCTCCTTCCGCACAGAAGTCATAGAACATAAAAACAGTACTGCTGCGGACTCTGTAGACTGCATGCTCTGTAGAGGATAACAACACGGGACTAACCTTAAGCTTGTCAAAGCGCTCGGTGAGGGAGGACACCTGGTGCTCCCTGTGGCGCCCCACCAGCTTGCAGAGGGCACAGATGAGTTGGTCGTCCACCAGGCAGTACATGTTGACCTTCTCGTTCTCGTGCTCCAGGCAGGTCAGGCCGCGGATGTGGGTGTCGGGCACGGGCTCCACCAGGCGGTGGCTGGTGAAGGGCTTCTTGTTGGGGTGCGTGGCGCGCAGGCAGCGGTCGCAGTATGACACCTCGCACGTGACGCAGGTCTTGACGGCCTCGCGCGGAGGATCCTGCTCGCAGAACTGGCAGCTGATGCGCGGATCCATCTTCGCGACGACCGCCGGGCTGTGGTTGGCGTTGGTGTGGTTGGAGTGGTTGACGTGGTTGGCGTGCGGGTGGGAGTGGCTGGAAGTGGCCGGGCTGCCACGGGCACTTCCTCCACTCATCCCGCCGCCGCCGCCGCCAATCGTTCCGGCTATTGTGCCACTAATGGTGGCGGTGTAGGGCCGCTGCGGCTGCAGGCGCCGGCTCTCAGTGGGGGAGTTGGGGCCGCTGATTGAGGCCTTTTGGAAGCGGTCAATGATGTTCTGCAGCGTCACATTGCGCTTAAGGCCCTCTAGGCCGCGGTGATTCAGCGTGATGACGTAACGACAGGTGGGGCACTGAAAGGCTGAGATGGACTCGAGGGGCTTGCTGGTGGAGCAGTGAGACACCAGGATACGGTGGGCACAGTTGAAGCACAGGCTGTGAGCACAGGGCAAGAGCAGGGGATCTTCAAACAACTCCAGGCAGATCGGGCACGTCAGCTCAGACTCCAGTGTTTCCATCTTCAGTTAAACCAATCTAAAGGTGACATCAAATCCCACGGAAGCTGGCCAATTACCTGTGAAAAAACAGCAGAGAAGCATTTGGAGTTAAGTAAGCTTCAGATAAGTGTCTCCATTAGATAGAACTTCATTGCTCCCAAACAGATCAATGAAGTTCTATCTAATCTCAAAATAAATGTATAGAATAAATCAATTTGCACTATATTATAAACCTAAGGTAGGTTTATTGTCCGACCTGTGCAAATTCAGCAAGACCCCTCTAACATACAGGTTACAGAGCGGTTCAGCATGTATTTCTGTTGAAAGGTTCCTTTACTGAAGCCTTTCACATGTGATATTAGTTGCAGTGTCATGTGAAAAGAAATGGCTAAACCAACAGGGAGGAAAGGCTAAGTTGGCCGAATGTTGAGAAAGATATGAAAATCAATGCTGTGAAAAAAACAGATCAATGGAGAGATAAATGCTGTGCAGAAAGAGACACAGAAACTTCTTTACAGCACTTACACTTTGACTCTTAATTGTAAAGGTTTGACGATGAGAACAGCTTCTCATATTGAGCATTAACACTTTGAGAGCGTTATCTTAAAAGCAATTTCAAGCCGGGCAATGAAAACAAAGCCTAAGCTAAACAAGAAAATTGATTTCAGGTCCTCCCCCTCATTCTCCAAAACCTCCAAATCTCAGCCCGTTGCAGTCTGCATATCTAACTGTTCTCCTCTCGAGGTGGCCTTAAACCCACTGACATGTGAAATCGCCTCCGCTCCCACCCTACTGATTTAGTGGCACAGGTGAGCGGGCTGTGGGGGCTTTATATCCTATAAAAGAAACTATCTCAACTCTGTGAAATAGCATAATGCAGCCACAGACACATGAATTGTTCCTGAAAGACTGCTCTCGCCTACTAAAGAATTTTACTGATCACTTGGTTTTGGCCGTAATAATTAATCAAGCCACTTAATTTCATGCTTAACAAAAGCGAGTAGACATTAGGGTGCTTTAAAAACATTATTACCAAAGAGCTGGTTAAGGTTTGCTAAATGCATTTAATTTTATATTGTTGGCTGTTAAAAAAAAAAAATATTATGAAAAGCTGCCCGTACCCACATTTCCTCTTTCTCGAGTCTAAGCTGAAAACTGAAAATTGTCACTGACATCTTGGACAATGTTTGTGGCAAAGCTCCTGCAATACAAATAATGTGCATTGTGCAACTAAAATGAATTAGTGTGGTGACCATAATCAGTAAGGCCTGACTGAATAGTTCATAAAACTGAGATCTTGTTGTCAAAATATCAGCCATTTCCTTCTCGTATAAAGGGATGGCAAATTTCCTGTGGCCTCATTTGGTGCATCTCTAATCCTTCTAATGCACAATAATCATTTCCTAACCTTGTAGCATCTGTTTAATAAATGACTGTAAGAGTTTCGAGTCACCCATGATCACTGAAACCAACAAAGGACCAGCTAAAGAGAGGTTCGGGCAGAGATGGAAACAGGGCTCAAACGCTCAGGCCCGGCTGCACGGATGGAAGTCTCCTCTCGAGTGCAGGAGCAGAAACAATGTTCAAAGGGAATATGATTTGTGCAGCATTTATGTTGCCTGGAAAAGGCACTCCTCTGACCGGGGCGGTTGTGCACATGCGACTGAATCAGAACAAGATTCATTATGTGGCACATGAATAGATGGCTGCGCTACACTAATCATGCAGATGCATATTGCTCATAAACTGCAAAGCACATTGTGCTTAGTGAATATGTATGCAAGGTGTTTTTCTTTGCATATATTTTCACGTACACACAGTCTGCTAGTAAATTCTCTTTGTCTGATCTAACAGTCTGGCTGTGTTTGGCATAATGAGAGTGAAGGTTCGGCTAACGCTGACAGCGCCAGCTTCAGGCTTTGCTTCATCAAACCTAATTATCTGCATGTATCAGAGAGCTGATAACCAGAAGTGGGCGAAGAAGATTAATGGAAAGAATGGAAGATGAATCCTTGAGGATGGTAACGTGGGGAGGTAAGGACAGCTTTGAGGACATGTTGATTGTAATCAAAGTCCACGGCTCCTCAGTTTGTTGACTCGAAGTAAAAATAACTTATGTAACTCCCTAGTATTTACATAATTTTGAGACTGTAATTTCACTTTGATTTGCATTATTTTTGTAAAAATTACATTAAATTTATTGTTTAACTAATTTCTTATTAAAATGCACTTCTCTTTTCAGTAATTGTGGAAAGATGATTAAGTGTAAAATACCAATAAAGAATGTTTTTATAGATGTATATAGCTAAACACATGATGGCTTTCCATTTGAACAGATATCAGCACACAACTGCTGCTGAGCAGTGAACAGTGCACATTCATTAGGAAAAAACACTCTCGTATCTCTACAACCACAAGAAAATATCAGCTATAAATGTCAGTACCATGACCGAGATAATAATTCAGGCTGGAAGACAGCAGAAAAACTCTGATATAACAGCCCACCAGTTCAATTGGGAATGCATGACCTCAATGTTGGTTTTGTTTTGAGTATCTAATTCAAGTGCTGACTACTCAGCATTCTCTCTCCTTTCCTCACTAAAAAACTCAGACGGAGCTGCTTCTCTTGATGTTAATGTGACGATGCCTAACGAAGCATGGTGTTATAATTAACACCGAGCTCTAACACGCCATCAGCAGGCCCATTAAACTTTAGCGATGTCACTCTGGGGAAACAATATCAGGAATGATGAGAGCCACTTAGGGGCTGAATCACTGGCTTCATGGCACAGGTGTCTGTTCTGCAAACAGGCACCGTGGACACACACTGTTGCTAACAACCCCATAAGCACACACAGCCAAGCTCTCCGGCTCCGTTCTTTTTTCATCTGCCAGCCTTGTTGAGGTGAAGGATCCCATCTGGAGATTGAACATCTTGAGGAAAGAATCTACATTAAAGCATACAGTATGCACACATTCCCACACAAAGCCAAACAGATACCCATTCTCAGTGACATGAGGCTTGAGGGCACTCACACTGGCCTTGTGTTGATGAAATGATCCTAGTGAGACTCTTTGGTCTTACTCAGGCCTTAAAATGGAATTGAATGATGATTCATTAGAAAATCGGAAGAGACCAGTCAGATCAATTTTCATGCGAACACTTGCACATGCCAAAGACGACACTGTTTGTCTGCCAGGCTGCTTTCTACATCACAAAAGTATTTGCATCTAATGCTCCCGAGTCCATTAGATTCAATAAAACAATTTGTAAGACAGAAAGTTAGGGAAAGCCTCAAAATAGAAAATGTTGGTGTGACTCCTTCTGTCACTTCTTAATCTGCACACTGAAGTGACGACAAAGGCTGTTTATTTGAAGCCCACCATCCCAGTCCCATGGGTTTATGCTTGCATGTGTTTGAATTCACTTAGCTGACGCACTCATCAGTTTGGAGCAAGAACATTTGCAGAACAAAGATGATTATCCTTGAACAAACAATCCACTTGTAAAAAACCAAACTGTTCCCCAGTGAAATGCAATCACACAGCTGACAAGCAGGAGCTCCATGGACACTTGGCAAAATTCTAGACAAAGAACCACACCTCACCCTTTTGGAGAAATATACATTTCTGTTCCTAATGTAGGCGTAACGTTTCAATTCATATGGGGTATTGTCACAAACAAGACGTATGGATTCACTTAATCAGCTAAACAGTTATTAAACATGTTAAAAAATGCTTTGAAATCCCAGTTTATCAAACTGGATCTAATAGATGTTAGATGTCTGTGAGTCTGACTTTTTCCTTCATGGTTAAGCAGGAAAAAGGGAGAAAGGCTGTATTTTGCATAGGTAGATTGTATAGGTATCAACAAAAAATGTTACATACATCCACATGCGTATCCCCAACAAACAGGTGTTGCAGATGCCACGCAAAAAAATGGAAATCTACAACTTCAGATGTACTTGGAGCCCTTTGTCAATATTCCCGTACTAGCCTCTTTTATCAGTTTCAAAGGACTCAGTCTAACCACTGTGACAATCTTCCTTGAAACCCAACTTTTTATTGTCAGACTGACAGTGTATATGTCAGCCTACATGCCAGAGACCTTTACACAATCCCTCCATCTGCATTCACACTACTCCCTACAAGTGTAGCCTAAATCCATCCATCTCACTGGAGGCTGTCAATCAGGGACTTATCACACAAAAGGAAGAGAAGCAGAAAATCACACGGCTGAGGTTTAAAGGCTCCAGATAGAAAGATGACAGTAAACAACAACAGCAGGAGGTTTGACCATCTTATTTTTACACATGCTCCAGAGAGTAAACCATGAGACTGGGTCCCTAACGCTGAGGGAAAAGAGTTCTGTTCCAGTACAATACACGCAGCGTATCTCCCATTTACGTATATAGTGACATATGTAGTCACTGAGATAAGAATAAGGACAGAAGTAGATATAATGGCAAAATAATAAAAATAAAATAATAAAATGCTGGGTGTAGAGCTCAGTTAAATTCAACTGGTACTAAACCCAAATGTTAATCCCAGTTTACCGTCTGCCAAGCAGATTGTACATCATTCTCTAAGAAAAAAGGTAGTGATGTTAACTGTTTATGCCTCTTTGTTTTGGGGTTTTATGCAAATTTTTGTAATTGTTTTTACAAACCATGCTACACATTAGTGCTTACATGTGCTAAGAACATGTAGAGAAAAACTCAACTCCTGCTGTGTGATGGATAAGAAGGTGTGCACTGTTTTAATTTGTACTTCTGTACATGTTTCTGTAAATGTGTTTTACAAACACAAGATAAAAAAAAAAACGCAAAGTCTTCCACAAACTGCATCTGAAACTGACTTTTTGTTTGACAATTTTTCCAACTTTACCCTAAACTGACGAATCACTCCATGTAACTTGACATTTACCATACTGAAAAAAGAGTGGTGGCGAATAAGTGCCTGCATCACAATGAATAATGACGAATGAGTGTTTCAAATAAAGTGCTAGCCTGGTTTAATTTAATTTGAGCTGATGTGTTAGTGCATTATCCTTGTCATGGATGGCTACAATAGCTGATTCTTCAAACTAAATGAAGACTCATGCTGTTCAAATGACAAACCTGCAGTCTGTGACCTCAATGTGCAGTTGACCTTTTGTTACGTGGGTCACATTTCAACAATATCTCTACCTGGAAAAAGGATAAACACACCAACAAGAAATCCAGATATTTTGTGCCTTGCTTTTGCAACATTAACACTGTACAGTACGCTCTCTTTTGCTTCTCCATAGAGGTTTCTAATCTAAACAAGGAGTTTCCAGTCATTACTTTATGGGGTATCCAAAAATCGCATCGAGAGCCGACGTGTGTGTCCACAGAGAGGGGCTCGCCTGTTTCTGCATAGCTGAATCACCTTCACACATCTCGCTGGCACATTAATCATGGGCACACACATTAAAATGACAAATAAAAACAGCCTGACTTAGCATTGCTGTATGAGTGCTTTCATTAGGGGCAGAGTTAGCAAACATAACTCTCCGGTCCTTCCAATGGCATTTACCCTAATCACCTCAGCTGAGCATGGAAACTAAGAAGAAACCCGACATTGTTTGAGCGGAATACCTGGAATTCAGTGGCATTAGTGGACTGCAATGCTGACATTTGGGAGTGTAATTAATTCAAGCAGCCGGTGATAAAAATACCAACTTGTGTAAAGCGTTTCAGAAGCAGGCAGGGCTGAGTTTTGCCAGACATAGAGAGCCTACATTTATTCATGGTCCTAAAAAAAAGGAAATTAGACAGCTCTTAAGAATTGGAGCCCTCCTGCTGACCGTAAAAACACAGACACTCATAGGATTACATAAATGTGATCAAACAGTACACAGATTGCTGCGCACCTGGCAGCAGCTGCTTCATGGGATTAAAAAAAAGACTAGCACATTACACATGGGTTAGTGTTCCTTTGGTCACCACCTCCACCCTTTATAGAATCCTCCTTTCCTCTCATCAAACCATGATGGCTTTATCTTCAAATCATATCAAAACAAATAGTGCATTCATATTTCATAATGCCCTTTTCTTTTGGGGCTTCTGTTGGAAATTTATTGCACATAAACTACATTGAATTGGCTGAAACAGGCCAATTTGTATTTTACTTTGAGCTTTTGAATTCACTGAAAAAAATATAGAAATCTTTATGCTTTTGTCATGGAAACAACAAAACAGTACCATCTGAGTAAGAAAAGAAAACAAGAAATTTGCTCTGATGCTGTCTGCCTGAGAAAACCTTATGTGCAATAAACCAGCTCAACAAAGCTGCCTTTCTCCCAAGTGCAGGATGCAGACATCCTGCTTTCCTAATTCAGACTTCCTGGATTAATTCAAAAGATAAACAATAATGAAACACAACAACCCTGCTCTGCGGTTTCTGCAGGGTTTACAGCATGCTACCAGCTACTTTTCATTTACTCAGGGCATCCCTCTAAACTGGACAAGTAATGGTGGTCTAAATGAGCAGACGGCCAGCGTGCAACACTGAAGTGCACAGAAACTTCTCCTATCTATCTTTCTTAGGTGGAATTCACTGCTAATAACTGCAGCTGGAGTTAATACATTTGGGGAAAAAAATGTGTCCCTTAACAGGGAGCACTTTATTTTGAGGTTTGCTGCAGAAAAGTTTCTGTAAGCGATATAGCTCTGAACGAGTAACTAAAAGCCAAATTTAGTTTATTTTTCACACAAATATTTACATTTGTCATAAACTACAGTTAAAAAAACTAATAAAAACTGGATTTAGACTACAAAACCACAAATGGAGCATCTATAAATGATGTAAATAATGTAATATATGTTTTACAAGGTATTTTGCCTCAGAAAGTTCTGCAGAGTCCTAATCCGAAAGGACTTGTACATCCCATTCCCAGTGACCAATGTCAGTAGTTGATGATTAGCCTCACTATGTAAAGGGAATTCTATTATTAGATTGCATGAAACATATGCTGTTGGTACAGTTTTGGTCAAGTTATTGATTTACTGGGTGACATCCTAACTGGGTGATTATACATACACTGCAGAAATGTTAAGTATCAGTATGGAGAACCATTCCAGCAGATCAGCAGCCACTGTAACAAAAATTCACCCCATTCAATCAATGAATTAAATTTGTGAATGAGTGTGGCCTAAACCAATTCCTGGGTACCAGATTATCATTAGAGATACTATGTTTATCAGATTCATTGTGAGAAAACAATTAATCCTGTTTGGTGCACATTAGCATGGAGGTCTATAAGTTCTCCAAACCCAATGAACTTTTAATTTAGGAACTTAAATCTTTTATTTATTTATTACTAAAGCAGACTGACTGAAATGCCTTCTGCTGACTTACTTAATAGTCTTTTAAATCGACAACATAAATATGAAAAAGCTTTTCATATTTAATGTAGAATCCACATTCTGTGCTAGTCTGATTTTCTCTATTGACTGAAAAGCAACAAATTCAATTCACATGTCCTCTTTAAACTGCTATCCTACGTGTCCTCTATTCAGATTCGTCATTGGTGTTTCCAGGATTATCATCGATTTTAGTTGGGGCCTTGGTTATTTGCTGCTCGATGGCCACAAAAACATTTGATGAGGTTGTGTATCTGCTGGACATACACCTTTGGCTTTAGGCACTTAAAGAATTCTTGCATTTTCTTTGTTTAAATGTCATTAGAAGAAAACTTTCTGACTCTTTATTTAACATTTTTCAAGACAAAACTCTGACTTAGCATCGTCTCATTTTTTAAGCGTTAATTGACAGTTCAGTGCTCCTTTGTCCATTTGGAAAATGGATGTTTGTTTCACAGATTTGGCTGCCTCATTTGGCTGTACACCTGGGGTCTGCAGTCTATGAATGCATCTCTCTGCTGTCTATTTTCTCCATTTAAAAACCCTTTCCATTCTGTGAATATGAATTAAAGAGAACTTGCGTTACCAGACTGCCCACCATTAGACAACCTTTAAAAGAGTAAATATTATGCAATGCCCAGTGAGCAGTGTTGGTGGTGCTTGGATGTTGTTTCTCAAAGCCTTTTCGTTTGAAAGCCATGTAAGTTTTCCGGTATTCTTTTGACTGTCCGTCAGTAGTGCTGAAGAGGGCTCCACTGTGTGAAGGACATCTGATGATGCAACTCACTGAAAGTAAAGTAAACAATCAAGGCCTGTCAAGAGAAAGACCAATCTTGAGCTGCTAATGATTTTAATATATCTATACATGAAAGCGAATGAAATGTGATTTTCACAGAGTTGCGACAGTGAATAGAACACGCCTCCTCTCCCATACCCTCTATTTAATACCTCTGCCTGTTAACAGCTTGGCAGCCAGTGGGTAATAAAGTTAATACTGTCACATGGTGTCTCGTCAGCTCTCTAAGGCTTTTTTCCTGTGAGGGAGAGCCTTATCAAACCTCAACACAGCTCTGTAGCAACCGTGCCCCTGCCTCACTTCAAGCTGCTTCCATTATTCATGTGCATTTGCCCAGGTGAGAACAAACCCGGGATCAGAAGTTGGCAGAACAGCTTATTAGATATTTAGACGCAGCTGTGAACCTGGAGGGAGCAAAAGATGAAGAGGAGGGGAGAACAGAGGCAAAGCCTACACTCGACAAAAGGACATTCAAACACACTGGTAAATCTTTGGGCTCCGACTGTTTGAGTCAAAACAGTCTGCATTTAAGGGAACATTGCCAAGTAATTCCATTCTTCAGTTACTTTGCTTTTCCTGAGTGTGCAGCATGGGATAAAATATAAATTATATTCTTTATACAACTAAGCATTAGTATTTTTCTCCCTTAAAGGTTTTTTATTATGAAACGTTCTTTCTTTTTAGGCTCGACTTTGTCTGCTGAAAAACATCTTCAAAGCAGGGTGATCTATTTTCTTCAACTAGAACTTATGCAGGACTCCACAACAACTATCCCCATGAAGAAAAAACAATTTCCTACATGTACTCATGCTGACAAGGGCTTAAGATAAGACAACAGTGTCTAAAAAAACACATGTTGCCTTACTTGAGAAATCCATTTCCTCTCCGGAAGCAAACTTTCTTTTACTGACACTTGACACCAATTCAACTTCAGGATTAGATATTTTTATCTGACTCTATACACAAGCGCGGTGCCGTGTTAATGGCTTACATTTTATTAGACTTTTCTATAAATATGATCATGTGCCACAAATAAAGTAAAAAAAGCAATCTATGCAATGCATAAACAGTACTCTGAGCTTCAGGAAAGAGGATTTTTTCCCCTTCAGATTACTGCATTCTCTGCGCCTCTACATCTATATCAGGGACTCAAAACTGCCAAAAAGATAACAGCCCTAAGTAAGACGACTGACGGCACATTCCAGAAAAGTTTCTATGCTGACAAAAACAGCTGACAGCTTCAAATCTATCACTTTATGTGCTCTAAATTAGCCAAATAACAGACCGGTTATCTGAAGAGTACCTGTCAGTATCCTGAAAACCATTTCAGTAAAGGAGGATGTTTTTCCTTATTCTGGAGGAGTCAGAACTCCTGTGCTCTGAAGAACATAATCAATCCAAATGCTCAAAAAAATTAATAGAAAACAAAAGCACTAAAAAAAAAGGACAGTTCCCAGTAATGTGTGACGATAAGACTGAGATAAATGAAGACAAAGGGTCGGACAAAGAATGTGTGGGTGCTGAATGTTTGTGTCTTTGTGTGCAATGTCTCACGAGCGCCATGTTTCTTAAACCTCAGCACGCCAACAGCTGGGGTTCAATCCTACAATCCTGCAAATTATTAGCCTGCAAGCCGAGGAAAATAAATTCATATGCCAGGTACAAAAGATAGCACACGTGAAAACTTGTTCGAGTTGTCTGGAATTAATCATCCATAACCCGATTACATATAGACAGAGCAGCTCACCTCAATGAGGATATGACTCGGCCTTGTACCCTCCCTTTTCTCAAGAGTTGGAGAACAGAAAAATGTGTGAAATGAGAGGGGAAAAAAAATCAATGTTTTAATAACGGAAGGATTTTTCCAGTTCTTGTTATAATAACCTTGGAGCTGCATGTTGTCCATAGGGCACAGTTGTCCAGATATAAGCCCAAACTTCTTCCTACCATTAAAAGAAACTGAAAAGCAAAGAGCTGACAGCAGCAACAACAGGCTGCCCTGACAAAGAGCTGTCAAACACCAGCTCTCCTGGCCCTACTTCAGCTTTCACTTTGGGTCACACCCTCTGCACTCCCTCGATCCAGAAAGACCATTTGCCACTCCGGCTATAGTAGATGGTGCCATTAATAAAGCATAAGGTGTTTGTGAAGTGTTACTAGGCTGTTCAGTTATTCATGGTGACTGGTGTTTGAGAAAAAGCAAGACAGGGAGATAAAAAATAAAGGGATAGAGCAAAGGGGGTGGACAAAAACCTAAAGAGGTCTCAAAAATAAGTCGTACACTTCAAGGCGGAGGCAAAAAGAGCAATGAGGACCTACAAGACAGCAGTATGGAGGAGAGGTGGGAGACCTTGCCATCGGTGTGACCCCGGGGAGGGGGTTCCTCTCCTCTATCTCGCTCTACAAAGTCAGAGCCCTCTATTTATACAACACTGTAATGTCTGGCATTTCCTTCAAGGGAGAGGGGAGGGGGGGGGGGTGAACCATTGTTTTCCTTGGCTGCTGTTCGACTGGCTCCATGTGCTGAAATGTCAGCAGCTCGTGGCTCTATTTGTTCGATTAGCTCTCTTTATCCCTGGGAAATAATCATGTGGCCCCCTCTCATGACGAGAAATCCTTCCCAGGGCGAAGAGATTTCATTTGTGACATTATGGATGGGATACACACCATTTGGGTCAACATGGTGAACGCCAGGACACGAATAAGCCCATTAGATTTTACTGACCGCCGCCATGGCCACAATACTTCTGTGCTCATTTTTATGAATGTGAGCAGTAAGACAAATTTATGACTCACCCAATTCACTTTAAAGAGACACAAACAGTTTTATGTGAATACCTTAGTGATGCTAGAGGCCTGTGGGCATACACTATTTAAGAATTTTTTAAAACATCAGTCCATGGATTAAAAAAAAACTAACTAAAAACAGACGCAAATTAACTTGGGACTGAATTCCCATGCATATTTTAAACACTCAAAGATGGTATAAAAGGTGTTGATGAAAAGAAAAGCCCAGCCCAATCCGAAAAGAGGCTGACACAAATCAATAAGTTGTTAGTTTAACAATGGTTGCCCAGCACTGCCGTCATTTTAAAAATAGCTATTCCCAAGGCAGTACAAAACCAAGGAGTATAATTGTGTGGGTTAACAATGCCTTTTGCTACAACACGGCTGAACTGAGTCAATGGCCCAGAGACATAAACAAAAAAAAACAAACTCAGAAAAAAAAAACTCAGTCCAAGGTTGTTTTTCTTTCCTGGAGGCAGGTTCACAAGCACCGCTGCTCAAAGTTATGATGGGACACTATAATCTGCTCAGCAGGCAACACACATTTCAAGTAACAATGTAACCTGTAAGACAGGGGGGGGGGAGAGTAGTAGAAGATCTTATAAGAGCATCTGAGACTCCCAAAGATCAGCATAAGTAGCTGTGATACTTTAAAAGCCTGCTGGGTGAGGGCATGTGTGTGATGATGAAAGTGCACATGTGTCTGTGAGTATGAGTCAGTCAAAAGGCTTTTTTTCATCTTCTACCCTGCTGACTTTTTGTCTTTGCTCTTTGATCTGGGTACAGTAGCTATTAAGACTCCCCAGGACGATACAAATATCCTTGGAGCTTCACAATCTTTTTTTTTTCTCCACACATCCCCCCTTTTTAAACCCACCTTGCTGATCAGCCTCTTTATAGTCAGTTCCCTCTCTGCTAGCAGTTTCAATTTCCAATCCCTCTAATCTTGTCAAAAGTGCCTCGCAGCTTGTGCTGATGAGTTCTTTATAAAAAGCGTCTGCTCACCACTGTTTAAATGGCTAAAAAACAGATTGTAAAACTTTGTTCTACAGGCTGCCATTTAGGTTAGAAACTTTTACGAAAACAATCCAGTTAATGTTTCAGGCTCTTTTAAAGTTATGCAAATTTAATAACCTTCTATACATAGTCAGATAATCCATTAAGAATTTAGAACAACTATAAAGATGAAACTACACCCAGCTCACTGCACTCCCACCAGAACTCCTCACTTCCACAATCCCCTGCTTTCTTTCTTTCTCTTTTTTTTTAGAGGGAGGAGGTGTGATAAACGTAACCCAAAGGAGGCTTCTCGGCTGGGCAGGATGATGTCAGTAATGGGCCCGGTCCCTGGCTCCTGGTGCCAGTAGGTGAGATCATGGGAAACACGTGTATCCCTGCAGGAGTATAAACAGGCAGCTGGATGAAGACCCGCTGCCTCCTCTACTCAGCTGCTGCTGTAACACCATGGTGGAAACATGCCTGATCTATGACCAAACACCTCTACCTTGATAGGAGGATATCTGGGAGATGATTCCAGAGTTTCCCATGAAGAGGGCAAACTCACTATCGTGCCAATGCTTGATTTAGCTCGCTTTGCACTACCATGCAAACACGTATCAGACGTTTGGACACACCACTCCATTAATTCTGAATGGGTAGATAGTCAAGAACTGGCAGATCAAGGAAAAGATTAACACTGGAAAACAGGCCTCATCCCGATTTTTCTTCTTTAATTTGGATCTTTATTTTGTTGCTAGGGTTTTTTTGGTTCTTGCATTTAAAATCACCGGGGTCGACAGCCATAACCTGAGGCCAGGCTCATTGATGGCAGCTCAATGACTTACAGTACTGTATTTATTTATTTATTCATGAGGTGGGGCTGTGTTAGTAATCCACATCTTACCTGAAGGTATTTTGGAAAATCAACTGGGGATTTCTAGAGGGGGAGCCAAGCTAATAGCGACTCAGGACAGAGCCACAGTGAATGAGATTTATTTTTCCTTTTACCACTTCTCAGATCTCTAACACAACAAAAGTACTTTTTATCTATTTTTTAGAATTCTGTCACTTTTGAATCACATTTCTTTTCCCACCAATTTTTCGATAGAAGAATATCCATTTTCCAACAGTCATTGCATGAACAGAGGCTGAAAAGCTCACTCCAAAGCAATATGCCAAGAATTGATTTCATTGGATTTGTTTTAGATAGCAAAAATGGGCCTTTCTGGAGCTCCTATTCTCAGTGGTATCCAGTCAGAATTCCCAACACAACCTGAACACGAAGAATATATCGAGTACTTTAAACTGAAGGTTGAAATAACTTAACTACTACTTAAATTGAAGTACTTTATAAGTACTTCATCTGTAATCTAGCGGGGTATGGCTGGGCCATGGCTTGTTTAATGCCACCATTCATGTAAAGTTAAATCTTAATGAACGGTGATACATAAAACATCTAATGCACGTTTTAGCATTCTCAGTTAATTCCAATCTAGGTCCAAAACATATTTTCCCCTCACATTTTCCTCACTTGCCTTTCAGGCAGAAAACTGTAAGTGAAGCTGCAGTTCTGACATATTCATCTCCAATACATGCTCTCAGGGACTGTAGAGAGAAACTGTTGGTGGCCTGATAATGAGCGGGGTTTGAGTGAATTGGATCTTGATGTTAATGAGCACGACATTTTAACTCAAAAGTCCATGCTCTCTTGTTAAGGACGGTGATGAGTAGCTACAGAATTGACCACTTACAGGGGTTTAATTTAGGAATAAACTTATCTTTCGACTAATTGGACACAAAGTCTGTATTAAGTTGATTTGAAATTTTAGAGCGCTTCTGCATTACCAGAAATGTGTTCTAACACATGTTTTATCATCATGTCATGAAAAAAGAAAAGAAAATGCAAACTATCTCAAAATACAACTACAGAAAGTTATAATGAGCTTCTTTAGGGTACTGAGTATATGTTGGACATTGCATCTTTTCTAGGAAAATGATGGTCACTCAAATTAATTTGATCTTTGCTCTGAACATATTCAGAAAAAGGTATTTTTAATTCCTTCTAATACATAAAAAGTGTCTAAACCATCAAAAGCAAATTCATGAACTTCTTTTATTATTAAGTTTGCCATTTAAAATGAAGGAACAGGCATCGATAATGCAACGCATGCTACAAATAGAAACATAGTTTGATAAGCAAACACTAAAAAATTTGCTATGAGGGGGTTTAACTAAATACGGACAAAGCAAGATGGCCACATTTAGTTCAATGACTTCAACATAAAGGTGCATTAGTATCGTTTTTCTAATAAAGGGCCACAGGCTTCCATCCATGAAGTCTTTCCCGATCAGCAGACATTCAGAATGAATGGACAGGCTATGCAGGGACCTTCACTACACTTAAACGGTGTTCAGACAAAAATGCAGTGTTCCACACCGTCCATCCATCCATGTAGGAATGCCTCAAGTTTAACTTTAACCTTGACAAATTTCCCATAAAATTTGAACTATTATCTCTAATGAATGGCACCCATTCAGACTCAGAGATCTGCATTTTTTATTCAGTCTATCTGCTTTTCACCACCAATCACCATCAACTTTACCTCAACTTACTCACTGTAACCACAAATATAGACAATAGAGTGGTTTTTTTCAACAATGTTTGTTTGATCAGTTGATGAAAAATGTGTACAAAGCTCCTGTGAGAGACTAATTGGCCAGTGATTACATTACACATCAATCTGTTACAAAGATTCAGTTCCGTCTTCAGAGTCCGGATTGTCCCACTCAATTAGAAAGCAAAGCCTTCTTTTAGATCCCTGTTTGTTTGTGTGTATGCATTAGTAGATGCTCAGTACATCTCAGAAAACTCTGAAAAGCACACAATATGGAGAATATACTTCAGTGCTATCAGGCCATCACCTTTCAAGGTATCAAGAAAGCAAAACACCACTGGCATTATCACTAATATGAAACTGAAAAAACAAGATTACACGTCGTGCGTGTGGAAATTTAAAAAAGCAGCTGGAGAGCCAACAGGAACCTCGTCTGGTGGCCAACTTGGCTTAATGGAACTGCTGAGAGGAATTAGCTGAATGGCTGCATTCTACATATGTTGTAAAAAGCTGGAACAATGTGAGGTACACTGAGGCAGGGAGCACAGGGCAGGGATTTTAAAACCTCAGGGGTTCGGAGACATAGCTTCTCTTGGAATGTGACTCCGCTGCATTTAAGGGACCACCTCTCTGCACACACATAGACTGTGTTTGGGGTCCCAGTTGCTGCTGTCATGAGGTTCAAATGATACCATGTGCTTATGAGTATATTAGTGGCAGCTGCAAAAACTTCAGCCTGACAGGATTACTGCCTCCAAGTTTGATTTACGCAAGAGGAAGCCTTTTGGACGGAGGATGTTTAAATGCCACTTGGAACTAGATTAGAAACTTGTTCAACTTGTGAGATCAAGATGAAAAAGCCCTGCCAGAAAACAGGTGGCCTAGTTGAGATTACTTCTGAGATGCTGAACAGAGGATTTTATTTTGGGTTACGTGCTCCAAGACGTGTGAAAAATATAACGTCATTTATTATCCAAAGACGCTCGCAGACAGGATCACTAGATCGGTCGAACATCACAAATCTCCTCATCCCAAACGGGCCAGAGGGACACCAGACATCAGTTAAAGTAACAGTGTCAGAGACACTGCTGGTTTCTTTTCTTCAGGTGAGTGAGTTGTCGCATTGGATTACCCACAACGTTCAATGATGAGGTTTGTAAATTAGATTTCAGGTTCTGCTCATATTTCTGAATGAAAGCCAAAAGCCTGCATGCCATCAAGAGCGTGTGAGGCCTGTCACTATCCTAACTGCTTTAAGATGTTTTCCTTTAAAACTTACTTAATAAATAATGTTAAAAGTGAATGCTTTGGACCGTCAGATTCAGTCATCCACCATGCATCATTAGACTGAAAAACGGCAGGATTTAAACTAAGACCAAAAGACTTTAACACTACCACTTTCACTTAATCCTTTTTGCTGCGCTCATGGAACAGACAGTCATTTATGAGGAGCAGGTCATCCAAAATAGACTAAGAGTACGCAATAAAAACCCCAAAAAACACAATTGTGGGGATCACTTTGGCATGTCTTGAACAGACAGCGAACAGCACCGGCTTTTCCTGAGGAGCAAAGAGAGACTTGAGGGGGAGTATAGAGAGACAGGAGGGAGAGAAAGGAGTAAGATCAGAAAGAGGAAGTAGGATCAGAAAGAGGGAAACCACAGGGAAACAACCCTGAAGACAGAAGGACGGCACGGAAAGTGAATGCATGGCATTTGAAGGTTTAAATAGCAGCCTGAAGCACGGGCGCTGCTCGTCTCTTTGAGACGGGAGCATTCATGAGCGTGCTGATGTGTAATCAGCCTGATGATCCTTGTTGTGTGATGGAATGACAGTCAGCTCCTGGGCTTGAATTAAAAGACAAACACACACACACACACACTCACACACAAAAAACATACCCTAGTAAACAACAACAACAACACCGGTGAAACACGGGGCTGATTGGATTTGGTCCGTTTTCATTGTAGTTCTGCCCTGTTTGAACAGCTGGCACAGCAGGAAGGCGGAATCAATCTGGAAACAGGACTACAAATTCAGCAAAGAAGTACCGATTGAGGCAAACGGTGCGGGCCAAAAAAAAAAACAGCAGTACAACTTGGCCAACATTCAACTTGAAACAACAGCGGTTATGCTTATGAATGCTGCAACCCCGATGCATTCAGAGCAGCAGAACAAAAGGAGCCTTCCCTCACACGGCCAGCTGGGGTCGGTCCGACCAGCAGAACTCAGCTGAAATCAGTGGTTGGAATTCTGCAAAGGCGATGTTAGTTTTTTCTTTCTTCACACCTTACCAACGTCTTTGAGCATTTGGCCACATTTTAACTGCGTATTAATTCAGGGGCGCCATTTAGTTTTCACTGTGAGGTCTGAGTAGGATCAGTTCATTTCAACAGATTTGTTTTAGCATTTTCAACAACTTCATAAAATCTGCAACTGGAATTAGTGCAAGAATATAATATTCTTTTTTTTAAACTCCAGGATATATGTTTTTCTTTGTGTTAATTTCCATTGGACTGATATCCGCAGAGAATGTATCAAGATGCAAAAAATAACTTAATGGATGTGATATTCCAAAGAAAAATGCCTAAAATGTAAACAGCCTTGTCTGCTCAAGGAACAGCTTTCTGTTCCCAAGCAGACTAAACATCAAATTCAACGCGTTTTTGAAACTGTTCTACATACTTGGCATGGCAGGAGCACTGGGTTCTCTCAGCTGGTATAGAGTAGTGAGCAAATGCGCATCAAAACAGCCAGCTTCTGGCACTGGCACATGTTTTAACGCAGGTAGCCAAAATCCCCAAATCCCCAAACAAGACTGGCTAACTTTTGGCAAAACTACGGCTTAATCAACCACTTAAATATATCGCTATGGCTGACCAAATAACAGACGATTCTCTTAAGTCAAATAAGAAAACATCAGTCAAAGCACCGCGCGTTTAACTTAGAGCAATATCCGAGAAGCCTACCTCAGACATGTTCGTGCGCGTCTGACTCGGGTCCACTCGCAAGAGAGCTTTACGCAAACACGTCAAGAAAATCAGATGGTGGAAAAACATAGCCACCGGCCCCCCATCTCTATCCCAAGGCGCTTCACCCCCGGCGTGTCTGGGCGCCGCCACAAGCCAAACCTGAGCCCAATTTCACATCCACACCAAGTCAGACACCTCTGCGCGCGTAGGGGAGGGGGTGCCAGACACCTACCAGCTTTACATGCCCGACGCTCTTTTCCTCTGACATCTTGGAAGTATCCCGAAATGAACTGAGAAGAAGAGAAAAAAAAAGAGGAGGACAGACAGGAGGTGGGACCGAAACCGAGCAGGGATACGGAAGAGCTATCCTTTCCCCCTCCACGTCTGCTCCACAAAAGCGCAGCGCCAACCACCAGCCCCGCGCGTTCAGCCTGCGCTGTCAGCTGCTCCACTGGCGACAGCTTCCAGACAAGCGGAATATTCAACTTTGGAAATATGAGAGAGGGAAAGAGAGCGAGAGGGACAGAGCGGGGAGGGAGGCAGACAATCACAGGAAAGCAGCTCCTCCTACCCACAAAGCAAAAACGCAGAAGCAAGCAGATACAGGTTCAGTGCGTTGAACGGAACAGCTGAGCACAAAGTAACGCGCGGATACTTCATATAGTTAATCAGCACACGTCTCACCATCTAACATTATAATGTGTAATTGTGATTATGAGAGTAAAGTAGATTTGATCAACTTATACCACCAAATAAAATCGTAACACAGGGTCAGGGACATGGTTAATTCAACTTTTGAGGGCATCTGGAAATTTATTTCTTATTCAGTCCTGATAAGAAATAAATCTGTGGCTACATTAACTTTATTCTGGATATGATGCAACGGCTGGGAAATAAAAGCGGGCTTCAGAAAGGCTATAAAACCAAATACAACATTATCATCGATAAGTGAAACAAGGAGGCAGTGCAGCAAAAGGCCCAAGGCAGCAATTACAATATTCATAGGTTTAAACTTGAGCAAAAGTGGTTTATAATAAGAGCATCATTGCACTTTAATTCCAGTACTAATTGCATTATTCTCCTTTTCTCTGTGTGCTGCATGTTCTTGTATGCATCCTTTTTTCCACACTCAATAAAAATCTGCCAGCTTGCTTTAACTTTGCTTTGAAGAGGTGAGTGGTTTGATTGTGAATGCAGGTGCTGCCTGGGTGTGTGTCTGTGTAATTGGAAACAAGGCTGAGGTTAAGAGGTTTAGTGTATTTTCCAGCAGATGCTCCAGCAAGTTGTTGCTTCTGTTTGTTAGGCGTGACATGCACCCGCCTGACCTATTGGATATTTGTGTTTTGATTTATGTGCGGTGCACTGCATTTCCACTGGTCACATTTCATCAAATGCATTTAAAATGAAGCAGACTTCAGCATTAGTCCTACAAACAGTTAAAAACTAAGCACCTTACATTTAAAACTATGTGTTAGGTCCCTTTTTTATTTTTACAGAGGTTAAAGAGAGACATTTCTGAAATGTTATAAGCATGTATGTGATAGTAAACCAGGAATAATAGTAATAGTAAAAGTAATATTAATAGTAATAATAAAAGAGCTTGCTGCAGGTAAATGGTGCCAGACAAGGTGTGGCCTAACAAGCAGGTGTGTTCTCTGACGGTAAACAAGGGCCAGTCGGTTTCTTTAAGCCCATGCTCACCATATTTGCCCATCTGTCCCGTGGGATATATCTGTCAACACAAATGTCAGGCTTATTCTTTTCTTGATACCTGTTTGTGGTCCGCATGCCTTTTCAATGAGGAAATCATTCTGCTCATCAGCTCTCAGATCTGCTCTCGGTTATCTTCTGGTCTGCATTTTTCCCCCACTAACACACTGAAGAGTCATGGTGGTGTTGCACAACAAACAGGTTGAATGGAATTTTAGTCCGATTGCAGGATAATAACACACATCTTATCCTGTTTTCAGCAGAAAAACAAGTGAATTATTGAGATCTGATTTGTAAGTCAAGGACATGTTCTTGTCTGCTGTTTTTCGTTTGTCAGAAAGTGTTAATTGAACTCTTCTGCATTTAAGGATGGTTAATATTTTGTATTTTTATATATAACACTTATATATAAAGCTATATAAAGCTGTATCTGTATGTCATTTAAAAAAAAAAACAACCATACATGTACTTACAAGTAAGTATCCAATTCCCTGCAGAGGTATTTTGGATTTTAATAGCTTGTTTAACCTTTAAGCCTGACAAAATGGTTGGCTGATTGAGAGCGCACACTAAGCCTGGACTCAGCCCCAGGCACCCATCAGTGCTGTCTTCACTCGCTGACCACACGGATGTCTGAATTCTCCCTGAGACTGGCAGTCGGCTGCACTACACAGCAGCTTTTAGCATCCAGCCCTGTAAATGAACTCAGCAATTTGTAGGCTGGCGAGTCCTAATGTATGTTTGCTCAGTGTGTGTGCAAAAAGCATCTCTTTCCTGCTCCACAGTGATTGGTCAGGGAATTGCAATCGACATTTTGATAGAAGCCGCTTTCATTTTTTTTTTCTCTCTCTCAGTCTTGGCAAATAGAGAGGCTGATGAAATGAGGCTATCATTTGTGTTTCATTACAGCAAACATATCACTAGATATACAACTGAAAAAACAATGGGTTACGCTTTTAATATTTCCCTTAAGATTTCATCTTGTATAGAGGGGAAATTTATGTGCGGGGATTAGGCCAGCACTTAGCCATAAATTAATGTATGCCTCATATTTATAGAATAATTCATTCATGAAACATTGACTCAGATATTAAATTACCCTTTGAATGAACTAAATGTTGGGCTCAATGAGCACATGTTTCTAACAGAAACACACAGCCGAATGTATCAAGGCCAGGGCCCTCTTTCATCCAGGGATATGGTGACACATGTAATAGAGAATCTGAGCACCGAACCGCTGACCTTCTAATGAGGGGAGCACTTAAAACAACGACAGATGCAGAACACCATGTCCCTGACACTGCTGCTCTATCAGGGATCAACTTTGCCCAGGGAGCTTGTATTTGCTCAAATTTACATGACGACGGGTTGCTCGGAAAACTGGCACGATTAAAAGACAGATGAATTCATATAAGGGATGAGGGCCCTGTGACAGAATGAGGACAGGCTGGAGGAGAGAGACTGCTGTGAACAGTAAACACATCGGCCACCGGAGACTTGGCCTAACCGCTGTGCCTCTGTGGCCCAGGCACGGGGCAGAGCACATATCATATTAGCATTAGCTGAACAATGCTAGTGTGTGTGCATGCATCCGTGTGTGTGTGCACTCAACAAGCACGGACACACACACGCGCGCGCTCCTGCACTCCGACATGCATGCTGGCATGACAAATGACCAGCACCACTGAACAGTGTGTGTCCAGAGGAAATGCATCAGCTTTTCTTTTCCTCTTTCCTCTCCCAGCCCATTGGTCATCAGGGACTTATTGTAAAGCGCTGGTCTTTCTCAAAACTGCAACCACAAGAAGTGATCAGGGAAAATCCTCACAGAGACTTTGGAATAAATAAATGTTCCCATGGGGGCCGGGAAGATTTGGCCACGTGCAATAATCTCAAAATGGAGTTTTCCACATTCCCCTTTTTGCATAATGTTTCCTTTATGAATCATTTTTCAATAACTGCCATATTTTGTTTCAACATCACAGGATCAAAAGTACATCTGGAAATTTCTATGATCTTTGTTAATAAAAGAAAAAAAAAACTTTGGAAACCAACAGCACAACAAATCCGTCAGTAAAACTCAGATAAAGCGCTCTATCTTCCAGTCATCCTATTTCCAATTTAAAAGGCTGTCCACAGAAACAGATCAATAAATGCTTTGAGGGCATAAACAGGTTTCTAAGTGTTTCATCACCCCATCAGATTTCCACTTGTCGCACCACCTCTATGCAACATTTGTCACCACGAATGGAGCTGCCATTGAGCTCAACGGCTGGAGCGGGCAGCTCAGGAACAGGGACTTGTGCCCTTGCATTGGTGGCCTGGGTTCGAGTCCAGCTCATGGCCCTTTCCCACATGTCTCACCCCGCCTCTCTGCTCCTTTTCCTGTCAAGCCGCTGTAATAAAGGCCACTGGAGCCAGAACAAACAACAAAACAGAGTCTGACAGCAAATATTCTCGAAATGCCGGTTACGTGGGAAATGAAATGTATGCGACAACAACAATGCTGCGACAACAAACCGCAGATCTTTAAAAGTCCCACACTGCAATGTTCCTATTCCACATCTGTAGAAGTGAAAGGGTGGGCTTTACGCTCTGAAGAGTGGTCGCTGCATGTTGTTCACTGGTGTCTCCTGTGGTTAGTAGTGGCAAACGTTGCCACTAATGAACATGGACATATAGCCTTACAGAAAATAGATCCATTAATCTTGTTTTCAACTTAGTTTGGCACGGGCATCAGAATCACACAACGGACAGGGTCAGATTAGTAGCTGCTAAAAGATTGGATGCTACCTGGCAGAAAATGAAGACCAAGTGGCTATCTGATAAAATTAAACTATGTCCTCTGAATGGCCAACAGCTGTGTGTGTCTGTGCTCTCAGCAGAGACGCAGCCGAGACTTTCTTATCACAGCTACATTGCCGTCTTCACCCTCTGGCTCCACACCAAGACAGGCTGGAGCCGAACACAGGCTGCTAATGGACACACACACCAAACTCTGAGGACGGAAGGCTGCTGAGTTTCTTAACAGAAAAAAGAGACAGAAAAACAAACCAACACATTCTTTTCAAGGTCATTTGTATAGCCGCTGCACTAATTCATGTTTTTTCATTTATACCACAAGGGACAAAACAGAAAAAAATGTGGTTAAAAAAAACAATTAGAAAGAACAAAACGTTAGAATAAGATCTATAATTACAAAATGAATTATTTGACTATTTGACAAATGTACTACAGCCATGATTGGTATAGAAAATGGATGGATGGGCATTCTGCAATCTAATACCTCAGAAATCTCTATGGAGCGCAGATGTCCAACGTACATTTTTGATGCTTGTTGTTTTCAGCTGGTTGTTTTGTTTTCTCTTATGTTTGATTGTGGGGTTTAGTGCTCTCGTTTTGGACAGAATCAGCACAATTTTGACAACAGGTCTTTAAAGGAAGCTCTGAGGGCTCCATCACAGTTCTGCTGGGTACCGGTACGATTTGGACACATTGTATTCTGTACTATACAGATTGTAGTATACATTCTGTAGTGGGTGCCGTTCAGGATGGTACATGTTTAGAGGCAGCTCACTTCCTTTTGTTCGTCACATTGATTTAATATGACGAAGCCCACCTGCTTCCAACATTTAATTTCTCCTCATGTTTCCTCTGGAAGGCTTGCCTGGTAAAAGCTCTAAATTCTTGACATTACGACAACAGTAGTCTAGTCAACAGAGTATTGTGCGAATAGAAGGTGACATAAAGAAGGATGAATATATATTTATATATGTCTTAATCAGAAATCACTGACAGATGGAATTGTTGGTTTAAAACTGATTATATCACAGATTACTGTCTGGCAAAGCCGTGGCTATCCCGCTGCAGACGGCAGGCAGCTGAGGTAGGAAAGACGGAGAGCCTGAGAGGAAGACGGGAGACAAAAAAGGCGAAAAGACGGGGGAGGGATAAGGAGAAATATGGGTCAGACAGAGAAAGACAGCAAGAGCTCAATGTAAATCAGAACATGTAAACACGTACAGGCCTAATCTCATTACCCCCCCCCCCCTTCATCCTCCGAGGCCTGTGATCAGATGGTAGATAAAAGCAGGAGATGAAAGAACGGAGGTAAAGGACAGAGATGGAGGTAGGAGGGAAGGAAAGAAAACATAGGATGGCCAAGGTTGTTGTTATGAGATAATGGATAGAAGGAAGAATGTGTCCTGGGAGCTGGTCATTAAGATTAACGAAGAGAAGAGCAGGAGTGTGTACAGATGGAGAGCTTCCTGTATACTTGATGGCATAACTACTGAGGGGCATCTTAATCTCTGATTTACACACTCGTGTTTTCACCTCGACCTTGAAAAGACGCGTGCAGACCACTTCTTTGAGAGAACTGCCCAGCTCGGAATGGATCCTGCATTACACCTGTCCTGTCCCACTTTATATTAGGAACGACCTGCTAATCATTTAAAAGATCACAGTGATACTACTTAGTAGAAGTGAAGCAATGTCTGAAAAATGACCGTCCACCCAAAAATACTCACAGTTGAATGCCGTCGTGGTGGTTTTTACAGCATTAATTTGCGGGTCCTCCTCACTGTCTTTATGTCATGAGTCCCAGTTCAGCAGCAAATGGCCTCATGACTTTTTAAAGAGCCATCAGGAATGTCTGAGTTATTTTTTTTGTGCATACAATACAGTCATTGATGTGTAGTCCTACATAATGTAAGGAACTTAAAAATAAACAAATCAGATTTGTCATTGGCTCCATCTCTGCTTTTTGGCTCATTCTAACCCTTTTAAAATGTTTACTAAAAGAGAGATTATACAATAAATGATCATTTCATTTTTAGTAAAAAACATGTCAAAGAACACATTTTTGTGGAGAAAACTCTGTGTATTACAAATCTAGTTCTGGTCAATTGGACTTGAGGGTAGTAAAACTGTGGCAGTGTTGTGAGTTGCATAAACAGAGTTTGGTCAGAATGAAAGAGTCTGGATTGCTGTGGACCTTCCTTCTGCTGACACAGTGTAGGTGTGTGTCTGGCAGTGTATTTCTGGACTGAATCCATTAGCATCAAAAAGGTGAGAAATGAATTCAGGTTTTCGAACTGTGTCGTCAAAACATGCAGTGAAATATAATCGTATAGTGTAGCTGTGTTAAAAATAGACTGTAGATGACTGCCAGGACCAGTAATACTGTGTATCCGTGTATCAGTTTCTGATACTGTGTTTCAGTTTCCAATCAAAATGCTTCAGCAAACTTGGTACCAACTTTTAAACCATCAGAAACTGGTGAAGCAGGACAGTTGTACAACTATTGGTTGTTACAAAAAATGAATTGGTTTCATGCAAATGGTACAAAACAATAGTATAAGACGCAATGCTTGGTTTAGGTGACCGGGCCATTCCTAATCTATTTTTATAACAAAATTGCATTGTCATGGTTAATATAGAAACAAAACAAATAAACTAAATAATGTCAAAACAAATATTGACCCACAAATATATATCGACCCCCTCGTGTATGTCATAAATGCCATCCATGCGAAATTTGAATTTCTACTCCCTTTGCTTACAGACAGGGGCCTTAATAACCTGGAAATAAAGTGTACATTGATATGGACCATTTGTTTTTTTCTTTTAGTAAAATCAATCTGTCAAGGCACCAAGACTCAGGTTGGACTTTTTTCTTTTTTACATTTAAAACCCAAACATTTTCCCAGATAAATGCAACTGACAACAAAACCCAAACTAAGCGCGCCAAGCGATTGAGCAAATAATGGAGTGGCATTTCACGGCTGAAATAGTCACTCCTCCTTTCACAGCCATCACTAAAGAGTCAATGAAGGTGTTGCTTAAACGCAGGCTGGCTCACTCTAAAGAAACTGGACAGAGAGTGTAGAAGTGTTGTTACAGCCAAACGAGCCACAAGAAATGACAACTTGAACTCGGTTAATGGAAAATACGTCTGGAGTCTTGTTGCTCTTAGCCTTTCTTAGCCTTTCCATTACTCTCTAAAATGCCAACAAGACCATTGAAGTTTCCTCGGTGCCCGTTGGTTCCTTTCAGTGAACTGGATTCACTGCAGTATTTACATCATATCATTAGGCTGATCCAATTCCGGAGCCCTGCTTTCCCATTTTGGCCCATACACCAGCTCTTTTTTTTTTTTTTTCCAGAGGAGCAACAGAACTCTTCATCAGGCAGATGTCAGGCATCTGTCACAGACCGGGCCAGTCTTGACATGATTGATTTTTGGCCCACCTGCGTCTTTCGTAATGACCAACTGTCAGCTGTTTTACTGCCTGCACTGCCTCCTTCTCCTGTCGCTGCAGTATCCAGAGGCTAAATCTCTCAGCTTGGTCCTACAGTGCATTATCTCACTTGTCTTAAGAAAAGATTTATGTCAACGTCCCATAAAACTAGCCTGTCACCTCCAATCTCAGAAGAGATTACCTTAAAGGATGGCCATTTTAAAAATAATTTGCATTCTGATGACAAACACCATCTCTTATACCGATCAAATTTGAATGATTCCTATCCTAAGGAACCAAATGGCTTTCTGAACCAGATGGATGCTGTGATTTGACAAAAAGAAAAACAAAAAAAACAAACAAAAAACAGACACTGATGGTTTAGAATGTATTTATTTTATTAAATGCAGTTGTGGTAGTATCGATAGTTCTGTGTTCAGAGAAATTAATTAATACATATGCTCTGTGTGGCAACCCAATTTCATTTTTAGCAGCCTTTTGTGCTTTGAATTATTTTTGCAAGGATGAAATTTAAAGCCTATCCAAATAAAGCAAAAGAGGAAAGTAAACAGAAAAGCTTCATTTTTAAGATTATTTTCTCTGAGAGGAGGTCACTCAGGTAGTCACTCAGTATTACTTTTTTCGGCCTTCATTCTCACAATGATTGGTGCTACTTTTGTGACACAAGACAAAAAAGAATGGCTTATATCGACATGAAATTATGTTATCATTTGTTGTTCATTTTCTTTTAAGTAGGTGTTGTAGAGTTGGTAGGATATGTTCTTTCCCATTTATCTAATACAGGTAAACACTCAGCTATGTCGGAGTTTGTATTATACTCATTTCTCCCTCTGTGTTGGTTCTTAATCAGTGATTTTTCTTTGATCCCTGAAACTACAGCACACTCTTTCTTCTTGCGGTAAGTCTCCAGAGTTGCATTCAGAGTTTCTTTTGCTCTGTCCCTGACGATATAAATAAAATGTTTGTTTTAGAGTGCTTTCCTTACAGGTAGCTATTGTGTACCTTAATTCACAGTGATGTGACATGGGGATAGAGGAACCATGCAGCTTCTGTCTGCTAATTGAGCCTTTACAGTGAGAAGTCAATGCTTGGGTGCTTCATCTGTAGCCAAAGGATATGTAGGTAATAGATATTCCAGCTAAGACTGTATGTAATGAAAGATGGCTATGGCACCTTTTAACCAAGATTTCTCCAACATAACTGGGCAGTGCTCCAAGTTGGAAATGTCATCCCTGTTTACAGAGATTGATGCCATAGATATGCCATAGTGTAGATGACAAGATTACCATCGCAGGAATTCTGGGAATGAGCTATAGAGCTACTTTTAAGATAACTTGAAGGGAAACATGTCGGCCCCTGCTTTACCTCCATGGGCAAAATTTACTGGACTTTTTTAGAGTATAAAATGCTCTTTAACTAAAACTCAGACCCACTGCTTGACCATGACATCAGATGATAAACAGATGCCAGGAACATGTCCAGAACTTGATTTATGTCCCGTGGTGACACTGACTAAGTAGGAAGAGCATCAAACTGGAGGCAGTGGAAAGAGTGAAAGAAGGGGCACACCTCCCCTGACTGCATTCACCTGGATCTCTTTGATGATGATGTACTGCTCCAAGGAAAAGGAACAACTTTCACATCTGGAGTAAGAGCAAGCCGGAAAAAAATCTCTCTATTTAGTGCTTGTCCACGGTAACCTCATCTCCACCCTCTTTTGTCTTTATTCTGTCCTACCTTCTTCTCCTTTCCTTGCCCTCCTTCTTGCCGACTGCCTGGCAGGGACAACTGTTTGCCCACGGAGAGCAGAGACACACCAGAAGGCATCTTTGAAAGAGAGTTCTGGCTATAAACCTTTCATCTGTAGAGCGGTACCTGGCCAACGCAGGCAGCAGGGTACCACTGTTGTCAGAAGGCATGCACCAGAGGAGGCATGAGAGGGAGGGGGGAAAGGGAAAGGAAAATGCAATGCTTGTAAAAGAAAAAAGGGGAGAAAGCAAACATTCCTCCCAAGTCTATATTCTATTTATGCTTTTGTCAGGCCTGAAAAGGAGAAGCAAATAAGGATTAATAGAAGCAGAGTTCAGACGAATCAGAGGGAGATAATAGAGGAAGGAAGCAAAAAGATGAGACGACTCGTGTGGCAAATTAAGAAAGCCTCTTTACAAAGAGCCCTCTAATGCAATTACTTGGGTCAACCAAGATATCACTTTCAGTCACTGAATAATTAACTAATTACAAACCATTTCACCTTCGAGTAAAGCATTCAGTGCAATTCTTCAAATTTCAGTTCTTGCTTAGATGGAATCAAACTTCTGTTGGGTAAATGCTAATGTAAATTGGGCTGACATCCCCAACCTGCTGCACCTGTGAGTGTAAAGTCAACAAAATAGCCCACGGCGACAATCATTTTCATTCCATCAACACACAGTTTAACTGTCATAACTAACACATTTGGCTCTGAATGACCTGTTTTCTTAGCGGTAAAGCTGAAGGATCAACATCCCTATGTTAAGATTGTTCCACTTAGCTGAGAGAGCCCCCATTTGAAGCGAAACCCTGAAATGTTCTGTTTACAGCTGAAGAACAGCTGCCGGATCTTGTCCACACACAAGTGAAATAAGCATTTGTTTTAGGTGATAATATACTAACAGGTATTGGTGTGGGTGGGAAGTATTTCTGTTTTTTCAAAGCCTTGATTCAGTGCTGAAATGACTGTTGACACCATCTGCAGACCTCCGGCATTATCTGCAAAATATGCCTCCTTGACAGGCAAAGACTGAGCGATAAGAGAGTAAGGAGAGGAGGAAAGTAATATCATGTGAGTAAAATCACCCCCAAAGCCTATTTCTGAAAACACTCTGGATGTTTCTTTCAGTAAGGCCCATAATAACTCAAAACCCCGTCATTGACAGCCGCTGTCTATAGCCGTGAAGGACTGTTAGTTTGACAAATGAATTTTCCCATAGCTGTCTACCTGGTTCTGCATGGGGAAATCAGACAAGAATGCTGCGAGGCAGGTCTGTCCTTAGTGCCAAATGCCACGTCTGGGAAAAGAGACAAGGATCATTACTGAGTCAGAATCAGTAGCTGTGGCTGATAAAATGTTGTTTACTTTAGACATAGGTAGCACTTTCAACTGTCTGCATTACAAGGCAGAAAATTGAGGGTTTTTTTTCCTTCGAAGCTGATAGGTATTGAATGTGTAATCTGCTCAGGAGAGGCCACCATTTATACTCCACAACGTTTGTTAAAGGGTCTTCAATCTTTTTTTTCTCTCTGTATGTCCATACTTATGTTAAAATGGACATTTTTCATACCATAGACACCCCCCCCAACACACACACACAAGATTAATAAATACCAGGCGTTTTCAGTCCTTGATTAAGCCGAACAGAGAAGAGTCTTGATTTAATGCCCATTTGTATACGATGTCACTGAGAACTGATGCTTCATAAAAATAAATAAATATCTTTAAGAGCACACTGATTGTCTTGATGAATCGCAAATCAAAAGAGACAAATTTGCAAAAGGGAGAACATTTTCATTCATGGAGATCATTTGTAACAAAAGCAGCCAAAGTGCGTGTCATTAAAAAATCAT
The DNA here is from genome assembly GCA_013363375.1 of Menidia beryllina. Classification (NCBI taxonomy): domain Eukaryota; kingdom Metazoa; phylum Chordata; class Actinopteri; order Atheriniformes; family Atherinopsidae; genus Menidia; species Menidia beryllina. Next base: position 1,477,417 of record JABUIW010000031.1, on the reverse strand, counting down.
CTTTTTTTCTGGGCTGGGCAACCACCTTTCAAAGTGCTTTCCAGACAGTCAACTGTCTTCTAGTTGGTGGAAGTTATGAAGCTTTTGTCATGACAACGTTCAGTGGAAAGGAATGCGATCCTAAAGGGCAGCTCAGAATGCTCTGGACTCCAGTCACATAGTACAACAAGTGCATTGTGTTTCCGGTCTGCGGGGGCCTGAAGCTGGCTGTCAGGCTGCAAATCCTCCGAAAACGTGGTGATTTTATTTGGTCACATAAGTTGGCGTGGCTCTCATGAGGTGAATTTTTATGGGTAATGTGTCTCTGAATGAGCTTGATGTATCTTTTTTCTTTGCCTTCAATTTTTTTTAGGAAAAAGTGTATACAACAGCAAATACAGGTCACAATAAATCAAGTAAGTGCTTTCTTTTTTGACGAAGCAACAAAGAAGAAAGCCCAGCAGGGGCATTAATTAATAAACAGGTTTTGGTCCCCCAACATCCTGTGATTTGGCTCGAATGGTGAGGATATGCGGACAGAGATAAGCGCCGGGGTCGGAGTGTATTGGAGTAAGATCTTGGAGAGAGGAGTTAAAAATAGAGAATGAAGTGGAGGAGGGGTAAAGGGAGTAGAGGAAGTGTACCTGTGGGCTTGAAGGCACCCTAGTTAGGAATGAGCAGCATCATGGTGGATGTCGATGGGCCGGAAAAGGGAGACAAGAGAGGGAGAGAGGAAGAGACCGATACAGCATGCCTGAGAGATAAAGGAATGATGATAAAGAGAGTCAACTTTTAGCTAGAAGACAATGAGCTGGAAGAACAGGGGAAGGGAGGGGAGGGTTTAGATAAAGTAATGAGAAAACAACTCAGATTAGCATGAAATTTCATGTTTGTGTCCTAATAGACAATGATATCACAAAAAAAATGTGAACGGAAATGCAATTGAGGAGATCACATAAAAGATACTTTTTTCCACAGGAAAAAAAAAATCATGTGTGACGAAGTGGCGTGATAACAATGGAAAACAAGGGGCTTAAATTAAGGTGGCCTTCCTGTTTTTCTCTTTGGCTCTCATCCAATTTGATGGAAGAATGATCATAGAAAAAGCACTATCACCGTAAATCACGCCCTCCCCACATAATATTTTTTCATTTAATCGCCAGGCTGACATCACCCCTTTATTCATTATGTCACTACTTCCTTGTAATTTCAAACGGTCACTCAATAATTCAATGTCTATCACCCCAAACAACAGTACACTTAATAATCATTCATCAGGAGACGATGAACGGATTAAGCCTGATCATGTGCGGTGTGCGTTTTATCAACTACCAGGTCAGACACTTGTGTTTGGTTTCTGAAAAGCTTTTGCTCACAGCTCAGTCACGAAGGACAAAGACAACGACTTTGCGGCAGACTGTGAGGAAACCTTGGCAGGAATGACTGAGCAAAACAGCTCAATGAAAATACCTCCAGATTCCAAAGCTTGATACCTGAATATAGAGAATTCAATTGATTTCTTTAAATCTGTTAAGTGTAGATTGTAAATTATTGTAGGTCTCCCTAATGTTGCTTTTTATCGCATCAAAACACCTCCGAAATACTTGTAGAAAAGTGTGTTCATGCTTTTTTAAAACAACTTCACTGCTATGATACAGTCAAGCCTGAAAGTATAAAACCAGATAGATCTTATAAAACATATGATTCAGAGGAAATTTAATGAGTTTTGAAATGATTGCATGGTCTCTATGCTCAAGCATAATGAAAGTCAGAGTTTCAAACTACTTGAACAACAAACTGAATACATTTGTGTCCACTTGCTTGTCAATTAGTTTTCTTTGCTGCAGACTGAATAATGAATTATGGTTATAAATCACTCTGAAAGCATTTATTAATTTTCAATACAGCTCATTATTTAGCAGAACAAATTAACACGAGGTGGGCTAACAAAAAACCCTGCTTAATTATTGACTAAGTGGCGGCTTGCTGCCAGTTATTCTTCCCTCTGTTGTCCATCATCACTCCTTGGAATGTCCATCAGAGTGTGCTGTGTTTCACTTCAGTACCTAACAAGAAAATAAGAACAGAAAAGAAACAGTGGACTGATAAGCTTTTAGAATCCCGACTACACTCATAAGCTTTCATTCTATGACTACAAAACTAACACTCTTAAACTGTAAAATGAGCTTGGACTTAAACATGGACATCTGGCATTTGACTGGTGGTCACCAATGTGTGAATAATCCAAAGTGGGAAAACATACTAAGCGTTCTCCTGAGAGAGTTTAAATCACGGGGGATACTTGTATGGTAAAGCAATGTTCACGATAAAAGAGAGACTTTTCTGTTAAGACAGCATTTACTGTCTGATAGTGATCCATCAGATTAATGGGTGGTTAAATCTGGTGAAAAATGTTGCGGTGCAACAATCTGACAACACAGAAAGGTGATGACGTTTTTACGGGCCTCGCAGCTGTGTGGCTACTGTAAAATAAATGTAAGTGTTGTGAAGGTCGGGGTGCAGGTTGGGCCCAATAACTTTATAACGTCAGTGGTCGGGGTACTGCTTTATGGCTCATTGGTGAGAGTCACTCAATAAAACAGAACGCACAAAGCTAATACTTTTTTTTTTTACTCAAACGTGAAGTCAAGATTAGATTAAATAAACTAGGATTTTACCATAAAAATAAATCTGGGACTACTGGGGGAAGTATTTATTCATAAAATGTTCAAACAGCTGAGAATCTCTGAATTTCCTCCAGGTTTTGGTCCTGGTTGCTTGCCCTTTACTGTCATTGACTCTGGATGCGTCTCAGTTTTATTGCAAAAGTCAAAATAGAGCCAATATTTACCATCTGCTGCGATGACAGCAGAGTTTGGGCTGTTTGAACTGTCACATCAATAATGTGATCATATCACAACAAATGTGCTTTACATGATGGCCTGGGTTTGTTTTTCTGCCACAGAATAAGCATCAGTGCCCAGCAGGTAGTGCATTAAGCAGTAGCTTTAGTGTTTAGCTGTAATCAAACATACTATTTTAATAGCAAAAGGGATATAAAGCTGTTTTGTCTGTTGTGGGAAATCCTCTAAAAGGAAAGGATGTTTTAAAAAGCAGAAAGTAAAAAATATACTCTTTACTTAAACGGATTCTTGCTATGCAGTTTCAATTTCTAGACGCATTTATTTGCATCAATTGTGTATTTTTCATTTTTCACGTGGTGCTATTTTTCTTTTCTGTTTAAAATTTGACTTCTAATATGCTATGCAACAAAGCCTCCGCTCAGGGTCTTTGTCAACGAGCCAATTTTCATCTCCGTTGTAGGAAATCTTATCAACACTTGCATCAGTTTCAGAATACAATCTAATTGTTAGACATTTGTTATTGTAGGGAAATCCTCTAGCCCTTTATATGCCAGACTATTCACATGGTTCTATTATGTGTCAGCATAGGGGTATATTTAGACCTACCTATCTCCACCCAAGATTAAAGTACCAAGTTCTCCATCATTCTTTTGAAGTTGTAGGAACACCTTTAAAACAATGTAAAATAATAATAAAAATAAAAAAGTAGTCAAGCTGAAAAAAGTCAGCTGCAAAAAAAAACAACTTTAGAATGAACCCACTTAACTACTATCACGACAACAGAATTTTTCTGTAATTTAACTGGGAGGGTTTCAGACAGAGCAATAAAAAAAATGTTCCTATCCAAATATAGGTGACATTTGCCTCATACATCCTCCAATAGGAGGATCCAAAAACATCCAGAGCTATTGAAATATTTAGCTCTTTTGATGTATTTGGCATCATTTGGGTTTTACAACCGCTCTCAAACCCAGTGAGCAAAGATGATTCTTGATTCATTCTGTTTGTGTAACGCACCTCATTTATGACACTCTGCAGAGCAATCAAAATCATATAATTTGACCAAGAAATTTAGACGGGGGACTTATCCTGTTATCCTCATTGTGTTTCCACAGAAGCAAATTCCGGAGTGCGCTGCCAGTAAGAGGAAAATTTGGATTCTTTAAAAAGAGACAGGTGTGGCTGTAAAAACAAGGGCTAAGCACACGTAATACTATAGCCAGTGGTGCCTCAGTGGTCCCTCTCACTTAATAGGAAAGTTTCTCTTGGAAACAGGTTTGTCATCAGCGTGTCAACAGCATAACAGCATGACTTCCTTTCTCTCTCGCATCTACAATTTTTTCCATTTTCCTCTCTCTTCCTCTTTCCCTTACATTTTCAAATGTTGCTTATAAAAATGAGGGTATTGGCCAACAATCATTTTTTAGAAAGGAAGGTAATCAGAAGGACACGAACAATAAAAGTATAAAAAAAAGGGGGGCCTTAGTTTAAAATTTAGGTTTCACAGCCCAGCTCACAGATGCTCAGATCTGGATAACAGACATAAAATGTGGGGAATTCTTAATGTCTTGTTCTACTTCTACAAGATTCCCAAATGCTAAGGCACCATGGAGGTTTTCAATAGAAAGTACAGAAAGTTTCCTTTTTTCAAGGTTCACACAACACACCCCAGCATTGGGATGGGTGGGTCAGCACAGAGTGAGACGCTCACCAGGCGACAGTGGGGACTGAACCCAACCCATTGATGCCTGCTCTCACATTTTTTGACATTGTTGTCAGTCTCACTTCCAAACCAGGAGTTCCAGACGAGGCGAGCCACTGTGAGGTTACTGTTGTACAGTAAGTAGGTCACCACTGCCACGTGCAAACAGCCTTTACTGAAGCCCTCAAAGTAAATTAAGACATATACACTTCCAAAAAATTTCACGGAGTGGCATCTTTATTTCAACTGGTTTTCGGTCGAATAATGCAATCAGAAAAGCAAGTGCTCCACATGCAAAATCCTTAAAATTGTCACAAAGTTTGGCCTACACAGAAACAACAGATAGCAAAAATTGAAGGGCTCGAGTTTGGAACCCATTAGATCAGCCATGTTTACATTTTTTACATATTCTGATGAAGTAATGACACAGTGGCAAAGGTGGCGAGAGGTTAAATCCTGTGTTTAAGGGAAACACAGGACCCATGACAAAATACAGGTGACACTTGTTTTGCAGGTCAAGTTAGACCATGTTATCCTGTCAGTGAAGTCCGGATTGTTACTTAGATAAGACTTTTTATTTAGTTGACCACTCCTCTCTTGGCTAATGAGATCTGAATTTCACAGACACAATTTGGCTGGAAATGAAAAATTAAAATTCAAGAACAAGAGTGATGAGTGGTTCAGCCTTTTCAATTATCCTGCCTGAGCAAAGGCTATGGCTGAAGCTACGGAGGGGAAATCTTTCAGTTTTGTAATAGCTGGAGTAAATTAACTGCCAAGAACTTACCAGCCAAAAGCTGGTGATGGTGTCAGTTTTGCAGAATATGAGGAGACTGTTTTTCTTTGTCCACGAGCAGGTGAAATGAAAAACCTAATCTTCTGTTTGAGTTTTTCTGGTGTGAGCCTAGCTTGAAATGGTTTGGTTCCTACCGATTGCATTTTTCAGGTAACACACACCCTGAAATGACCTCATTCATGAGAGGACAAAGACGAGCGCGTGTGTTCCTCACCAGGATTTTTCCCATGATGAGGTAAACCGCAACATAGCACAGCCTGAACTGTCCTTGTTTGGAGGGATTGTGCAGTGCAGCTTTAAAATTCCCTTACTTGTACTTTAAAAGTGAATAGGTTGAGTTTTGCTGCATTCCTTTGCAGTTTCACGAAGTTCTTTTGCTCTTGGGTTACGCTCTATAAGCAACTGCTCACAGACCATATTTACAGGCGAAACAGGACTCCCGTGTCCCCTGTTTTTCAGGTGGCTTTACAGGTCTGAGCCAACACTGGGTAGCCCTCATTTGAACTGCATATGAGGTCAGCTGGAAGACAATGTTGAAACTCAAGAAGAAAACTGAGACATATCATTTTCCCTTCTGTCTTTTCAACAACGCAGTGAATAATAATAGCAGCAAAGGCCACCGATGGCATCGAGTTTTCAAATAAGACACTGGTGGAAAAAAAGGGATTGTTGCTAATTCATTCACATTGATGAATGACTCACAGAGACTAAATCACAAGCCTACAAAGCCCCCCCACAACCCCCTTTTTTTTGCAACTTGAGAGATGTTTATGGGATATTCGGAGATCGTCTATCAGGGTATACATGAGAAAATGGGCTGGCCGATAGCTGTGGCTGCACGATGAGATGCTGATTGTTCAGCATCTCATCGTCTGGACTTCTGGAAATCTAATGGGTATGAGTGAGCTGCCGGCACACACATGGCACCCTCTTTGACATTTGTGTTTAATCAAATTACAAATGGGGATTAAACGGTTTGATAAACTGAGACGGCGTGCGCTTGTGCCTATGTCGCTAACAGCCATCTTCATCGGCAGTGTGGCGCTATCTATGGCCGGGCTGTTTGTGGAGTGCTAATAGAAGCCGAACCTCTCCTCTTAATGACTGTCGACTTCTTTCCACAGTAGGATGCTCTTTAATTATTGGCACGGTGGCTCTCTGGAGCACCTGCACTCTGAGGACAGGTCTAGCTTTTTAACGAAGACGCTCCAACTTTAAAAAGCTGGCTCAGAGACAATCAGAAATATAATCGTACTCAGAAGCAGAACTGTATAAACCCCTTGACACTGAGGGAATCCATTTTCTGTATGCATGACACATGACAATGACAGACAGCCTTGATGTAAATTTAGGGAGCACTACTACCAGTATAGTTTTGAGTAAATGCAACCCTTAATCACCAACTAGTGAGAAAATCTTCAACTCTATTTGTTATTCGGCCTTGCAGCAGTCTGACCTTGAGCAGGCAGTTAAACGCCCTGCTTTAATGTGAAATTAGCTCTATATAAACCATGAACTATTCCGGTATCAGGTCCTCAGGCAAATCTGTTGGAATATCACAAGTTTCTGCATGGGCAAATGTACCAACACCGCCTGTAAGCATGAGCCCCCTTGTTCATCTCACAGATCCTCCAACAAAGAGATAATAACACAAGCAACAGATCGTATCATCAGCAACTCGCTCCACAGACACAGCAGAGGAACAATCAGGTTGCACAAACATGGGACTGTATTTACCTCGTTGCAGAAAGTGCATATTTTGCCTACTTTGATCATTCATCCAGTCTGACAGCAACAATGCGGCTCGCCCCGGCAGCAGTGATATGTGCTAAAACTCTCTCTGGGGCATCATTACTGAGGAGCAGAATTGTATTCATCACCTTCTGAATGAAGCCTCGATTTATGGAAGCGCTTATCAAATGAGTCCAATTTCAACTGTGATGCTGAGTGATGAAGATGCGGTAGCATTTCTCTCTTTAAAGGCAGCCAGCGACACACAAAAACAGCAGATTTCTGTTGGAACGTTCATAGAAAGTGATTTTTTCGGGCTTGCTGTTGATGAGCATGCTTCAGATAGGTTTATTCTGCAGTTCAGTTGATCCTGGTTATGATGAGACCAATTAAACCCACACCTAAAACATGAGTCATAAACTCTGGCTCTTCACAGGGTCTAGACATAGAGGGGGATTTAGAAGTCTCTGTTTTCATGCGATCCAGTCTTCTGCTTTATCAGCACGTCACTTCTGGCCAAACACTTTGTATCCATGACTACTTCATGGAAATTTTGCTGATGCTGCCACCATTTTGAACACAAGAAGAAAACAGTCGGCTTAAAACATTCAAACTATTTACATAGACACGCTTATATGTACCTCATGCCTTCAGGGTTATTCTGTAGGCAGAAAAACTGACACAGAAATCATAGCTGATCCCCGAGTGCCATCATTTGTGTGCACACTCACCAGACGATTTACACAACATAATCCAGTTTTATTCATCCTCTCCTCAGTCTTGTGAGCAAAACTTGGAGAGGTTGATGTTTGCAAAGCTTAGTCTTTGAAACCTCTTTACATGGTTATATCTGTTAATTTCAGTAAAGGCTTTCAAATGTAATGTTTCTAATCAAGTTGAGTGAAATCAGCCCTCCTGACAGGTATCACAGCACTTCCTGAATGCAGCAGGCTGACACTGGCTCAGTTCTACCACGTTATCAACAGGCTTCTTACTAATTAAGACCATCCAAATGGCTTCCCTTTTTGATGTGGAAAACACTCGGTCTGAATTGGAAAGTTAAAAAAGTCAACAAAAAAACAAACTTGAAGCTATGTACAATTACTGGTTATGATGTTTCAGCTTAGAGGACCTCAGGATTGATTGAAGAGAAGGTGACAAAGATGAGGAGAGGTATTAGAGGACAGAAATATGTTGAAAGTTGTCAGGATAAAAGACAATTGTATTTAAACACAGCACATCAAACACATACACAGGGAGCAGGAGGTTGCTGAGTGGGAGTAATCTTATTCCTCTGCCTCGATGGTTTTCCTGCAGTGCTTCCTGCAGAGCCCATTTTTGTTCAGATCTAACAGTGTTGCTTTACTCTACAGCATCTAAATATTTTATTTGTAGCCTGACATTCTTCTTAGCTTGTGACCTGCTCTTTGATCGCACATATTGTCATCGATTTGTTGCAAAAAAATGAGCAAGGCATTCACTTTTTGTGTCACAAAGGAAGATGCAGAGAAGAGCAACTACTAAATAATACATCATTACCTTGAATTCAACAGTTGTAGCATCATTAAAGACCATATACAACAAAGTTTCACAGGTTTGTGCTCCGGTATGCAGAGACATGGATGAGCCCATGACATTACTGCCACACTGGCTTTAACGTTCCTCTTTCTGTACAACTAGACAAACTAATCTGCTATAAAAGATGCCAAAGCATAAAGTCAAAGAAAATGTTTCTGCTGCCACAATCCTTTGGGTAACGTTTTACATTTGATGGCAACACATGAATATGAATGCTGCTCTGTGTGTCCTTGAAACATTCCCCAACTTAGAGTCAGTGCAGGGGTGGAGGGACTGATGTGTCTCCACTTCCTTCACAACATGACAGCTTTTCAAACGATTCATTTCAACAGCCAGAAGAATTATTGGGATGCAGAGTCCCGAGGGGCACTTATTTACATAACCCAGTGTAGAAACTAAACAAGAGAGGCAGAAAAATGAAAGATGGAGAGGGTGCACTGCTGGCAAACAGCATGCAAGCACAATGACACCATATAATAAACTTCAATCAGTAATAGTTCTAAGATTGATTACTAAACTGCAGCTTCATTGCCTTCATAATAAAAAGTTAATTTCATGTCTGCAGGTGAACAGATAAAAAGATTCTGATTTGCCAAATAAAAAAAATGCAATGAAATAGAATTTCATAAAAAAACTCACAAAAATGCCCCAATGTGGATTCATAATGAAGCTGAAAAATGGGTGTACCTTGAAAGCGGTTATAAACTGGGAAAAACCTACTTTAAACTGAAATTCTCTCAAATGTGTTCCCAGATATTAAACTGAAACTGACCCACAATGGTGGTGTGGGAAATATAACTGGTAGAAATATTTAATTTCTTTACTGAAACAGATTATTTACTTATTGCTAGCATATGGAACAGTCTCTGATGCTGCCACAAGTATCGTTTAAGCTGTAGCATTAAATCTGTCTTTTTTCTTGGAACAGATAGAGGTCAATTTTAAGCATGATGTATGAAAACAAAAACATGTTACTTTGGTAGATGAGCTTGCATTTGATTGATTGTGTGTGTGTGTGTGTGTTGTTTTCCCAATCAGCAAGCATGAGAAAACACACACAGCCTGAGCTGGACATGACCGCGTTCATGCGCTTATCCTGTCACAATATTTGATGACCTCAGATCAGATAGATATAGATTGTGAGATTGCATCAACTGATGCCTTCAGATGAATACATCTGGGGTCAACCCACAAGGATTATTTAGTGGCAGTTAGAGACAGTTTGCTTTGACAGAAGAATTTACAATAATGTTTTTTCTTGATAACATACTGCTGAACACATTTCTGAACTTACTGGACATGTATATCAAACTGTATTTTTTGGCCTAATTCTGCATGTGGCCTGAGGTGCTCCCATGTAAAAATAAAGAAATTATGTAATCCATAAACCAAAAAATATACCCCCACAAAAGCTTAATTGACTTTATAGGCTGTAGCACCCCAGATTAATGTGTTGCCTTTCCTCAGGTAGTCCTTTCCACTGGTCCACCAAAACAGAGGGTTACTTAAAGGACTGCTTTGAGGAAGGTGCAAAGTAAATAGTTCTTTAGGGACATGATACAATCAAAAGTGACACCAAGATGACCTGCAATGACTTCAGACTTATGCCACTGTTCATAATGTGGGAGTTAAGGCTACAGCATGACTTAAGCTGCGAACATGAGACTCTCAAGTCACAGCAGGACCTAGTTCCCATGAGTCAAACCAAGGACAAAAAGCCCCAAGCGAATCCGTCACAATGCAAACCTCTACTCACCTAGTCCCATTTTTTGATGTATAAGCTTCTAAAGAGCCGAGCATGAAAAAGGCCCTTTGTGCAGAACAAAGTTTTACAGAGAACAGTGCGGCAGAATATCTAGAGGGTATTTCCCCCTGAGTTAGGGAATGTCACATATGACAGAAATACACACGCACGAGCACACAAACAAAAATTGGCATTCACACAAGAGCCATTCAACTGGATGCGTGCACAAAGATTCTCCACACTTTGAATTTAATGTACTCTTACTCACTCACACGCTTTAATCCCCCCCCCCACTCCATTCTCCTGTGACAGAATATAGCCTTTGTTCCATGGTCTTTGAGGGACAGTTGGGGAGCTGGGCTGCTGGGGCTCTGGGAACGTACATGAATAAGTGGACTGTCCTTCTTAGAAGCCTGAGGAGAGAAGCCAAACATCCCAAGCACGAGAACTTACATCCACTATCAAAAGACCTTTCGAAAAAGCAATTACCACAACTACAACATGTTCCGACACTCCGGTTACACTTAGGCTCAATCTTTCTACGTGAGCATCCTGTGAATGTGTACGATGGAAAGAGACTTCTCTACATCACATCCATCAAAAGGAGCAGTTTCGCACTGCACACAACTAAATAAGAAATGCCTAGAATATTCAGTTCATGAACCATGCTGGTGCAAAATCTATGTTTTTCTGTCATGCATACAGCATACACCAAGAACCATTTTCCCACTTAAGGTTGCGTACTTTAAATAACCGACTGAACTGTGTTTACTGTGCCACTTTCTCAAATGCTGAGGCCATTATTCTCCATTAGTATAAACCTGTCAACGCTTCATTTGCCATCACCATAATGCAATGCTTTCTGGCAAAATGGACTTGGATTTCTAAAAGCAAAAGCTTTCTAAGTAAAGATGGTAACTTACTGGTGGCCCTGGGCTCTTGAGGAACTGATTAAGTTAAAGTAATCAAAAATACTACACTTAGTCTGGCAGGTGCTGATTAAGGTACACTTCAAGAAAATAGAGAAAAACAATTGAAAACGTACATAGACAAAAGCACCTTTTGAATGACTTAATCTTATCACAAATGTAGAATAATATATTCTGTTATTATGAATGCTTAGCTATGACATGAACTGGAAATTAATCCATTTTCCAACCTCTCAGGGTCTAAATGCAGTTTGTGGGCAGGGATCATCGCTCTACGTCCAAAACAAAGATTTGAGCACAGAGTCTAATCTCAAATTGGGAGCACCTGGACTTTAGAGATTGGTTCATGATCAAACTACTGATATCCCTCGAGAGCCAGAAGAATGATTAACTCCAGTTCAGTGCAACTAACTAAAGTGAAAACTGTGCCACTCTGACTTGCATATTCAAAGCCAGCTGATTCTTGACGTGAACATTGCTTTATTTGGACCACGACACGCACAAGTTGCAGATGGGATGGTTCCCACAAATTCCACATGACATGTTTCAGAGCATAGTCAGATGAATGATTCATGCCAACATTATGTTCCTCAAAGCAACTGCAGCATTTGCATCCATTCAAACTCTCGATTACATAAATATCCCTCAAAAGACACAGAATTAACCCCTGAAGGAGTCATCCTCCTGCACAAAATGCATCATCTACATGAGGGATCTTTTATGTTTCTATGAAACCGATCAGGAGTCAATTCAGCCTTTTGTCTCAACATCCTTACTTTGAAGTATTGTTTGAACAACTGTTTTATTCACTTTACTCCGCTTTAATTATCTGCTAACACTACATACGAATAGGGCTTCAGACGCCTTAATCTCTTGTGCATTTACTCACCTGAAAAGAGTCAAGCAGTGCCAGGATTGAGACAATCCAACATCCAACTGCAGGATCCAGGATTTCTGCCTCCCTTGGGTATGTACCTGTCCAAATATAACCTGATCCAAGTTAAGAAAATGCAGTCAAAGTGGCAGACCCTATTTAGAGTAAGTCTTTGGTTAGCTTTGTAAGGTCTTGACTCCTGGGATTTCCTCACAAATGCTTTCAATAGCTGTTAGGTTTTCAAACTAATCAAACTGTCACGCCAAACATTTTCTTAAAGGTTTTTCCCAGTTCTGTCATCCTTAAATATCACTCGGTTGGCAAATAAACTCTAAGTCGCGGAGAGGAGTTCAGCTGTTAGAAGCCGTCGTCTCTTCGAGATCTTTTAAATCCTTTCACCATCAAACATCTGTCACAATAGTCAGTTTAAAGCTGCTTGTTGCCAGTTATCACTGGCTACACTAAATCAGCCGTTTTCCTCCTTCTGAACAGAGGCTAAGCCGTCTTTGTTTTGTTGCATGAGGTCTAGTGGTCTTGTTGTGAGCTTGCTGAGCTCCATCAGTACACTCACACACACACACACGCACACGCCCCGGCTCACATACATGCACACACTGCCAGGCAACTCTCTTGACAATGAAGTGTGCTAATTAGCGTGAATAAACATTGGAGCTGAGCAGTGTGCTTGTTTAAAGCTAATAGAGCTTTCTCTGTGATTGATCTGTTAGTTTTGTCTGGAAAAAAAAAGGTCACAAAAAGGCGATTCCCAACAACTGCAGAGAGTGGTGGAAGGTTAGCCAGCAGAGAAGCAGCCGGCCCGGTGCGAACCTTAAGCAACACATAGGACAGGTGGCCTTTTGACCCGAGTCTGTTGTCAGGTTAGTGAGCACGAGGACAACCAGCAATTAATTTCGTTTAAATGCAACAGCACTGTAGCACTTCACTGATTGCTCTGCGTTTCAGGTTGTACTGAATCACAAATACTTCCCCGAGCTGCAAGTAAAATCATTCATTCATCCACTAAGTGTCCTGTATGGAATGACAGCTCTACACAGTAACATAATGCATATTAGACCGGTAAGTCGATACATGATGAATGGTTAATGGAGACAGCTTTACAAAGCAGCACTGTGGCCACCATAAATGTGTGTGTAAACTTGCACAGCCTTGCATCTAACAGTAAAAAATTGGATGGAGAACCAAAGAGGGACACTATCTGGCCAGCCGACCTGAAAATACTTAGGGCCCCGCTGTCTGAATTGTACGAATTGTCTGCTCTTGATCTTTAGTACAAGACATGACCGGGAGCATGTTTTCCTTATGCATGCCAACTGTTTAATTCAGCTGCCCCTGTGTAAAGGGAACATACAGGGATATGGTCTCCTCCTGTTTGTTTGGCTGAGCGAAGAAAAGCTTAAAATTGTTATTTGAGACTGGGGAGAAGGCAGATCGGCCTTAACAAATTTAGCAATTTTCCCTGTTATCTATTCTTTGAAGATTTCTTTTCATACTGCTTCAACAATTCCAACTATTTCTATTACTTTGGAAAAAAAGAGAATTATGTTTTTAGCCTCAGGAAGTTTGTGGAGCTTCAATATGAGATATTGCTCAGAGTATTTGACCAAATTTCTTCTATTTCAAATGACTGATTCTCAAAGCACTTCATACAGAGTTAGGACAGAAAACAAAGCAACTTGCATGGCTCCAGTGTTAGAAGTTCTCTTTAAATTTCAAATAATTTCACAACGTAATTAGTACAAATTGTTTATTTAATATGAAATAAAATGTCCAATAACCTGGAGCTAATGATGAGAATTAGTCCAGAATCACAGGTCACATGGTGCTAACAAAACAACCAAACACAAAATTCAGATAAAGGTCCCAGTGACTGAAAATAACAATCCTTAATATTCTGAATCATATTCCATCACAAAAGTTTGTATATTGTTTTTTTATTGCCTTAATAAGTTTTTGATTTTTTTTCTATGAATAGTTGCACCACAGCAGAGCTCACTAGATCAAATTGATTATTACTGAATGAAGCCATATGGGAGAGATGAGAAAAGAGACAGAAGGGAAAAGGAGAAAATGGAAGCAGAGAAGGGAAAGTGAATGATGAGAGCATTAGAGGGAAAAAAAACACATTTTCATACAAAAGACGAGGAGGAAAACTGTAGAAAGAGAATTTAAATACATGGAGGGGAAATTTGACTTGATGTGGCATGGAGAGAAGAGATCATCTTCTCCGTGGATGGGAAGGCTAATCCCAAACATGGAACAGATTAAGCGCATGACATAAAATGCACATTTAAGAGGCAGAACTCTGAGCTGGCAAACACTCAGTTAAAAAAGGATTGTGAGCACTCACCTATACACAAAAATGTGCACTGATTCGTGTCCCTGCAATTCACGTGGCATCCCCTCCCACAAACCTTCCTTACTCTAATCCGCTGCACCATACATAAATGGACATAAAGCCCAACTCTTTTTAATACATTCAATGATTCCAGGGGGGCTCCAAAGCGCATGTGGTGACACCTGAGCTTTAATAGGACTAAATACCTATAACATTACATGTTGTGAGCGACTGAGAATTTCTAATAAAGGTTTCAGATTAAAAACAAACAGCATGCACACACACTCACATGAAAGCACAAATACATGGCTAAACAATCCAGTTGCTCTTCACAGAATGTGTGAATATGTTTTCTAATTATCTCATGAGCGTGACACCACAAAATTCTTTTCAGAATTTCTCTTTGTGTGTAGTCAACAGGATGAGGGAGGCAATGAGGCTTTCCAGGGATTATACATCCACAGTGCCATCTAGTGTCAACTGAAAAAACACTTACAATCGAAGCTTTGAGTTTTAAACTGGGGTCATGAAAAGCCCTCTTAATGATGCTATCATTTCAAATTTTCATATGGTGGCCGTTCATAGTCCCCACTGATTCAAATGTTATGTCAAAATTCACTAAAACTGCATATGCAATACAGAGTTGCGCATCAAAGAAGTGTGGAGCAACTGGCGAAAAGAGCCCCAGGGAAGTGCTAATAAATTTAGAGAGGTAGAGCCATGAGAGTTCCACCTCATTAGACAGCAACTGAGCAACATATTCAGATAAATAATTCACAACACATAACTGAAATGATGCAATAAATTATGAGCTAAATCATACTATCTTTAAATAAGTGATTATGACTTCTTATGTGATCTGTAAATGGTTATGATAATTAAACAGATCATTTGTTCTGGGTTTATTGGAAAATCTGTAAGTTTCTCTGCCTGAATCCTCATCCAAATTAGACGCTAAACTAAGGAAAGCCTCAGAAGGACTAGGAACTCTATGTGATTCAATTTGCCTGCTGTTTGTTACATGATGTCATCTCACAGTGTGAAAAAGTAGAATGTGACCTGCTATCAGCACCAAAATAAGTAACCTGCAATATATATCTGTTGTAGCTTGATACTGTATATATAGGTATAATTAGTTGTTTCCCCGTGTGCAAAAGAAAGTCTAATTGTAATCTGGTATGCTCTAATTAAAACTAAGAAAGGTTGTTATCTATAGAGGACACGATGGAAAAGGAATTCTTTCTAAACATAAATCCTACCGGATTATTTTAATTATCGACACAGCGCACATTCGGTGAGAGAAATTCATCTCAGCCTGTAGCCGCTCACAAACAAGTAAGCAAGGCTATATCCACCCATTTTCCATATCTTTTATCTTTTTCCATTTCAGGGTCGCAGAGTAGCTTGAGCCTATCCCACCTGTCATTGAGTGAGGGATGCAGTGGGGGGGGGGGGCACCATGGAGAAGTTGCTGGTCCTCCACAGGGCCAGGGCCCAAAAAGGTCTGTAATCACAAAATTCACAAACAGACCCAGTCTGAAGGAGTGTAACCTGGAGACGAGACGTGCTCTGTTTCTCGGTTTCTCTGCAGTATTGAATAGCCGAGCAATGAGAGTGCTGTTGTTGAAATCAATACACCACAGATGGCAGTTGCATCCTGCAAAAGTCTATAATGAGGCGGCTTCCTCTTTGGAGCAGAAAGGTTGCAGCTTTTCTTATCTATCAGTACATTGTAACATCAGTAAAGATCCCTGGGACTATCGGGGGCAGCTAATGAGTAGAACTGTCTCATCCTTCCAACATCCACCCATTAGTGTTGTTACTTGTCATTTGGGTTTTTTTTCTCCATCTGTTTGTTCTCTGCTATTTCCCCATTGGCTGTATCCAACTTCATCGTGTTCTCAACTCCACTGTCACACACACCCCACGACCTAAATTAGTTGTTTTCACTTTAAATTTAACATTTGCTTCGGACACTATCATTAGTTTCCTTGAACCTTTCAGTTCTATTGTGGATTTAGCCGACATTTAGACATGTTTTTACACCAATCTACCAGGACGCTTTAGCCACTCTATGAGAGGAATACAAAAAAAGATGTTGTTACATGAAACTTTCCTGTTGGGAAACCTGATAATTCTGTGGATGTTGATTATCCCACAGGTTACCATTGTGTTTATAGTTGGCTTGAGACATGGTGACTGAATTCAACTCAAGATGAAACGAGCAGTTTTTAAACTTATCAAGGCCATTGACCCCTTATGTTCCGGGGATCTGGTTCTTAGAAAAGAGAGCTGGAACAACTGACCACCACATGAAGGTGATCGCATATTTGCAGTGATATGTATATTCGGGAAGAAGAGTGGACTTCTTAGGTCAAAAACAATTGCTCTTCACAGTTTGACATAGGATTTTTAAAGCTCCAGTTTCTTCCCTGTTTTTGTAACCAGCGGATATCTACTGGATGTGTACAACATACTGCTCTAAACCAGTGAATGCATGAATGAATGAATGAATGAAGCCTTTATTGTCATTATACATGCGTACAACGAAATTGGATGACAGTCATGGTGAATAAACAAGCACTCCTATCAGCAAAACTCATTTGCCTAATTATTGCATTCAATGAGTGGGATTGAAGATTCTGAGCAGCCAACAAGTTAATTTCCTGATACTTCCCCCTCTTACTAGCCTAAAACCCAAAACACAGACAGATCTGTGTTCATAGAGAGAAATAACATTACATTCTCATTCCCTACTACAAAAAAAGCCCTTTACCTTGCCAGAGTTTTTTCTTATTTCATTGCAAGCTCCAAGCTGTTTCATGTCTTTTTGTTTTTCTTTTCGGGCAGTCCTTCAAGGCTTCTTGAAAGAGATTTCATAAATGACATTAATTATTTGCGCCTAAGCTGGGTTCCATGTGACAGATAAAAGAATCCGCCTCCATCTCAGTGAAAGTAACCTAAGTCAGGTTTATCTGTGGCTCAGCAGAGCAGAACAGGCTTCAAGCCCTCACTGCCACAAACCGGAGGCTTGTGAAGAGGTGCTTCAAAACTTTATCTGAGCAGTGCATCTAAATTTTAGATGCAGCGAGAAGACGTGAATACGCTCCAGCTATTACCCGAGAAGCACAAACATGGAGACAAATCTGTCATTATCCACGCAGGCTGATTGACCTTGACATGTGTTTGACATGAATTTCACGCTTTTTTGTTAAGTCTTTTTAGTATTTGTTTCAAAGACAGCGCATGGTAAAAAAAACACACACACACACATATTCTCTGTTGTGGAACTGTCAAGGGCATGCACAAAGACACAGAAGCTTTTTCTTCTGCAGTCAGAAAATTCATTCATTTTCTGTATTTATTTTGTCGTGCTCACAGAAACTTTTTTTTCCCAGGAACGGGAGGTACGGCTCTATGCATTCTGAGGGTCAAAACAGACAATCATTAGCTCTTTTGTGATTTTTTTTTACTTCCAGGTTGGATCTAAACAATAATGTTACTGCTTAGGGTAAAAAAAGACAGAAAAAGAGGTCAGAGTAAAGCCTTAAGTGCGTTTATAGGAATGTCACATATTTTGGTGAGCAGAATGGTCTGCTGGGTGTATTTGAGGGAGTAATGAATGTGCTATACTGTAGTTAAGCTCCAAGGTTTGAATTACTTCCTCCCACATGCAGTAATTCTACTTTAGAGAACATCAATGTGACTTGATACTGTCTCTACCAAACCACCTACAAGGTTGTGTGCTTTCGAAGATTTGCTAAACTGATACCATGTCAATAAAAAGCTCTTTCTAGGCACTGATTCCTCTTGCTAGGTTTCCTGGCTGATTCAATTAATACTGGCTCATCACAACATACAAAACAGTTGTTAATGACTCTAAATGTAAGTTCTTAATACAAATTCACTTAGTAATTAACTTATTAATCCGGCTTTAGAAAGTGAAACTTCAGAATAACTTATTTCTTATTGTCTGTTTTAAGCTTATTTTTGACAAATTGCATCTAGAATGGCTTATGAAATTATTCTAATGAATCAATTATAAAACAGAACTGATAAAATACAGGAAAAAAACTACTGTTTAGGTTGAGCAAAGAGCATTTTTCCCTACTGCCTAGAGGAGCAGAGAGGTATGAAAATATATTGAAATCTGTTGAAATATCAAAGAATATCACAAAGAAAATAGCCTTTAACAAATCCACTCTATTCAAAAGAGAATGTGTACGGGGTGAGCTAATGAGGTCACTCAGACTGTGATAAAATTTAAACATAAAGGCGCTGCTTCATTATCTGGACCCATTTAAGGGCAATCATCATCACCATATCTGCACACAGGCACACTCAAAGTGGTTCATGGAGTTCTCCTGAAAACCAAATACACAAACAAACTTGCAGAATGAAAGTTTTTCTTTAAACATGAAATCTTTCGTCACACACATCCGCCGCACATCTGTAGAATACTGTGGGGAGATGGGAGTGGGCTGCCGGCCTTTTCCCAGGATGCTTGGGCTGCTCGGCCTATGAAAGTTAGTCTTTGTTGGGCTTTTCTAATGATTGGTTTCCTCTCTTGTCAGCTGAGGAATTCAGCCGTGGGATTTGAAAACGCCACGATTCAACAGTAAATCTTTATTTACTCTCAGAGAAAGCCACAAGTGGCCGGGGACGGAAACAATGCTGGAGCCTGTCCAACGTCTGAGAGGGGGAGAGCTGATTCGAGATCAGTGAGAGCACCTGATTTTAGTTCAGGATCGCAGCTCACTGCACCAGTTTGCTGTGCCAGAGAGAGTCCATCACGTTCTACAGTTTTCAGTAACGTAACTGCTTAAAACAAACCTTAAGTAAAGGGACTCATTTGAAAGAGTGTCAAGCGGATACATTTTGCCCTTTTTGTATCTGATCTGTTCATACCGCTCACCATTAAATCCTTCAATACACAAACGTTTAGCCAGGAAATGAAAAGAGTGTCTTGCCCTGTATTTAGGGTTAGTTTTATTTTAGGTGGAAGTCAAACCACCAAATCACTCCCTATTTGATGACTAAGTCAGGCCACATCGTATAAACGTGCAATCAGGCACTAAATCCGTTGTCTGTGCATGGACCCCTAAAAAGAAATAACATTGACTTATCACATGGGTGAGTAACTTCCCTAGCTGAGTGACTTTAGATCTCAAAATTAGCAGATCAAATTGCAAAAAGTGGGGAAAGTGGAGGGCTCTGCTCAACATGTTTATGTAACTAGAATCATCCGATTACACGGTATGCTGAAAGCGGAAAGATCTGGCACAGAGCAGCTAAATCTGTCTCTGCCTTCACTACCCACTGGCCACTTCTCCTAAATGTAAAACTACAAGACAGGTTGATTAATCTCCATCTCTGGAGCATCTCTGGAGATTAAGGGGGAGCAACATTTTAATGAGAGTGACCATCAAGCACCTCTGCCAGCTGAACTGATTGACAATGAACTTTCCATAATTAGTAGGGGTCTCTGAAATGAAGGTGTGCGACCTTCTAATCTAACACCATAAGCCAGGGACAAACAGTTTCTTATCTCTATAAACCTAATAATTAAATTGCTATAAACACAGTAGAGGACATGAAACAGATAATCGAGCTGGAAATTGGCAGTGCAGAATGGAGAATGCATAGGGAATGCTAGCGAGATGACTACAAACTACAAAGGGAAGATTTAGATCATGTTTGTGGGTTGTGTGTGCGTGTGTGTAGTTGTGTGCCTGCATGTTTCATAAGAATCTAAATGAGGGCTTAAAATGAGAGAGAACGGGCTAGGGGGAGGATGATAGAGGCAGAGAGGAGAGGAGTTGATTTGAGATGCTTATACATGGATATCTTTGCATTCAATTTTGTCAGGAGTCAGACAGACACATATCATAGTGATTTATGACTCACCCCACTTTACAGTGTTTGCAAAAACAAGTGATGATAGTGGAGTACCACAGGTCACCATCTTCCTCGACTCTGTTCCCACACCGAGCACTGGGCCATTAATAAAGCTGATTATCATGGTCTAACATGAAAACTACTGCAAAAAAGCGGAGATAGAAAAGCTCTGGAGCCAGATTAGAATGGCTCCAGTGTACCCTCACCTCCTTTTCAGATGCCAATAGGATGACATGCATTAGTGATGACTTCTGCACACATTCAGCGCGCACTAATTGTGTTAAGGATTATGCATCTGTGTAGGTTTGTTCCCAAAATAGTTTGATCAGAAGAAAAGGGTCGAACAAAACATTGTCCAAATCACAAGGAATTATGTGGCAGCAGGAGGAAAAGTCTGTCCTCAGGAAGACCGAGTACATAAAAATGCATGTACATTTGCAGCGTAGTCACCAAACCCTTTTAAAAAAAATTGGTTTATATTTTTATAGGTAATGAGCAAAACAATGAGCGTAGTGAAGTCACAGGAGGCATGTTTTTGGGTATATATCTTTGCTTATACACATATTGCCCTGTGGTAACGAAGTGTAAAAACCCTAACATGTAGAAGATCAACAAGGGTGCCAAAGGCGGTTATTTGATAAAAACACTCAAACAATGAATAGACTTGAGACACTCAAAGCACAAATACTAGTCAAATAATCTCCTCAATGATGCACTTTATCTCCAAGGTGGACTTTTCTATCCAGAGATCACTTTTTGAAGACATGTCTAGGTCGGTGGTTTCGTCATCATTAAAGAGATGAAATCCTTGCAGTTTATAGAGAAGTGCAGATTTAACCTGTTTAGAATATGTCGCTAAGTGTTGAGGAGCTTCTGAGAGACATGAGCTGAAGCTCGGCTCTAACGACGCAAACAGGACAGGCTCACTTGTTACGCCTGACGAGCTTTAGCAGTAGAACTTCAACAAAAATTAGATGAATGGCCTGAAAACCTGCTGACAAAGAATAATATCAAGTTAGCAAGACCAGATAAATGTCAAGTTGTGATGCTGAGGACACTCCAACATGCACAATACCTCAGAGTATGTGTGATATGGCGGTTTCAGCAGATGTCCTTAATTGGGTAATCGAAGCTTTGCTGTCTTGGGTTGCTACAACCAGGTCAAAATGTCAGCCTCTTACTCCTTCAAATGCAAGCGGGGGCACCTTTTTTTCTTCCAAGTAATCTCCCACTAAAACACTCCAGAGGATTGGGATAATAGCATTAAAGAGCTACACTTTGTGTCATTAGTAGATAACAGTAATCAAGAATACAGTGAGGGAATCCATGATTAATCCAACATATAAGCCTGAACAGAATTTTTTTAGCTTTTGTCCTAAAATCAGAGGCCTACTAAATGTGAAGTTTTTTTTTAAACCAGAACTGAGTGAGATGGAGAATCCAGAGACATAAAAAGGGAGAAAAATGAAGGCCTAGCGTGTAAAATTAATTAATTACCATTTTTGCTCATTTTCTAGGTCAGAAATTAAATTCTACCAAAAGCACTAGTATCGACCATTTTAATTAAATGTCTGATTTCCTAAAACGCATTAATTCCATTAACATTCCCATGGATTCAATCTCCTCAGCTTGTCTCTCTCAGAATAAGAATATTGGTCTTGAATAAAAATAAAAATAAAACATTTCTTGCGTTGTATGAGAATGACAGCAGCAAAATGATGTGTATCATAGCATTCTTTCTTACTGAGGAGATGTTCTACTCTTCTGTAAGTTGTTACAGCCTCTGAAACACATGTTTGAAGCATCAATAAAATGGATCAATGGAAATTGATCAACTGGTCTGGAGGCACTGGAACCATTGATGATCTAAGATATTTTTATTTGCTTAGAATCGAAGAGAGTGTTTTGACAAAAAAAAGTCAAATTAGGATATCAGAAACTGTAACTATGGCAAACAGAGACTGGAGCTCAATATTGTGATGCCAGAGATAAATAATGTGTATAATGTGAATTTGAATGAGGAGGCGACTGGTCCCAGTTCCAGATGTTCCCAAACTTAACCAATGTTCATGCCTGCCTTTCTTATGTCTCTTAAGGATCTCATAATGCTAAAAGGCTTCTTCAGGAAAACACAACTACAATCAATCATAACAAATCAAACAATCATAATTCCATTACATAAAAGCATTATATGCCCCCTACAACTAGAATCAGTGATCCAAGTGAATGGATAGCCTACAACTGCAATTTTTTTCCTGCTCCCATTGACAGGACGTGTATGTACATATTAGTGTGTGTGTTTGGGAGTGAGTTTGTGTGCATGAAGGGCATGGAGGACGCAGCAGCCTCCCAAAGGAGGGATTCATCTCAAAAGAGGCTCCCATGAGTTGGCCTGATCTAGCCTTTCCATTCTTCGGCGGGGGCTGTACGTGTGTGCACGTGTGTGTGTGTGCATACACGCTCAGTAGTGGGGATTTAGGGTGTTTCAAATGGCTGCCCCCTGTGGGCAGGATTGCACTCCCACCAACGGCTCTTAATGCTAATCTTACTGACAGCTTGGTCAAGCCTTCAGCCAAGAAAACAGCCCACTGCCACCGAGGTCTAAGTACACGACTGCTGGAGACACCTCCCCTCCACGAGGTGACGGAGGGGAAGCTGCTCCCTGAACGCTGAGCCCGTGCAAACGCCGGACGGCCTGTCACCCGCCGCCTCTCGCTGTCTGTCAGCACAACGCTGTGAGACCTGCGCCACGTCCCCCTGAGCTGGAAGAGACGGGCCGTCATCGCCATGAAGGACTGACACCGTTTCTCTGCGCTCCCTCTAGGCCTTGGAAAGAGCTCCTTTTTGGACCTGCATTTTCACGGCACCCTTGTTTTTCGACTGGACCCTTTGATGTTCTCCCGTCTCTGCACATCCTCACCAGTAAGGCAGGAGCACAACAAACTTCTGCCACGTCAGTTGAAAACACCCCCACGAGCCATCTGCCTTATTTCTGCCTTGCTCCGGGGCAAACTGTGAGCTTATTTAGCTGAGATGC
Source organism: Menidia beryllina (assembly GCA_013363375.1). Taxonomy (NCBI): domain Eukaryota; kingdom Metazoa; phylum Chordata; class Actinopteri; order Atheriniformes; family Atherinopsidae; genus Menidia; species Menidia beryllina. The sequence goes on along the minus strand of JABUIW010000031.1, from coordinate 1,453,929 downwards.
CCACTCATGAAACAGTGGGGGTTTCTCGCAAGCCTCCAAAACAGATTGAAGTGAAGAAACCTCATAATTGAATATCAAACCCCCCTTGAGAGGTGTGAAAAACTGTTGTCAAATGGACTGAAGGCTGTGATGTTCCGCTGTACAGACAGGGTGGTGCTGCCGGTGTCTTTAGTGTCCGGCCTACCCGAGGTCAGCCTGCCACTCTGTCAATCTCTCAGATAAGGAAAACTAAATGCCACACGTCCACACTCACACTAGGGTTTCACGACAGCGAGCAGGCTCAGTGAGCAATCCCAGCACCAGTAAGAGGACTGCGGAGGTCACCTTTTCATCGGCTCAGTCAAACGCTGAATTTGTTTCGTTGTGTTCGTGTTTTTTTTCTAGGCGTGCTGAGGGGGAGCAGAGAGAGAAATCTGAAGGCAGCAGATCTGAAGAAAGAGATCAAGGAGAAATCAATGACCCTGTGATGCAATAAATCTCATTCTAGTGTCTGTAATGAAAAAACAAAGAAAAAAAAGTGTAATGACATCTAGGTGTAATGACATCAAGTAATCTATGAGATGGATGAAGTGCAACATGATGAGGGGAGGAGCACTCGAAAGATCAGAAGCTCCATGCGTGTGGTTACTAAGGTAAGAGGCAAGGAAGACGAAGCTGACTGTGGTTTCTTAATTGTTTCTATCAGAGTTGAATGGGTTGGGACAAAAATGCTGAGGGAAAACCCACTTCTGTTGAGTCTCTCTGGTAAGCTCAACAAACCTAAAGCAACTTTTCCAAAGTGATCAATTTACCTACCTGTGCACACTTTAAGCTTCTTCTTATGGGATCTACTATTAGTTTGCATGTGTGTGTTTGTTTGTTGGCAATATTACACCAAAAAGGCTATGGGTAGATTTTTTAAGGCATTTCTCGGAGGTGGAGCCTGACCCAATTTAAAGGTGATTAACTTTTCATGCCCATCTGGTTTCACATCTGGCTGGAGGATTTGAAATTTATGCCTCAGCCGATAAGCACAGTTTGTACGGCTCTTGTTAAAATCTTTAACCAGAGCCAATGAGACCACCGTGTTAATGTTGTGCAGAGATCTTCATTTTTAGAGGAAGCTGGAGGTAATCAAACAACTATCCAACTGAGAAACAGCAATGTGATACCAGCATGTGCTCCTAAATGTAGTAATTATGGATGAAAGAGAATACAATAACAGGATGAATTCATTATCAAATTGATCATCAGCAATATGAATCTGTCTGGGTGGTTATTTCTGGGGTCGGGGTTTGAGGATGGTGATTCAAAACTGACCGTCTTATTTGCCTCTGTGTTGGCTTTATAATGGACTAATAACCTGTCCAAGACGTACCCCGCCCCTTGATTGATTGCAGCTATGATGGGCTGTAGCCCAATTAATGACCCTCAGAGGGATAAATCAGGAATGGAAGACGACTGGGTGATTTGAGGTTGTTCTTTAAGATAATAAATATGGTCACCTACACATCTCTTTATGAATAAACTCATTGAATGCACACAGACATAATACAAACATAGTAGTAAGAACGCCTATTACCATAGATTTAAACTCTTTGCATAAAAGTTAAGAAAAACAAGGTACTCAAGATTTAAAACTTTAAAGAACATAAGCGACTTAAATATGCTTGTTCTGTTCCTCACACAGCATGTCAGATCTGCACCAAAGAATGTGGTAGCATCAAACAACTGAAAGCTATATTATATTTTAACTGTAAAGATTATTAGATGATTTTCTTAATTCTAGATGGCATCTCCTTCCTGATCATACTGCACAGTGGTGCCCTGCGAGGGATTTATAATACTGTATGTAACTCAGGGCTGTCAGAACCATTTCTTTAAGTAATTGTGGTGCAGGATTGTAAGTTATAAAGCAGCAGGGCAGTCCACAGCAATGTGTTGACATTTAAGGGGGGGATTGTGAGTGTTTGATTTTTAGTTGAGATGTTCGCATTTTCAAGCCCATAATGGCCCACTGGCAAGAAGAGACCAAACGCACAGCGTTTCAAATGTGCATCTTCACTTTGTCAAACCATCAAATAACATCAAGAACTCAAAACTGTCATAAATAAATGGATGAAACTCAAATCTGATAAAAAAAAATCCATAAAAATTCTAATCCGGTACAGAAAACAGAAGCAAAATGATCATAAACACTCGAGAAAAAACATGTAAAGATATTAGGGTACAATCTTACCCACACTTCCAGTTTAATCCAAACAGGTGAAGCGCTATACAGTCACAATGGCATGATCAATTGTCCCTGTAATGAGTTCTAATTTCATTGAAATGAATGGAAAAGGCAGCAAATTTCATACAGTTTTTGGCTATTTGGTGACTTTCTGAAAAACAACAACAAAAAGATCAGCAAAAAGGCTAAAAGTCTCTCTGTCTTCCATTGTAGAGGCGTACACAGTCACACTTGTACACCACTCTACTATTCTTGGAAGTCGTTGCAGCTGCAGCAGCATCCTCACAGAACGCCAGCCCTCTGGTAGAGCTATAATCATGCCAGCTCACAGACACTGACACGGCCCTTTCCTCAAATGTTCCACAAATGAGGCCCTGTTCTCATAATCAACATAAGGTCTTAATCATTATCATCTGAAGGCTAAACATGAGAGTGTGCATGAGACTGACTGGCAGGCATGGATAGACTGAGAGAGCAGGCAGCACCTTGTAGATGCATGATGAATGAGGGTGTCAGCTTTATTCACCCAACTAGCAGAGCTGTCTCAGAGAGTGTCGGGCACCATGCACTGAGACCTGCCTCATTAACCACTCAGATCGTGCTATAACAAGAGATCAAGAGAAGTGGAGAAGAACTCCACCTCTTTTTTCCCCCTGTTTAATACAATGGTTTCATATTTTAAAAAGGATCTGACTGAATCTAAGGCTGTGGAGGACAGACTGCGCAGCAAATGGGTTTTATTTCACATCTAACAGATTTTCCTTTCAGCCAACTGTGCAGAATAGGGACAGAGAACACTCTGTGACACTGGACCCTACTTCCCTGCACAGCATTGTTTTGGTCTTATGCATTAATGATGCCTTGCTGACATTTTACACTTTGCCTTTTCGAGGCCAAACCTCGAGCCCTTTTTTCTCCCCTGTCAGAGGAGGCAGCTTTACCCCCACGGTAACCGTACTAACAGCAAGAGCCAAACAGAGGAGGTGTGCCTATCGGGAACAGCATGATTCCTGTTTTGTATTTATTGGTGACGTTGATTATTGCACAGGGCCTTGTTTTCTTTTTTTGCATTGTGATGAGAACTACAGTGTATGTGCATGCACGTCTGTATAAAAATAAATACAATATTCCTGCAAATTAGAATGTTTTTCTGTATAAGGACCACAATGAAGCTAAAAAGAAAAAAAAAGTGGATAGATAACGTGTATTTCAACTGTTTATCTCTTCTCTGGATGACATCAGGGTCCAGGCTAGAAGTCTGCACAGGTGCTCCTACACGCACTTTCAACTGCACACATAACAAAAAAAAAACGAGTCCTGGACAGCAGAAATAATCTTACAGAGTTAATAAATGATCCAGTTTCTCATTAAGCAGAAGCAACAGCATTGAGCTCTGTGGTTGGAGTAGTTTTATTTCACTTTAATAGTTCTAAATACTCATTTGCAGACCCCTGGCATTGATATTAACACCCACGAAAAATTATGTCTCAGATGCAAAACTGACACACGGCATCAGACATCTGCCAGGGCACTCTTACGCACACACGCTCGTTGTTTTCATCGAGCACGTTTTTCCGATGGAAAGCTTCCCATGCGCTTCCACCACGGCCATCACAAACACGCACCAGCGCACAGCATCCGCCTCGGACAGAACTAACTGATTACTGTGCCAGCCCTGTCCTTCTGAGCACGTTTGTCTCTTACTCTTGTATTTAAAAAAAACGCAGAAAAAATAAGTACAGCCTACCTCGGTTTGCTGTGACAGCTCTGGATGTCGACTTGTAGGCAGGACCAAGGCGCTCGCTGTGGAGATCACAGTTCGTAAGCGGAGAAGTTTGGACGAGGCAGGGACTTTTGGGTCACACGCAGAGTGTCAAGACGAGCAAACGCAACATTAGTGTGTTGTGACAGCACCCCTAAACCTAATTCATCTGCTTGATTTGCAGCCGGACCATCAGCGCTTGTTGAGGGATGTTGCTTTTCAACTCGGTTGCGCGAAACGGTGCGCTCCCTCTCTTTTTCCTGACGTGTTCTGCAAACCAAACGCTCCCCAAGGACACGTGACTGAGCCACAGGGGGACTGGAATAGCTCTGGTTCCCCGACGGCAGCAGCTGGGATAGGTCACACCGCGGCTCCGCTGCCCGCGTAACAAGCCCGTGCTGCGCGCATCCATAGCGCACACCTCCTCCTCCTCCTCCTGCACCCTCTCCTCCGGTCCCGTCGGCCTCACGGTGTCGCTGTCATGTGCCTGTACCTTTGCGTGAAAATTGATGAATGAGAGGATACAGACGGAATGCTCCAAATAGATGTTTTTTCTATAAACGGATGCAAAAAAAGAACACCCAGGTTCAAAAGCCGTGTTATTTTGGAATAGCCATCATCCTCAATCCACTAATTCATCTGTAGTGGCTGAAGCCAAATGTTCAGAGACAGCCCAATTATGTTGTTTTCTTGTAACATTTTTTGTTGCCATTCTTTTTGGAGTAAGATTTCTTCAATCAGTTTGGTGCAACTAAAAAAAACTTTGTTGACTAGTTGTTTCTGACTTGGTCTAGAGAATATTGACCTTTGCCACCCACATTCCTTGAAGTTAAGTTGGAATGTGGGGGCTGAGATACTGTAGTTAACTGCCACATTGTGTTTGGTGCTGATATTTTTGTGGGCTTTTTATCCTCTTTTTTGCCTACTCTACATGACAGGACACTCATGGCATGCCTTCATTTGTGTGGGACTCACATGGTTAGGTTTTTTCTTTTAGATGATGTCTCTGATAGAACATGAAGCCTTTTGAAAATCACATTTATTATTTTTGTTTTATCTCACTTTCATGGTTAAGTGTGTTAAAGTCCCATTATTGAATCTATTTAACAGTTTATTTTGTAAAACTGAGCCAAAAATGTACTCTAAGAGTTCAACTGGCAGGATTTTATGGAAGAGATAAACAGCTTGATTTACAGCTTGATTTTTGATCTAATGTTGAACTGGATGTAAATACTCACCGACTTACATTACTTAATCCCTCGCGGTGTTTCATCATGGTTTTACACATTACAAACACCTTGGTTAAGGTTTGATGTGTTATAGTTTAGATGAAGTACTTAAGACAATGTTTTGTTAAAAATACTATGGATTTAAATGTCTTTGACCTTGCTATTTTCAAGATATTTTCCAGCTGGATTTTTAAGACAGACCGGCTTACTGTTTAAAAATAAATCACTGAATCAACTTGAATTAGCTTTGTTTTTAATTGTTTGTGTGTAAATTAAGAAGAAGAGAGCAGAACTGAAATTACATTTTTCTGTGTGCTCGTGAAAATGTTTTATTATAGAAACCTCTGCTTGTTACACTTCGGATTTGTTAGTATGGCATGGAACTTCATTGGGTTTAATATTTCACACTATATTTCTTATATTATCCATTGTATTGCGTGAAATATAATCAAGTAGGCAATTGAAGGGCAGTTTATGAATTAGATTCAATATTTCGCCATATGCTTTACAAAATGACACCAATTTAATTTTTAAAGGGTAATTTCATAAACAATAAAATAAGAAAAGTCAGTGTTTTTCAGTAGTTATGATACACCTAAAGACTAGTTGAGTCCTTTTTTGTAGCTATACTTACTGAGTCAAGTACAGGAGAGATTCCAGTTGGACAAACAACACACAAAATCTTTTTTCCTCGTGGTAATACATGCTCTGTCTGTTCAAAAGTTGAAAAAACCATCAGCTTTCAGTCATGACCTTTGCTAAACTCAGGGATATCCTTTCCATCAACATGGTCACCCGGCTATTCACAACAACAACAGGATTTCTTACTGATTTATCTGTTTCCACAGGACTTTTTTGTGCACGAATATTTAAGGATAATGGAGGGTTTAAAAAAGCAAAAAGAATTTAGTTGTTGTTTTTTTTTTGTTGTTGAGGGGTGTGGGGGTGCCCAGCAGCACAGACAGGCTGACACCTAACACACCACAAATCTCAGTCATTAAAACATTCCACCCAACATTTAAAATGCAGCCACATTCAGAAAGTCTGAATATGCTCACAGTGAAACTGAAAAGACTAAACAGTGTTAACCATTATCATTTGCTCCAACTCAAATGAGATCTCTGTGTATAATGAGCCTGGTCATTTCTGGCAGTGGAATGCACAAGAACCCACAAGGCCATGAGTTCAAAGAAGAGGAGTTAACGCTTCAGATTGCTCCACATGTTATTTAGACTTCACCGTTTGGCAGCACAAAGCTACACCAACACAGAGGGAATCCAAGAAAAGGGCCATAAAGTTTTCAAATCATTGTGTTTTGGGTAAGAAAAACAACTTGTCCGAAAGAAACAAAAATGTAATGCCATATCTTAGAAAAACAGAAATATCTGCAGGAATATTCTTCCATCCCACTTTCACATCCTAAAACCCTACATAGAAATATTTAAAAAATGCCCTGATTTAGCACTGCAAAGTACTTTGAAATGAAGTCTCAATGTAAATAAAGATGAAAAACAGTCAAATTTTGCAGTGCGGTGAATGAGAAAGTGGTGATGATGGCCTCAGAAAACCAAAGAATTATCAAACAGATGTAGAGTACCCTCATCATTCTAAGTATTTGCAATGCATAACTTTTATCTGTTACAAGTCTTTTTGAGAGAAGAAAGTCTTTCCTAAGCTAACTAAACTACAAGCGTGCAGATTGAATTAGTTTCTCCGAATGTCGCAATTAAAGGGATCAATGCTTGTTGAAAAAGAATAAAGGCAAAACAGTTGTGTTCATCTTAGAATTGTCTTTCACTAGAATCAGACCGTTTAATTAAAAGCTAAGGTAGAAGGCCGTGCTTGCTGTAAACGAAAAAAGGATTTGTCTGCTGAATTACTGCCCTCAAACAGCTTTTAAATGCAAATAGGATAGATGCTGAATTGTGGCAAAACAGCATTTTGCCATCCTAATTAGTTCCTGTGAGACAGGGTGCCTGCTCAGTTAGAAAGACAAGAAAGACAACTCAATGCTGGGCGACAGCTGAGAGATGGTGCTTTTTTCTCTCTCTGCTTTGCCTCTAAGTCCACCCTTCCCCCTTTTGCAGGCAGAGTCCTTTGCTATTTCCCCAAAACATGAAAATATTGATCATATTTTGTCATATAGTAAATTTGCCATGCTAAATGCGGACCACCCAAGAAGACGTGACATTTTCAAGCCATCCTACTCAAGATCAATCCCCTTTCAACCCATCATTTCTCCCTCTCCTGTGACACACAGTAAAGTGAAGAAAACTGTGTGAGAAATGCCTAATGGGAAAAATCTTTCTCTCGGATTTCCTTGGAACATTTTAAAACATTTTCTTCAAACATGCAAAATTTTGTGTCGGAACAGTTGAGGCAAGCAGTCATGTTTGTATTCAATCCCACTTTGCATTTTTTCTCTCTTTGCAGGAAGGTGAAGAACTGGAAGTGTTGGGCTCCGTGTCTCAAGAACTCTGAGTACCAAAGGTGGCAGGTGGCATGTGAAGACTGCTAAAATAACCTTTCTCTTGAAGGCTAGTCACCACTTCAGGCAAGTTGGAGAGACATCACACACCGCCAGATGCATCTGACCTGGAGATGGCCGTTTCTTTTTTTTTCAAACACGTCGTACACAAGCCGTTTTGTGATCATACCATGACTTTTATTTTCTTTGCAACTCATACATGAGGCCAAACGCATACAAGTGCACCCTTATGAATCCAGACAATGAAAAAGGAAAAGTGTGAATTGAGGAAGGAGCAGTGTAACTACCACACCAACTCCAGAAAACAGGGGTGAATTGTTCCTTCCTCTCAGCAACAGTCTGCAAACATCAGGAGATCAGCTGCTGGACCGTTGGGAAAAGATCGTGTCCCCTTCTTTTCCCATGAAAAAAAAATGGAAAAAAATGCTGCTGCTTATTATAAGGACTTCTTTGTTGTATTTCGCATTTAAATGAGGTGCAGCTCATCGTCACATTTGGCTTCTTCTTTATTTGGTTGTGCTTCAAGCTGTATCGGCCGATAGCATAGTCAGTTTCATTCACTGCATCCCAACTTTTAAGGTTTCCAGTTTGCATTCGAGTTTCACTTCAAGTGCCAAATCGAAACCTTAAGATGAGAGTATTTAACTTTCTGTATAATTCTGTCTTTTATATTATCTGCATGAATATGTTTCTGCTTTTTTTATGAATGTCATCTTAAGCCCAGAATCTAATTAATCTAATTGCTGCCGATTACATTTGTATGTTGTTGCTGCTTTGTGTATCCAGGGCTTGTTTGGTGTGTCACTTGTCCTCAGAAATGAAGGCAATGCATGTGCAAGCAACACTATGTAGGTCACCATAGATAATGTTTAAGCTTAGTTTGAATGTTTTGGTGCTTTAAATTTGAGCTTTCTGTCAGGATTACAGTACAAAAAAATAGTATCTCTTTTAACCACTCCATTTTTACCATTTATCAAAGTCCTTCTGTTTTACATCCAGTGTAGCAGCATCCAGCAAAGTTCATTATCTACTCCTGTGAAGTCACCTAACTGTCCAGGGTGTACCCTGCCTCTCGCCCGTTGACCACTGGGATAGGCTCCAGTTCCCCCCGCGACCCCATCAGGGAATAAGCGGTATTGATAATGGATGGATGGATGGATGGATGAAGTCACCTAGTGCTCCACAAATGATCAAAATGCACATTTATTTTCAGAATTATGAAAAAAAAGTTTGTCTTTGCTGGTCTTACTAGGGCAGTGTGACAGTTGACGAGTAATATCTGGCCTTAACTGTCTTAATACATTTAACACGCTGAGGTCATGCCTCTGCGCTGCATGTTGGTTAGCTCTGCCCCCTCACAGACGAATCGTTCCTGGAGTGAGTCCGGGCTGGGACCTTCCTGTGTTGAGTTTTCATGGTCTACCCATACATGTGTGGGTTGTCTCTGGGTACTGCGACTTCCTGGCAAAAACATCCATTTCATCACATGTGGCCCTGTGATGACTAGTGCGAAGGCTGCTGGGATGGGCTGTCTTGCACCCCCCCATGACCCTGATTCGGAGTTTTTCTCCTACCCCTTTATAAAGTTTGAAATTTTGTAAACCTAGACTTGTTTCCCAGGCACTTGCCTATTTTCTACATGAGACACGCCAAACCAACTACAAAGAATAAAATGTGCAAATGTGTTAGACAAAGGAAGAAAAACCTGGAACACAAACAATGCTTTTAAACTAGTTCAGGAACAGCGTCTTCTATGAAAGAGAAAACCTCTTTGATGTAGACTTCTCTCTTAATAGCTCTGCATTCCACAGACGTGCACAATGTTATACACAAAGATAAAAAGAGACGGAAAATCCAGTGCATTCTCTTATCATATGAATACCAAAATTTCAAAGATGAACAGAGATGACTACAACACCAACTCGCCGTTGACTTCACATTTGTTGCCTTGAAAAAGAAAGCTGCAAAGATGTTGCTCATTAAGCTTAAACATGATTCTTTACTATATTTTTGTTCTAATTGGAAAAGGGGACCTTTTAGATGTTTTTTGAGAATTACCAAACGTACTTGGGCCACTAAATGTTTTTATGCAATGCAAATGTAAGAAGTTAGAGGGATTTGTTGGTCACATTGCTGTCTTTACAACAATGAACAGTCCCTTAGACATCCTTATCTAAACAAGGCATCAGTCCTTTCCAATCTAAACCCTCAGAGATCAATAAAACATTAAGCAAAGTGTGCAGATCAGTTCCATATTACTTTATCTCTCACAAAGCTTTCCTAATTTGCATAGACATTAGCCCCTAAACATATTGTTAATCATTACAAAGCTTATGCATTATTAATCACAGAGGGATAACAGAAACTGGGAGAAAAGTAATAATTGATGAAGCTGTGTGCAGATGGGATGGTGTGGGATACTTATATTCCAGCTCAGGCAAATGACCCAATTCTGAAGTTGTCTGGATTATGGAAAAGTTTAAAGTCTCAGAGAAATCAATTACACGTGTAATGTAAACAAGCATGATTCCAGTTATACAACACAATTAGAGGAAACTATAATTTGAAGGATTTAATTTATGAAAACCGTTCTTTGCGCAGCTCATTTTAAAAACAATGAAACCAAGATAGACAAAAGTTCTGTACGCCTTCAGGCTAACTCAACAATATCATGTACAAGGGAAGCATCCCGGAGTGTTTAGAACATACACATTATGTAACTGTGTCAGTGACTTAATCTCTGTTATCAAACTGAGCTTTTCAAGTTTTAAATACATTCTTCTGTTGAGCGACTCCGAGGATTTGGCTGTTTGTTGTCTGGCTGCCTGTTAGGGCTGAGGATCAGTTCCGACATAAGTAGCTGCCAGCTGCTGTTTTTTCAGCCCATTGTCCAGTGTGCTGTCCCACTCTGTGAGCCAGACACAAAGGAAATCCTGCAAACCCCCCCAACACTTTAACGCCCGAGTGACAACGTGGGCTTGCTGTTTTCTTCTGCTGAGTGGTCACACCAAAATGACCAAGTCATCTGAGTCATCTGTTGAACAGTGTACCTTTGTGCTCTGCTTCAGACATTTTGTCTGTTGTCTGTCATTTTAAAATGCATTTTTGATTTCTGAATGTGGCATCCACAAACTTTGACACTCTACTGCTGTCCACAACGATGAAATATCATAAAATGTTCAAGTATTTTTATAAATGAGGTGCTTAAAAAACCCAAAGCCAAGCTCTCAGGAGATTATTATGGTTTTAAAGGGATTGTTTAGCTGGCAGCAGCTATGGAAGTTGCCGTACTCTGCTTTGCATGCAAAACTAATTAGACAAAAAACTAAGGTCAGTTTGATTCAAACCTTGTAAGTTGAAATAAAGAGCCAACATAAGTATCTCTGTATCTTTGTTCAAGTAAAGTTAAGAAATCTGGTTCTGTGCTTTGAGGATTTGTGAGGATAAATATTTCTCTGCTCTGAAAATGTCTCCTCTGTAATTGCTCCAGATTTGGGTCAGATTTGGGTCAGATTTGGGTCAGATTACAGGTCACTGTCCTATCAAGATTATTACAGAGGGCAAGGCCTAATTCAGACAAAACTAGAAAAATAGATTGAACATAAACAAGTTGTAAATGGTGTAGCCTGCAGGTTTGTTAAAATAGAAGAGCTTACAATCTTCCCTCTTTTCATGCTCCGTACGGCACATATGAGAATTTGGATCACTGTCAGTCTGGCAGATTTGAAGATAGAGACATGAAGTGATGATGATAAGCACAGAGCTCTGCAGGAGGTGTGGAGCTCCAACATTGTTAACACTTTTGAAAAATTGGCAAAGGAGAGAGGAACAATTGTGTGTCAACTTTTCTCTGTTTTTAGACGAAAATGTGAAAACGATTTCATGTACTTTCCTTAATCTGGAAGAGATTTTACACCAAACTATGACATTTTCTGGGTCTTAGTATCTTAAAAGTATGTTGAATTTCATAACATATATATATATATATATATATATATATATATATATATACAGTATATAGTGCAAAAAATCTTGATTTTAAATAGTGAACTTATGAAACATCTAAAAAAGTTTAGTAATAATGAATGAACTATTTATAACGCAGCTAATAACTTATTTGTAAACCATTTATCAACCCGCCGCAAGCTGAATCTTATCGTAAAGCGGTGCTATTAATCTCAGGTCACTGAGCTGTCACCTCATAGAGGCAGGATAACATTTCACTGAGCCGTAGAGAAGGAGGTCTCATTTCACAGTGGAACTAAACTGACAATCAGCCGAACTTCTACTGACACAGAAAGCATTGCTATGGAGAAAAACCTGGAGGGCTTCCTGCTTATCTTGAGGTCCTGTTTTACCACAGATTCCTGCTTGGTAGCAGCCCGAAACACAATTACAGTGTCCTGAAATTGAATCGGGAAGGATTTAATGAGTTTAAAGGCTCTGGCTCTCTGAGCAAAGGAATCAGATAATGCAGGAACTGAGAGGAATTTGTGACAGACAGAAGGTGTGACGAAGAAACACACATAGAGACATGAAATGGGCACAGCTGAGGCAGGCTGATGGAGGGAAATAGCTTTTCCTTATCAAACGACAGTGAGACATTAAGATGTTTATCTCTCCTGCTTTTTAAAAAATGTTTTTAGCAATAAGAATCAATACCCATCCATCCATTTTCTGCCACTTATCCAAAACTCAGGTAAGAAAACTTTTAAATCTCTCAATGAAACCATTGTAAACCAAGTGTAATTGATTCATTTGATAACAAATAACCCAAAAAGCAACAAAAGAAAGAGACAGATTAAGCACTTACTTAAGAATATTTTTTAAGGAAAAGTGACAAGCAGAATGTTATCATAAAGACTGTGTGTGTGGGGTGTGTGTGTGTGTGTGTGTGTGTGTGTGTGTGTGTGTGTGTGTGTTTTCTTCTTGTAGGCCGAAAATAATATATTTTAAAGAATATTTTACCCCATGGGAACACTGCCTGTGAAAGTTAAAAATAGTTTGATAAAGACAAAACTAAACACTAGACTAATTTGTTTTGTTATAAGAATTAGCTTCAAAGCAAAGTGAACCGATTGAGCCATGCTGCTGAAATAATCAATTTCTGGTATCTACTGTATGTCTTTTTTAGTTTCTGCTAAAAGCCAAGCAAAGTGTCCTCTTCTAAGTGCTGTAAGAGGAGGAAATGAACGGCCATACAGGGCTGCGTTTTTCAAGCTCCAAGAGCAAAAAGCTGAACGGGTACACATGCGATCTCTTCTGTTGTGGGATCTTTCGGAAGCCAAAGGGAAAGAGTACAGAGTGTGATTATGACAAAATGACAGAACTATGTTGTTGCTTCCCTACATGATCCCTGTGATGGATACAACTTGATATTAAAACTGTTCTGCTCACACTTTCGTGGAGTCGATCTCTCTTAGCTCAAACCTACAGAGTCGTGACCAATTGCTGTCATGGATCCCAAACGCTCCTGAATCTGGCAGTCCCTTGGGGCGGACTGCCTGCATTTATCTGGCCTCAGAATCAGCTGGCCTGGGGCATGACTGGAAGACACAGCTCAGAGAGAGGGAGGAAGGGAGGAGGAAAGGAGAGGGAAAATATCTCTGTTTGTACATCCTCCATATAAAGAGATCTGCTGTCAAAGACTACGCAGAATAACACAATGACACCTGGGATGAATGCTTTCTTTTCTTTATCTGCTGTTCGATGATAGGAAACATAAAGAAGCTGAAACTTTGAATATTCTTTAGCCTTTATATCCGCTTGATTTTGTCACAAAAACAGATATGAAAGGATTGAAATCCATCCTGAGCTTGAGTTCAACTATGAAGGAAAATGCGGTGGTAATGTGCTGCACAGAAATGCTTTTTGCTGCCAAACCATCAGCACTAACAGCTCACAGAAGAAGGTCATGCTGTGTTGTTGGGCAGTCATCAAAGCCAGAGGCCTCAAATAGTTTCTCTGTCACACTGGGTGACCCAGCAGCACTTCGCTTCCTCCATATGCACAGAGACAAGTTGATATGTCTAAAACCCATCCATACTTTGTGCCCGTTACTCTCATGTGGCTGTGCAGTCATCAGTCATCCTTGTTCAGCACCAAAAATATCTGTTGTTGCTGCATTAAACTTGGTTTCACAGCCAGTTGACTCAGCAACCGGACACTGTCTCTAAGCTGGAGACAGGAATCTGCCACAGTTGTCTTGACCTTTAGCTCTCCGAGTCTTTGAAATCTGGAAACCCTCTTCCACTGACACTTGCAACCACATGCGGCAACCCCAGAGCAGCGTGTGTGGGAATGTGACGTTTGTGTTAGCATGCAATGGAGCAGCAGTCTATCCACGCCGGGAGAGGGAGTCTCTGATGAAGTACATTTTTGTTGAGGGCTGAGAAAGAAATATACAAACTCCGGACGTGTAGGTGGACTGGTGATGAGAGAAAGTGAGCACAGCCTTTTTAAACAAATCTTTAACTGTAAATGTGGAACAGTTTAAAGGCTCTGAAAAAAAAATGTTGGAAAATGTTCTCATGTTGGAAATAAATGCTGCATAAAGAATTCAGCTCATTTAAATTCACACCCTATTCCAGGTAAGTGTGCAATTCGTTTTCTGCATCCATCAGGATGAATATGGTCTTCTGAGAGGGTGCCTGACATGATAAATTAGCATTGAACTGCTAACACTTCGACATTTTGATAACAAGCTTGATGATAACATTTTGGCCAATACACAATCTAGCCTGGGGTAGGCACATTCCACAAACATCTTTTTCTTACTCCGCATGGGTGTGCTGTCTAAGTGACAACATCTGTTACAGTAGCATTTTTGAGTAACAATACCTGGAGAACAACTGGTACTGAGGGAAACAGGTGATAACACATGGAGTAAAAAATTACTAAGACTAGCTTCTAAGAGTTGGCCAAAAAATTTAAGATCAAGCTAAATTCTTGAAAGTGAAATTTGCAGCCAGCCACTAAGTCACATAAGGATGCTAGCACCAAACACTTTGGGGATATATCTAATATCCTGGCCAAGAGGAGCTTTAAAAGTAACAATGCTTTGCTAAATCAATCTCATAATATGGAAAAAAGATTCATTTTTGAGTAGAATCCACATATCCTGGCATTTTTTTCGTGACTCCTGTATGCCCAACACTTCTGTATCTTTCTGCTAAAACATCTCCAAGTATGTTCCTCCGAGAATGAATATATCAGTCAACGAAGCACGTGAAGCGAAGTCTGTGTTTGAGTCTGAAGATTCAATTTTGAGATTCATTGTATTTGTGCAAAATGTGGACTTCAGGTCACCTGCTGCTAAAAGAGTGTTTTTTCTGAGGGTGTCTGTGACACACTGATACAGAAAGGGTCATCATATGAATGTGGGAATTGATTAATGTAGTGACAAGACTGGCAGCAGTAAAGTGCAAAAAGTTTTTTCTTCCTTTGCAGTTTGATGACCAGAAAAGATAAGGTTACTTTGGTTTGAAGTTAGCTGAAAACATGTTGCTGTTGTTTTTACCCTCAGCCAGCCTCCAGAGACACATCCCATCTGACTGACTTAACAAAAACTGAGTGCTACAATGAGCCTCAGGAAGAAGCAAATATGCTTTATGGAGTCCAGCAAGCCTTCATTTCCTATAGAGAAACCTTAATTTTCTATTGTGAAACAATTACAGAGCCCATCCCAGCTGTAATTAGGAGAGGTGAATTATACCAGAATATCGGAGGGCAATTTAGAGACAGCAACACAAACAGCCATGCACATTCACTTCTACGGTCAATTTGGGGTAAACAGTTAAGCTAATATACAAGTTTTGCCAAAAGCCAGCAAAACCAAATAGCACCAAAGCTTTCAGATGCACAGTGTGCTCATCCCAGTCCAGACAGTTTTGCAGTCGCATCTGTTACCCACTCATGTAGAAATCAGATAAAACAGGGAAGCTGATCTAATGCTCTCGCGGGGTCTCTGCCTAATTAAGCAAGAAGAGGTGGACTTTAAAAGCCAGCAAGGTCAAATCAATGCTGATCTGTAGGACAGAGAGCCACAGACATCCCTCTCAAACACAGCATGTGACTATTTCCAGTTTAAATGTTTAATTTACAGTGGGAGTTTGTGTGTCAGACAAATTTGCAATCTAAAGAGGCAAAAGACTTGTAATCAGCATCAGGCCTAAACTACCTTGCAGTTTCAAAATGAACTTTCTGAAATTTTAAATCGTAAATATGGCAGAACTTTTATCACATGCTTTTATCCCCAGTTTTTTTTTATAAATCTGGCCTCCATTAATGGTAATCAATATGTTATTGACGGCTATTACCATTTTGCCCCACTTTGTGCAATGCCTCTGCACCCAACTGTTCCAGTAGCACTTGCACAGCCTGGTGATTACGGCCACATGCTAATGTAGATTTGGTGAAACTATGTTCACATTAAATTACGCCTCAGACTTTATTTTCAGCAACATTTAAAGCTCCTTGATCATGCTTCAGCTTCCCATGAGTACCTGTTATTAATAACGTTTTCATATTCAGGATTACGTTCGGTTTTAAGAAGGATGCTGTTCAGCTAAAAGCAAAGCCTTGAGTTCATGCAGCATCTGCTACAAGATTAGTTTCTCTTCCCACACATGTTGCAATTTGTGGATGGGTTCGGAGCTGTTCTCCATTTTTTAAGCAAACATCTCACTGAAACTCAGCAGCTTAGCAAAGCAAATTCCTTTTCAATGTCAATGGCACCATGTATCATTATGCAGGCTGAAACACAAAAAACAGACACAATACAATTTTTTGAAGAAGGGTCCCTTTAGAGTGGAGCTATTATAAGAAAAAAAGAAACATGGTAAATGCTGATCCTGAAAGTACAGCACCTGCTGTGCACAATTCCATTGCAATTTGAAATAGGCTGAAAAAAACGGAAAGCGTTTAAATCGAAGTAGCCACATTTAAAACTGACTGCAGAGAGAGGTAAAGGGAGGGAAAACTGACTTTTTGAGCACATTTGCAATATAATCTAGTTTTTTTAAGCTTAATCATGCTTAGGTTTTTAATTATTTTGATGTCCACTGCAGTTTCTGTAGTTATTCTCTGTACAGTCACTGTATGCATGTTTTAAAAATCTCTGTCATATTTGACAAACTTACAGGGGGCAACAGATAAAGGTTTTAATTCTCTGAAAAGGTTTTATTCAAACTGTGGATCAATAGAAAAGCATTGACACTTTGATTTATCATTTATTTCAGCATTTTTTGTCGAGTTATTTCTATTTTTTAAGTATTCTCAGTTGTTAATTCATGCACCATGTAAGTAGGAAGGAGGTAAAGGTATGTGAATAGTATAACTCCCTTTTCTAAAAAACCAAGCTGAGGGCACACAGTTGTGGGTTCTGACTTTAAGTCAGTTCAGGTTTCCCTCATCAGGAAGACAAACAGCGACAGCGGGAAATATCTTCAAGGGGAAAAAAATAAAAAAATTAAAGTAAATTTTGAGCCGGGTGTGAGGATGAGCACAAGGGTGTGGGACTGTGCTTTGACAGTTGGGAGGGAAAAGAGCTCAGACGTCGGTTTCCTGACAATGGTTATTACTTCCCTGGCTGAACACATGGCCTGATTCTCCTTCACAGTCAGTTAATGCTCACCATTTTGGATCAGGGCTGCATGTTCCTGTGATGAGGGATTGCCTGTAAGGAGTTTTTACATTACCTTTAAGAATCCAAGCCTAACCAGTGGGCCACATTTCCAGAAGATGACTGGACAGCAAATCTAATCCTCAGAGGGTGAGAGAAGCTTATGGACCATATCTCACCAGCCAATGAGGGGATATGAGCCTGCCGGTTATGATGCCTTGTCCAATCACATCCCATAGCGGAGGATCAAACGCAAATGAGGGAAAGTGGTGGGGGAATGCAGCAGTAAAGAAATAATACACCTTTGGGAACTATGTTAAGAAAGGTCTTTTTAATGTCCTGCAAAAAACATCCATCCATTTCTTATCATGCCGGCTTAATCCAATTCTGGGTCTTGGGGGACTGGAGCTTATCCCTTGTGCCTTTAGAGAACCAGGCCACGCCCTGGACCTGCTACCAGTCCAAAGTAGGACCACACAGAGACAAACAGGCACAAACACTCAGAATCACTCCTGGGGGTAATTTAGAGTGTCTAACCAACCTCACATGCAGGGTTTTGGACAGTGGAAGGAGGTCTGAGTACCTGGAGTGAACGCACGCAGACACAGAGAGGTCCCTGTTCCCCCAGGCACTCAAACTGGGTGCCTACTCTGGGGTGATGGTGCTAACCACCACACAACTTTGCAGAAACCAGAAATAAAAAGATATGTATATATTTTTTAGATTAATGTATCATTTGATGTACAAATGTACTTTTCCATTACCCCCTTTTTCTTGCTGTTCTTAGGTTACAGATTGCTAATGACAGATGACTGAGAGCAGTTGTTTGATGATTTAAGACAGAAAGAGATGCAATAAAACAGCATTTTATCCAACTACTAAAATAAGACAGTTTCCCAAGCAGAAAAGAATAAGTTTTTCCAAAGAGCTGCAGCAGCATGTTTTGGTGAAAATGTAAAAAAAAGAAAAAGAGGTCCCTCTAACTTTAGAAAGTGTAGAGTTTTCTGTTTGCTTTTACTGCCCTCCAGTGTCAGTTAAGTCACTGTGGCTGTGTGCTTCTCTACCATCTGCTTTCATAAATCAATGTGTCATCTGAAAGAGCTTTTGAAAAAGTCAGCATTCAGATAGACGCTCATCTGAAATCATTTTAAAAAATCCCACTGACACTCATTTATTCAGCTCAAGTGATAAAAGAAAATAAACCAATTTGTGTTTTAAACCTGTGATATCTAATTCAAACACAATTCTATTTATACAAGGTTTGATGGTACAAAATGACACTAGTGGACTTTGTCCTCACCTATAAACTGTTATCTCTCTGATTTCTTGCAAAGTAAATTTAAGAAAGCTCAGTTTTATTTTTGCAATGGGTGATCCGTCTGACTGGACAGTGTAACATTTTTTACATACAGACAAAACGGTTGGAACCATGTCAGAAGTTAGATCGGCAGACTAGATTAACCTGACGTCTTCTCTAATTGGGCCCTAAATCCTACTAACTGACATTAATGTGGAATAAAGGTTGAATAAAAGCATTGCATGACAGCAGTGGATGGTTATTGAAAATTGGAATGGAAACACACACAGTTACTGATATCTTAAGCTAACACTTTCTTGAATTCTAAGAAGAAGCGAGTCAACTTGTCTTTAATGCTGTTGTTAGTCTAACAACTATCAGTAGTATGAGGGAGAACAAAAACCCATGAGTTTACTTTATGGAGTCTGAGGAGTAATGTAGAAAAGAAAATGCTTGACAAAGCATATTTCTTTGGATGTATAATTGAATTCATTTGTGAAGTGGTGAAAATGGTTTAACTGTTGGTGTCCTCAGACTTGGAATGCTGTTGCAGTTTAAAGGTGCTGTCTCGGTAGCAAAAGGCAAAAAATTCTTTGCCAGGAAAATGTTGCATAAACAATAAAGACTTGACTGATGCACAAATTACATGATTTATTAAAGTTTTCCAAAAGCAACTTTAGGAAAGCAAACAGCTGAAGCAAAGCTCATTGACACGATCCAGAGTGACAAAAAAGACTGTTTTCGGCTGATTCTTTTGCCATTTGTCAGAACTTTTTAGCAACACATCAAATATAACCAGCACTGCATATAGCAATGGAGGGCTCTAATAGTGCTTTCAACCCAACAGATATTACACAGTGACATGGAAAGGTTGGCCGTTTTAAAATTAGCACAGTGGAAACATTCACAAAGAAATGGGTGGTGGTTAAAAAAAAACTACTTTGGCTGACAGAAAGCCCATTTGAGCTCATTTAACCTCTTTCAAGCAACGTATGGAAAGTCATTCACACAGCTGTTTGCGTAAACATACATAATTCTGGCCTCTTTTTGGATATCACATGCTTAATGTCGCAATCATTTTGATTAAAATGAACATAGATTTTTTCAAATTCAATTGTTTGTACACGTGCACATTTGTTGCTCAGAACAAAATACGCTCATGTGCTTCACATTTTTACTGAACCTTATCTGCCCCTGTTATTTCGACTAATTCTGGGAATGTGCCTCTGATAGCACAGAACATCTACTATCTCAGCTTCACTGACCTAGTTGCAACAGCTCTGGGGGTCTGGCTGCAAAAGAAGCAGCTCTCCTCAAATCAATATTTCACACAATCTGCACACTTACTGCAGTACACTGCATATATGTCTGGAGACCCAATGCAAACAGAACCAGGACCTATATCATTACACATTTGCTGCCAGAGAGATCAATTCGGAAAATGTATTCACAGTCAACTCAGCGCCTGTGCCTTTTTAAATCTACCCAGAGCTCAAGGTTGAGGTGATGTTTCAATTTAATTTAATGCGAAAAATGTATGCACGTGTTCTTGGAAGCTGTTATTACTGGTGTCTACAGTAATCTGTCTCTCTGCACTACACTGTAAAAAATGTATGTGAAATAACATTAATATGCTGTAAAATCATGACATCAAAATCTGTAACAAGAAGAAGTATGAATCGGTGTGTATTCCAAAGGAATTTATTGTAAAACACAAAACAATGACTCATTGTTCATTTTACAGTCAGTGTATGTTAAAAGGATCATATTTCTTTGAAGAATTCATACGTTACTGTACTATAAACATAAAAAAATGTAATTTAACTTTTTAAAGAACTGAAACTGAGACCTATAGGCTAGTAGGACAATAGTCATGGTCAAAAATATATATTTTTACACTAGATTGACAGCTCTCTATGTGTAAATCAATTCCCTATTTTTTATATCATATTATAATTATATTAAGGTTATAATACTATTCTATTAGGTATTTAGCGTTTTAAGTTTCAGTTTATACATTATGTGTTTAAATACACAGCCCAGAGGAGACATGGCGGGTAAAAAAAAAAGAGATTAACAAAAAGTAAGCTGAGTAATGTTATTCTATGTTATTGTTACCTCTACCACAAATGGTCTCTCATACTTGGGTTTGTGTATATGATATAAAAACAGAAAAAAAGGAATTTGTTTGGCCAGTCAGTCACAATGAAAGCTAAATGACTCACATACTCACAGGCTCTCCCTTTCAGCTGCAAGCCTCCGGTGTGATGGCACAAATTCTCTCTGATTGGCTTTGGTTTTGTTACATCCATGTGTGATCATGTTTTATTCTCTCAGAACTGTAGATCCCTTATCTCCCAAGCTGATCTCTCTTCAAGGACCCACTATTCATTTGATCTCTGGGTGGTGTATATTTTGGCACCATACACAATCATTTAAATTCTACATAGTAAGCGGAAAGATTTATTTTCATCTGACCTTATTAGCAGTATGATGTAAGTATTCTCAAGTCTATAGCACTAAGTGAGATAGAAAGGTTCAAAATGTTGGGCCTTCTGAAGGTATATCTTGTGAGATCAGTCATTTCTGTGGGCTCATGCATGCCAGTAGTGTGTCCTACTCTAACTGTTTTTTTCTGTATACTACCTTTGATGATGTTTCCATTGACCATTAAGCCAGCCAAAATCCCACTTGAATGCACGGTAACACATTGCTTGGAGCCTCTGATTGCATTCCTGTGTGTCTCATTGGAAAAATGTATGTATACTGGTGCCAAAGTACTTATTTTGCCCAATTGCATGAATCCTGGCTTTAGCTACATATTTCACTCTCATGTACAAGAAAGCTTTATATATTTTAACCACTAAATTCTCTAAAAAAAGTATTATGTGTTAAATAAATATTTACTAGTGTTGGTGATATTTTAAATCTTTCATGAGAAATGTTGACATTAAAGTTAAACCACAAGAGCAAAAAGGAATGAATTGCGTTGCATTTACACTCACACATGTCACCATATTAGTTTACATTCTGTTTAGGTATGCTTTGATTTTTGTTTGTTTTGAATTATGGAGTTCTAGACGTGTAGTAAGCACGGAAAGGTGGCCTTTTTATTATCGTTCATATCTTTGTCATTGAACATACTAACAACGGTCCACTAGATGGCAACCTTTACCCAAATAATGGGCTTCATTCAACCAAACCGTATTGGCCTCGCTGCCCGAGGACATCATTACACACTCAATAAAACAATAGTCAGTCATTTTCTCTGCTAAATTGATCCCACTGCTACACAACAATGGTGGTGTGACATTTTTTACTGCCGCATAAACAGCGGCACGTCTCGGGGTATGATATGTTCTTTGTAATTATCTTGTTGTTGTTGTGCTGTTGCATGACCAACCATCTGTTGACAGCATGTAGGACACTTGTTGGTCAGCGGCAGAGGTCAGCGGTGCCGTCCTCCGAGAGCATCTGAGCGGCTGTGATGGCACTGTCCTCGTATGTACCGGGGCTTGTGAAACACTCGTCTGGAGGGTACGAACACAGCGCACACTTGCCCAATCCGACAGTATTTGAGAACAGATATGAAAATGGACTATTCTGTTATTCGTGTCTATTCAAACACGGCAGAGATAAGATTGCGGCTGTTTACCTGGCAAGTTGAGAACACAGCGTTTCCTGCTCTGACCGACACAGAAGCACAACCACACTCCTGCACATGCAGCAGGGAATGCAGTACACGTTTCATGGGACATTCTAGGTTTATTTGCTGAACAAACACAACACTTTTGCCTCTTACTATTGCTTTCAATTAATCTCAAGAAGTGATGCAGATGTAAAGCCCGCAATTTGGACCATTTGCATTCATTTATCAAGAGATCACTCTGTACTTTAAGTGCTCATTTGGACTTTGCAGAAGCAACAGACAAAACAGTGACTCAATTTGAAGTCTGAGCATGGAAAATGTGTTGCAAGCAAACTCACATCTACTTTCCATCTCACAAATTAGCACTAGTGACTGCTTATCTTGGTTAAGTGTGTGTTCCTGCCGCCTCCTGCTCTCAGCCACTCCTTGGGTTGTCAGCACGAAAGGGTGGAGCTGACAGAGCCGCACATGTTTCAAGCATGCAGTGAAAAGTTCACTCCCTCTCTGTCAGTTTCCCTTTGCTACACTGAATGTGAGCACAGCTAAGCTGAGGAGGAGAAAAGGAGGGACCAGCGTCTGTAACCCTCTGTGCCTTTACCAATCAGAAGGGTTTCCCCTCCCCTCTCTGTCTCCCTCCCTCCCTTTCCGCCCCCTCTCTCTGTCTCTAGGTACGCCAACCCAAAGGAAAAAAAAAAAGCCCAGGGAAAAAAGTGATAAGCAGCAGGCAGCTTCTGGGTTTTGCTTTCAAGCGGACTCCTGCTGAATCGGTGCGAGGGAGTGTGTACATTTGTGTGTGATGCGTTCACTCTTTCTCCTGCCACTGTAGGAACACATTACAGCAGCGTCGGCCCCGAACAAAAGGCTAAACGCAGCAAAGCCACAGGAGGGGAAACTCAGGGATAGTTGCTGGCAGAGTGGCCCAGCGTGGCTGAACAGCTCAGGGAGGAACTCAGCCTGACATTTAGCCTCTCTGTCCCTGGTGTGGAGGCAGGACGGCACTCTACATTGACCAGGGCCCAGGGCAGAGCTGAGGAGCACACCCTTTTTTTTGACAGCTCGGTCTTTCACTTTCAGCCATTCAGTTTCTGTTATCCTGTACTGAAACTGCTGCACCTGCTCTGATTGTTCTTGCTCTTCGCACACCTTCCCTCCAAGATGTCAGATGATGACTGCCGCTCTCCGATCGGCCTGGACTGTTGCAGCTGCTGCTTGGACCTGGCCAATGGCTGCGATGACTCCCTGTCCAGCAGTCCATCTCAGGGCCTGGGCTCTACAGCGGGGCTTCCTGCAAGCCCGACCAGCCCCAGCGTCAGCCACTTCCGCCAGCTCCGCAACCAGCTGATGTACCAGAACCTGAATACAGACAAACTGAACAACATCATGAGGCAGGACTCCCTGGAGTCGGTGGTGAGGGACCCGTGCTTTCTGCTCAACGAGGGCATCTGCAACAGCAACATCGACCAGACCATGCTGTCCATTCTGCTCTTCTTCCACAGGTATGTCTTTTGTATGTTCACCAGACCTGTTTGGTACATGTTTAACTAAAGATTAAGGACCTTTCCTCATAATGTGAACTTAAATCATGGTGATTCCTAGTCTTTCTTGAACCTACTTTAATCGAATCAAAAGAGAAAACAAAGAATTTGCCTTGTTTAGATAAGCCATAAAATAAATATAGACCAAGCAGTTTGGTCTGATTTTGAAACAGGCTGATGCAAGTGTTTATGGCCATGGATTAAGTATAGACCAGAAAAGGGGGAGTTCACTTCGCTGGAATGAGATAAGAGTGTTTGAAAGCACCTCATGTGCTTCACAATGAAGTGTGGAAACAACAGTAGGATTTTACTGACACATTGTGAGGTTCAGCTGAGTCTCTGTTTATGGCTAGTAAAATAAGCACTGATTTTTATGTGCCGGTTCACACCCTGAAAACTGGGAGAGTGTTTTTCAGCAGCTTTTACACAAAAGTAAAACTGTCACATAGCAAGATCACACCGCTTTGCCAGCCATTTTCACTTTCTGGAGCCATTCTTATTTCCTCATGACATGAGCCTTAGTTTAAAAGAAATAAACACAATGAAAAAAAAAACAACCATGCCAGCGCCACTTTGCTGTTATGATTCAATTAAAATGATCTTTTGTTGCTTGAGGGTCAATTGACATTGGCTTCACTCCATCCCCGTCTGTGCCAAAACCTGTTGATAACACAGTGTCTGGCAGCTCACCTCGCAGTGTTTGTGCAGAGGGCTATGTTCTTTCACAAGGCTTCAGTCAGTTTGAGAGTTTGTTCAGCAGATTCTGTCAGATGACCTTAGCCTTAAATGAACTCTAACTGTCTTTGCACTCAATCACAGCTTTTTCAGATGATAATCTACCCAACTTTGTTCAAGTCCATATGGTATTTGGTTGAAAAGGGAAATGTCAAGTCGTATGGGGAAAAGCAACCCTCACTAAAACAGCATATATCAGCTGTCATTGTAAGAAAATTTTAAAATAAAGCCAAACTGTTGCTCCACTTTTACCAGTTCTGTTGTGTCCGAGAAGACACATTTTCTTCTTTTTTTTGTTAGAGTTACTTCCTTCAGATTATTTCCATCTGTTCATTCCCAAACAGTTGAACATGAACACAAGGGGAAGGATGCAGATGGCATTTGGTTATTTTTTTATCTGCTTTTTAAAAAAAAGAAATTCTACACATTAATCAGCAGCTCTGGAAATGCCCCTGAGTCAGCCAACACAAGCCTGAAGAGCAACAATAAAATGAGAAGAACTACATAAATACAGAAAGACAGAAAAAGAAAGAAAACAAAACAATCTAAGATTGTGAGAGAAATAGAAAACAAACATGATTTTAAAGAAGAACATGTCTCATGCTTATTCATAATAAATGAGATTTCCATCTGAAAACCAATCAATTTTGTCTACAATCTATACCAGGTGATTTATGATTTATATGTAGTCAATAAAATATCTTGTTAGTTATTTTAAATGATTCAATTATTGTTCTCATATGATGCTCTGGCCAAGAAGCATTATCAGTATTTTATCAGACATCTCAAGAAGCCAAGCTACCACGGAAAATCCAGACACGTTAAATTTTAACTAGTCTATGTGCTATAACAGGGTTCTTATCTCTTACTGTTATGATCTATATTGAGTACAGACTGTACCATGGGGGCTTAACAATTCACTGGGCTCTGCAACTGATTGGACTGATGACAGCAAATAAACTTTGGCATGGTTGAACTTGATTCTGTTGCTTTGGACCCGTAAAGTTTCACCCATATGCATGTGTGCATGAATTGTAGATACTATCTCACAAGTTGTACAGTCCAGAAACACTGACCTCTGTCTCAATAAAACATCACATATCGGCTGTTTGGAGAACATCTACACTGTCTTTATTTATCCATGAGTTCGATTGTGCAACGGCTGTTTAAATATTAATTGATTTTACGCCTTTTCAGGATGTGGTTGCTTCTATCGGAATTGTACAATTCATTAAACAAAGACTCTGCTTTTGACTTTTTTATGATTCTGAAGTTGTGCCATTACCACAACAGCAACAGTTGAAGAAACTTTGGCTTCACAACCACAAATCCAACTCCAGCCCCTGCTTAGTTTCTACACAAAGACCTTAAACATATGTCTCCTTGCAAAGAGTTCTATCGTTTGGGATAATACTTTCAACAAGCCTTTAAACTCCTCAGTTCAGCTCAGCTATTTTTCACTGCATTGCATAAGAAGGCTACTAATTATTCTCCTGCTATGTAACTCTGAATGAGTCATTTCTAGAAATTACATGTTTATGTGTTTTTTGCAAAGCAAGACTTTTTTCTGGAATGGGTATACAATTGCACGGAAAACTCCTTAAAAAAATAAAATAAAATTCTGAATTTAAATAGTTATTCAACAAAATTCAGTTACTGACTTTATATTTGTACTTTAATATATTATTCAATCACTTGTTGCCACATTAAAACCAACACTTCCATATATCAGAAATAAAGAACAGTAAGTACATAAGCCGATATTTGTTTAGTAATCGGCTGCGAGGAGCCACTGACCATTGAAGCCATACATCTTTCTGTGCCAGATCAGCTGTTTACCTAATAGGCAACAGAGCCCTTAGTAAGGCGTTTTTGTCCCTGAACATTTACCTTTGAAAGGGGAATCACAAACATGGATGATATGTCTCTTTTAACCAAAAAGTCAAATGGACTCATAGTCTTATCCTGTCAGATCCAAAAGTTTGCAAATGTTCATGCATTTTGCAAGTACTACCTTTAGGGAAGTCTGGCCTCCGATGAAAGCCTGGCTGAGGTGTAAGAGGTGACCTCACACCAGGTGGTTAGTCTGCCCAGAAGCTATTTTTCTTATTTGCCACTTGTTAACATAATAAAATGCTTAGCAGAGCGTGTTGCAGTGGAAGCTAGTTGAACGATTCAGGAGTGAAGGAAAAACTCTGGGGGGAGAATTTGAAGTCTGATTCCACGTCTGAAAGGCCTGAGGTGGAAATGTGATGGTTCACTTTGAGGCTTTTTCAGTTGGCTGGAACAAAAAGGGCACATATACACACTGTAACCACAGGTGTTCAGTCTGGACTTAGCAGCCACTACTTTTACCATGAGCAGGGGTGAAGAGGGGTTAAGAACCAGAAGTGATCACACAGACATTCATCAAAGAGACTGCAGGTCAGTGAACAGTCCGTCAGGAAGCTGTCAAAACACAAAGAAGTAGAAACTTCTAAAAAACATCACAGTATAGAACACATGACAGTGCCAAAGACTTTGGAAATCAGTTGTTCTTTTGTGAATATGACAGTGAGTCAGCACTGAGGAGCTTCAAATTCAGTAAGGTAAGGAGTGGAAATGTCAAATACATATGATAACGTCTCCTGGTGAGCAGAGCAGGCAAGAGGATGTACGGCTTGTGTAAGATTGAAACTTAGATCTCATGGTTCTGGTCTGTTGACCAAAAAAAAGAGAATTTTCTGGCTTGGTTGGGAAAGGCTGTGATACAATTACAGTAAATTTGGTCCGAAAGGATTGAAGGACGACAGGCACTAAATTGGGCTTTTATATAATTACTGACTCTCAACTTCATCTACAATTTTGTAGACCTTATGACCTGGACCTTAGTATATGCATTTTGTCATGGTCTAGCTGACTTCTGAACATAACAGACCTCTCACTGGTCTTTGGAGAAACGATCCTAGAACTTTAAGGCTTTAAAGCCCTACTGATCCAAATAGAAAGTCCACAGTTTTGAAGTCAAGGACTACATTTAGTGAAAATGTAACATACAATTGCCATCTATAATCAGTCAAAAAGTCTATACAAATAAATACCAATCCTGAACAATACAACAACCATACAGAAACCCAAGTATGTTTATGAAATCTTTGGTGAAGGTTTGGTCCCAAAGAAAGGTCTTATTTTAGCACTCTGCAAAATTTGTGTATTTTAATGCAAGAACATCAATGCGTTAAAGGTTTTGACAGTACAATAACAAGTAAATAGCTTCTATGCCCATTCATTTAACGTCTATAAAGGTCAATACTGAAAAGTCTCTTATCTGAGACATTACAGCTGAATAGAGTTCTTGTGCCTGCTCTGGTCATTGAGGGCAAATAATTTGCATAGAGAGCGACACACACTTTTGAAGAACTCCCCCTGATAACAGTTTAATCTCAGGCTCTGCATGCTTCTATTGTGCACTCAGTCTGCTTTTCAAAACATTTCTGTTCATATGTAGGTTTCTATAATACATACATATCTGCATTTAAAATAGTTTAGGGTCTTGACAGGAGGACCTTATATTCAGGATCATATTTGAACTTTTCTATATGCCAAGTCAACTGTTATTTATGTACCTCATAATAAATAGCATTATTTTGTCTTTAGGGGCATGCAGTATGTAACATTAGGAAACAATTACATCTGCCTATTGACTCTTGCAGCTGGTTGTTCTGCATTATCGCAAGTGTACAGTTGAGTCGGGACTGTGTTTGCCGGCTCAATTTAATGTAATGAAAAAGTTATTTCCAGAGACAAAATCCCGCTCATCACAAAGGGTTCAATTATATTACAAGTTGCAACAGGCACAAAGGAAAAAACCTATTGCATTGATGTTAAGACTCATATGTTAAATCTCAGGGCCAAAGAGAAACTCTCATGAAAGCTAAGTGCAATTTAAAGTCCCACAAATACTCACTACAGTAAGAAGGGGGGATATTCCACAACCCCAACATTGACCACATAAAAGACTAATAAATGCAATACATTGGCCCTGACCACAAAACTTTCCCAATAACACTTTTTTAAATCCATGCATCTGTTTTGAACAAGACAAACCACAAAACAAGTGAGTTGACAATCTCCCATAAAACAGAAAAAGACTTGGAGTGCACTCTAAATTCATAAACTTTATGTGGTAAGGGTAGAACAAAGGACTTGTTTCCATTTGATCAATTCAACTTAAATTATTTTTCACCAGTCAAATTTTAAAGATAACTGCAACCTGCGGACTTGAAATTGTGTGTTTTATAAATGAAGCATTTCGAAAATATTCACTCACATAAGGTTATGGGTTGAAATAAAAACACACTTGGCAATACGTTTTCATCAATTATTCCAAGTCGGCAGGCAGACGCCTACACAATGAGGTCCCATAAGGTTTAACATGGTTTAAAAATGAGAGACATTATTGGTCCAGTTAGAAACCATGTCGTATGAGTAGTTATGAGTAAGACAGTGTGCTGACATAAGATAAACGATTAAATACATAAAAGAATTTAGAGAAAATGGTCAGCACAAGCAGCTTTCTTGTTTCAGTATCATGAAAATATAAATCTTTAATTTTATAATAGAGAGATCATGCTAAATAAGGATGAGCAGTAATGGCCTTTTAATGGACTTCAACATTCCTTTTTGTTGTTGTGTTTGTGTTAATGGAGTGTCCTTGGTATTATGCCAGAAGATAGAGAAACGCCTCAGAGGTTAGTGTCCCACTGTTGTGTACATGTGACACGAGTGAATACTTTTCAGCGCTCTAAATCTGTTGATTATGAAATGATGCTACTTCACTTCTGATTTATTTCCTTCACTTGCACAAACACTGACTATAAATGCTATTTTTATGACCAACCTAAGGAACTGCATGTGCCAACTTAAGAGATCCACAGCCACACCCGGAGCAGCAGCCTCGCCTCCACTGAACAACCTCTTTTGAAAGGGCACAATGTGGAAAGACAAAGATTTTACTTTTCAACACAAAAAAGATTTTGTGCAAACCATATATCTCGTTCATGTTTTTTTGTGAACTCTGCTTATATACACATCAATGAGAAACTAAATAAATAAATCGATAAACACCACTATTAAATCTACATAAAATGTTGTACTTGGACACATGCTCCTTCATTATGGACTCAAGTCCTCCTCCCTCTTTGATTTTATATGATCAGAATCGTCATCTCAATGGCATGAATATCTATCCATCCGTGATTTCAACATCTATTACGTATTACATACTGGCTGAGTTTTGAGGCTGCTCTCAAAACTGATGCTTCACATTTTCCAGTGAAGTGAAGACAGCACAAATGCACCTACGCGTGCACACAACACAGAGGTGACCCTTAGTATTATGCTGCTGTTGACACATCACACAGCAAAATCCATCTAAGCTCTTTTGTTCCGCGTGACAGAGTCCAGACACAGTATGTACCAGAGATGGATTAGAAATCTATAAGTAACACATGTTAGTCATCCAAGTCAATTCCTCAAGATCAGAGTGTGCAGAAAAACTCTTTAAGGTTTATTAAGAGGAGTTGGTGATGCCTACTTTCCAAACCTACAGGATTAAATACATGGAAAAGAAATGAGAAAAAATGGCTGTAGCTCCTGTGCTCTGCCTGGCCAGCTCCTGCTGGGTAACCAGCTTCAAAACACACCTGGTTCTCAAGGGTACGCTAAAGGAAGCTAATCATCACTACACAGGTTACGATAAATGCAATAACAAGAATAATATACACATTATTTTCTTCACTATTGGAGAAATATTTACATATATCAGATATATTACCACATTTCTCTGAGTTCTTACACACACAAAGCTGTAGTACAGCATCTTTTTCTAATTCAGAACGTCCTGCAACTCTCATTCTGTGAATAGGGTTAGCATTTTCTAGTCTAAGCCCTAAAGATTTGCTCCCTCAAACTTTCTTTGATGATTATGATGATATATAGGATCATTAGGAATTTTGTTAACAAATAAAATTAAATTATAAGAATGTCTTCCACCCCCCCCTTTTCTTTCTTTGAATTGTAATATTGTAATGCATTAGTTGTATTTAGTCTTATGTCTCTGAGTGGTTATTTTGACATTGTTTTGAGCACAGCTAATAAAATGAGAGGCGTCTAAAATTATGCCATCACTTTTTATTAGTAGGGAAATGGTTACTAGTAATGCATCTTATTATTTTGCTTCTTGAAATTTCTGGGTCTCCTTGCGCAAACACCCTTTGATGAAACGGTGGTCATGGTTGTCATGTGTTGCAATTTCTTTTGAAATCCCATTAGGTCCAGCTTTGCTGCATACACTTGACTTCATAAAATGTGGAAGGATTCCTGCAGAAAGACTAAATGTTAACTGGAGTCCTTATTCATAAATGCAAAGACACGTTTGATCATTTTACAACCGTATACGTCGTCAACTGTAAAGAAAGCATTATAGATAACAATGATTCCTCATCTCCTTCAAAACAGTGAAACTGTACCATCAGCATGTGAAAAAGCCTTTTCTTCTGTCGCACTTGATGAGAAAGTCTTTTTCCTGGCCTCACTTATTTGCTATATCTCTATTTCCCCTATCCCTGTTTTATTTCCTTTGCCTTTTAAAAGAATAGTCCAGCTCTCCATCAAAGTCCTAGTTGGCAGTTGTGGGAATTATCTAAGTGTGTTGAAGGGAGTGGTGATGTGAAGGGGTGGAGTGACCATGGCTTGTTCCCCCTGTCTTATCTTTCTGGACCATGACTACGGCGCCCAATTAGATAATAAGGAAGCCTGTCAACACACACTCCTCCACATGCAACCCACGCTCGACAGTGAGTGACAGCATCACACAAAGTCAATTATTAGACTATTTAAAATAAATTAATGTTGTGTAATGATTTTAAGGACCGCTGTTGCATTAGATTGTAAAGTCATAAAGAGGACCTGCTGTATCATGCGCTTATCTGGCGATAGAAAATATCAGTCTCAGTGTCGCAGATTCAGAGAGCCTGTTACGGCACAGGCTGCTGAGGACAGTAAACTGCTCACCGTGTCTCATTTAGATAAGCATGGGGATCCCTGTCTTTTCTAACTCTGCATTAGGTGTGGAAAAGTGCTGACCCTGACCAGGTTAATGGTTTTTACCACATCTATGGGGATCACGTCATAATGCTGCTGGTATGACTACAGAGGACTGCATGTGTATCCAAATGAAGATGAACTGTATAAATGACTTGTTTTTTTTAAATACTGGCACAAACTTATTATTTTTTTTGCATGAAGGTTCCTTAGATTATTGGCACACACAGTGCTTTATTTCAGATTCATTTTGATGCTTGTTCCATCTGTTTTCCGTGGATGTCTGTCTCATAATCCTGAGTGTTTTCATCCCACACTGTGTAGTTTTTTTCTAACCACAATAGTCATCTAGACAATGCCCCCAGACTGAGCTTTTGTGGAGCAGGTCTGAGCCAGACCTATCATTAGCCTATCTTACTCTCCTGAGGCTCTATTCAGGGGCAGGTTGGGTACATAATGTACCCTGAGTGCACACACACACACACACGGGGAAAAAAGGAAAGGAATAACAAATTAATGCAGCATCATTAGGATACACATCAAAAACTTATCTCAGCTCAAAACATGATTAGTGAAAAAAAGAATCTCCCACACACCACTTATGCAAAATTATGACATTATCCTGTAGCCTGGGAAGCCCGGTGTGGCTATTAAGACACATCTTTTATTGAAGCAAGAATGATGCTGCAACCAATTACTTGGAAATACATCTCGAGTTTTTGGGAAAGAGATTGAGCAGATCTTGAACCTGTGCCCTACAGAACACTTACAACACTGAATCCAATCGTGTTTTCTATTTTTGAACTGGGATGTTTGCGATTTGGTAACACTGCTTTCGGACCAAACTCCTGTGTTAGTAAACAGCTTCCAGTTCTTTGGGTGGGGATGTAATTTAAGGGCCCTAAGGTTTCGAAACATGACTTGCTTTTCGTGCTTAGGACCAAACTGTACTGCCAAAGTCAGTACAGTTTTATTAAGAAGTGTAACATTATTTTGAGCGTGAGGGCCATGTCAAACTGAGTAATCCTCCATTAAGTTGAGAAAGCATTAATGTTGTTTTTGCACGTGAAGCTGTTATGTCACGCAGGTATTTAAAAGTACACGTAAACAGTGGTTACTTATAATTCCTACATTCAAACAGCACCCCACCTCACTTCTGGGAAGTACTCCGATATGCTGTCATGAGGCATTGCTTAATGAAGCTGAGGCCTTTGCACAAGACGTTGAAAATGTGAGAAAAGAAGTAACGTGTTCACCTGTGTGAAACTACGACAACTTGAGAGGAGAACACATTAGGCAACGGGGTCTGTGGTGTGACATGTTTCATTTATAAGGGGTAATAATGTAGTTTGATTTTCCCAATCGAGAGTGGGGTTTTTTTACCCCAAGATGGCAAAAGCAATACTTTGAATCAGGTGAAGGTAATATAACTGACAATGTCAATTAGGGTTACAGTGTGCATGCTCTAAACACCAGCTTAAAAATCCCTCAGACCATCCAACAACTTTAGCTGACTTAATGACTTCAGCTTCCTGTTTATCGCTGGTGCGTTGACTTTTCCAGAATCTCTCAGGCTCTAGGTGTTCACCCCCACTTGAACATGGATTTTTAAGAAAGAAAGACTGACCAGAGTAAATGAAAAGGAACAAAAATGCCAACACAAGAGTTCCAGTGTTGTTTCTTTTAGTTCTGTTTCTTTCTGATGCATCATGATGACAGTGCAGTTGTCACTGGGAATTTTGTGCGTGCTGCTGTTGCGGCTCAAATCAAGTCTGCTCTAATTGCAATAAATTGGACTTATAAAAAAGGATAAGCATTCTGTACGCGCAGCCCGTTGGACCTGCTGGCAAAGGAAGGAGCCAGGCTCCTTTTTCCTTTTTCTCACTCCGGATGGCTTCCTGGCAGACAGGACGCTTAGAGAGCAAGAGAGAAATGAAAGTATTTGCCAAGTTTCAGTTAGTATGTGATTGTTTCTGGCTGTTCAGCAGTGGAGAGAAAGAAAGGATGACAAAGAGAGAGATAGAATGAGAAAGAGAGAGAGACCAGCCAACTCAAATGAGCAAAAATAACAAGATGCATCCTGTCCAAAACCTCACTTCTGCCTTTGTGTCACGGTATTTGAAAGAGGCAGCCATACAATGGAGCACTTGCCTGCTGAATCTGTGCCCCCTCGACCCACCATCGTACCACCAGTTTCAGTTTCAATAAGCACCAGTGACATTTAATGATCTCCTCATGCATTCTTTCCAGTAAAGTGTCGTGGAGATGAGGGCTGGAGAGATTCATGGTCATGTTTGCATACTTTTGTTTACACAAACTGGGATCAGGCCATACAAGCTTCCACAGTAAAATAGTTCCAGTGCGGCGAGGCTGGGGTGAAGACGCAGGGAGACTGAGAAGAAGTGGAGGGACAAACTTTATTGACCACTCTTCATCCCTTTTTTCCTAAGAATTCCTCCTGAACATATACACTGCACAGCAAGTGTGGACACAGATTCCAACAAGGCTGCCATCCACATCCCTGACACAGGTCTTTCAGGGGCCAAGAATGCACACAAAGACCTATTTATTTCCACTCTCAAAGCAAGATGCCACATAAGGGGAAGTGGAGCCTCCGAGTGTACGAGACAGAAGGGAATTTATGTAACATTTGGGGTCACAACCTTTCAGTACTTCTGAGCAGAAAGTGTAGAATTTGCTGGAGGTTAGGGAGTTGTCTTGCATCGGTAGGGGCGTCCTTCGCTGAGGAAAAGCTTGAGCAAAACAGGAAGACAAACATCTCTCACCCCTCTTCACTTACGCTGTAAAGTCACAGTCGTGCACGGAACACAGGTCACCCTCCATGTGACCAGGCAACTTATTTCCTGGCAGGGATTGGAAACAAACATTTAGGAGAGGAACCAGTAAAGAAAAGAAAATGCTAAATGCGCATTAGTAGTTCATGCAGGTGAAGTTGAGCATACCGAATTCAACAGGAAATCACAGTCATCTGGCGGAGGAGTCCATACTCTGCCCCTCATTCACCATCACGGCCATTTCCATCTGTCAGTTCCACAGTTACTCTGCCTGACCTTTGGGTGTATACTGATCCATCATCCTCAGGCTTGTTTAGCTTAATCTAAGCATTGCTGTTCTGCAAGCCACCCTGACATGCCAGGTCATGGTGTGGGAGGGAACGGCACACGGAGAAAGCTGTTACAAAACTTCGCCTTTTGCGCTGAGCGTTGACGAGTTATCAAAATTCTTGTGTCAGAGTGGTGAAATAAAACAAACGTTGCAGCTTGCTTTACATACATCAACATGAAGATTCAGTGTAGGCTTGGGAAATAAATCACTGGATGGCATGCAAAACAGATAGAAGAGACATCCGTACAAGAGAAGCAGATTTAAAGCTGATTCAAAGTGCAACAAGCAGGTTAACAACAAGTCTTACACCACAAGTGACTTGTGATGTAAGAATATGGGAGAGTTAGCCTTGTATATAGTGGTGTTATTTGTACTAGAAATATATCAAGGAGTTTCCACAGCTTGAAAAGACAAACTTTGGTAGTGATGTGGCAACAGGGCTACAAGGCAACCTGTAGAACCAGCTTAAAACTTGATTTGATGGAAGAATTTGATAGTAAATATATAAAATATCTAAATACATTTGAACATGTGAGAAAATAGCTTCATCCTATGTCCTTATCTCTCCCTGATATAGTGCATCCCTCTGAGTTACACTTTCTCCCTTTATTTGGAAAAAAAAACAGATTAACATGCTGCCCGACAATCGTGATGAAAAGCTAAAAAGGACCTAACTTTTTACAAATTACAAAAATGAATAAATAAATAAAAACAGAAATCCCATGATGACTGACACTGTGTTGAATGTGGAAGCGAAGGCCACTGATAAGCACAATTAGAAGCATTTCTCCATTTTATCAAATCTATGGCTCTCCAAAACACACACAAGGTTGATGACTCTTATTCTTTCTAAATAACCTGCCGGTTGCACTTCACATCTGACCTTCAGTGTGTTTGTGTGCGCTTTCCGGAGTGCATGTTGCAGTAAGAGCGTTGTCATTATTAAGAACAATATTGTTGTTGTTAAACAGAAGAATCAGAGTGCGCCTGAATTTGTATTGTACAACTGGATCGGTCAGCCAAAAATGAAAAGCACTTACTTCTTATTTCTGCCTTTCATTTAGCCTATCAGCTGCCTTGTGTTGAAGCTGATTATTGTACTTGTCAAGTGAAAAGGATAAATAAAAAGAAAAACCTTAAACGTTAAAATGTTTTTTTAATTGAATGTTTTGAAATAACACAAGCTTGGTAGTTGGGGGAGAAATCACACACTGCTTCGTATCTAGTTTGCAGTCACTTTCATGAATGATGAGGGTTATTTAAGTCACAGTGACTAATGGGTGACCTGTGTTCTGACACACCAAGCATGAATGATCTGTAGGTGTTCTACAATGGTCAAGTGCTCTCTGGACTGTCCTGTTCCAGCCAGGAGTTACATAACAAAAAGGCAGACACACACAGCAGTGGACATATGGGCTAAACACGACCATTCCTTCCATTCTTTTCTCATGGTTTTGTCAGCTGAGTCTCCAAATTGAATGAGTGCATTGTTATCTGATCCATTTTTTGTTTTTTCTGCTCAAAATACATTGGTGTGTTTTTAGTTGATATGATGCAGACGTGTTTCCAGTTTTCTTTTTGTTTGTGGGCTCACTTCCGAGGCCTCCGCGGGGGAAAGGATGCTATTGTAGCTCATATCAATGGGAAATTTAGAGAAACACCCTGATAAAAAAACAGAGTTTCTACATCTTGTTCTATGATAACCAGGCAGGATATATAAAAACACACACAAAAAACTGAAAGACAAGCAAGATACTTCCTTCTATTCATGTTCAGATGAGCTCTCCAGAAAGAGACACCCGATTCATACCTGCTACTGTAGAACTTGTTCTCTGAGTGTTTTCCTTGAAATATTAAGGGGCAATAATATAGGCCATCTCACTTTGAACACAGTCTCTAGAGCAGCTTTGCTGGGGAATTTCTTTAGGGCATTTTACCCCTGTGCTTCTCCAATTAACATTTTTACCTGAGGAAAAACTTTGAACGACTTCTTTTCTACCTTTTGGTAATGTACCTTTTGAACACATATCAATACAATCTTGTTGCTGCCGCTGCTGATTTTTAAAAAATATTTTTGATCCTCTTAAAAGGTAAAAGCTATTTTCATTTATTCTTTATTGAATAATGTTTTTTTTATGTCTTTTCCAATTATGTCCTATAAAAGCTCTTGGCCTACAGTGAGAGAATGGGGAGTCTGTGGGACCTGTTTTTTCAAACACATTGAGACGTGCAGCAGGACAGATTAAAGACTTAGATTCCTCTTATCATCCCGATCTCATGATAAGAGGCTAACAAGTTCTGCAGATGTCTGCACTGTTATTCCGCAACAGCCTCGTGAACAAACTCTGGGATGTATCATCTTATAAACTCAGCTGAGGTTTTGATCTTGCACAACCTATGTGTTATTGTTCATATTCTTCATGCTATTTTGTATCCAAATGGCAATACGTAGCAGTGTAAAGGGCTGAGAAGTGTTTGAGTCCTGGAACAGTGCATCTGCAGGGATAGGTTTCAAAATATATGTGTGGTGGTGTGTTTCACCAATAACTAGAATAACAGATCACGTTTTAGTTTTTTGTTTTTGCTCTTTTTGCTGATTTTGCAAACTCTGTAGGGAGTTTGCAAAAGTGATTTCTTTTTTTAATCAATTAGACTTCATATATTTGTTTTGTCAGGGGTTTATCTCCCTCCTTAACACACCCGCATGCTCCACCACCAAACTCAAGGTAACTATGTTTTTTGATAGTTTACCTAAAGAACTGGGAGTACAGCCAAAACCTCCTATCAGAGGAAACACTGCCTAACAACAGCTGTGAAAGCCCTCCTCTCCCTCCCTCCCCTTTTCTCCTCCTCTCCTTTTTCTCTTCCTCGTTTTTGCATTTTCCTGTTTTGGTGTTTGGTTGCTTTTACCCAGACTTTGATACAAAGCAATGGGCTGTCCTCACATGGCAGACAAAGACTGTCTGCTGATCCGAACTGTGATGGAAGGTGATACAGTGAATTGTTATTTTTCGGGCAAAACAAGGCCAAATGACAGTAGAAATTAAAATGAGGATTAGATAATAAAATGTATATTGTGAACCCCCTTTACAGTGACACAATGTTCTGCAATTACAGGAAATAACAGCTCAAAATGTGCTTCAATATGAGGAAACGAGCATATCTTGCAGCACTTCTCTGCAATCCATGGGTGTGTTAAGAAAGTCTTAACATAAGTCATATCTAACAGACTTTTATACACACGCAAGTTCGTGCATATGGGTGCATCATAGGTTTAACTATCAGAAGTGGTTACTTCTACCCAGCCTACAAAAGAAAAGATCTTCAAGTAGTTACATGCTTTTAATTAAATAAAAAAAAAAGATTGGCTTTTCTGGCTTTTTTTCATTCAATGTTTCTTCTAAGAAGGCAGGGCATGACCGGGCAGCATCGCTGTGTGTTCACCTTTGTGCTGGAACACATCCCAGACATGGTACACTTGCAGAGTAAACACAAATATCTAAGTTCATTGGGCACAAGGCTGACGTTTCACCATAACCCCTCCAACCTTGTGTCCTTATGTTTCCCACAGTTGCTTAAAAAAAAAAACACAGACCTGTATCAAAGTTCGTGTCTTCTTGTAATGAAACAGCGGCACCTGTGCCAAAAATAGGCCAGTGTGTGCCAGACAACACCTAGAAATATGACGAGACAGGTCACAGACAGGATAATTATCTGGAGGCAAAGTCAGGGTTAGGCCTTTCTGAAGCATGCCAGTCAGAGAGGATTTACTGCTCAGAGACTGTGTGCAGGGACAGGAATAATAATAGGCTTTAAAGGAGGAGGTGTGCAGTGCAGACAGAGAGAGAGAGAGACAAGGGGAGGAGCGAGACAAACCCAACAAATGAGCTGGAAAACAAGAGACAGCAGGACAAAGGACTGTGCACAAGGTGGCAGACGAGGTGCAGCAGTTGACAAGCAGAGTAGACCGGATTTTTGCAAATATAAGCCTCACTTATAAAATACAATTGCAAGGAAAACACGGGCATACATTTTTTAAGGTGTGTTTGCTTTGTGTGGGTCATCCTGCACCATGCAGGTATCCTGACATTCTTGGTTACCACTCCGTAATTGTCACTTATAACAATCTCAGCACTTAAAAATGACAGCAGGTTTAATATAGGCTTGAAATCAAGGATACTGACTTGGTTAAATGAGCGTGTGAACGTATTCACGAGTCGTGCATAATCGCAGGAACCTATGAAATACATGAATTCGTTTCAGTTCCCCAAATCACAGTTCACAGATTATAGTTCCTTAAAAATAGTTTAACTGACCCTAGTTTCCTTTGTGATTCATGGGTTTATTTACTGTAACAAACAGAGAATGGCAGAAGCAAAGCCTCTAACACTCAACCATCACTTTCAGATCATTATAAGCAGTGATTGTCAGAGGGGTCACAGAATTTTATCGATTTATTCAACTGACTATATGGATCTGGTTTTCTAACACAGTATTTAAATGGATGGATGAAGTGGGAGATGGTTCATTTGACATGTTAAAAAATCTTAACCAACATCCTGGTATATATGATATATTTTTTGTACATTAAGTGCTTCAATAAGAAAGCTTATGCTGGTATTTTGCTGTGCTGTATTCTGTCTTGTTGTAACAGGGTTATGATTGAGTAAAGTCTCAGCCTTTGACCTTTGCTGACCTCAGTAAGTGTCCTCTTGTCTTTCTTGTCATCTTCCCTGGATTGCTTTGTTTGCTCTCCACATTGCAGTATTGTGTCCTGCACCTTATACTTGCCTTCTTTATTACCAAAATATTGTATTTCTTGCCACGTCAGCATAAAGCGGAGACACTGCCACGCTGGTGGGAATGTCCTACAGCAGTGCTTGATTTCTGTTTAAGTTTTAACACAAAGATAAATTGGCAGCTTACCTGCTTCCAAACACTGCTTACGTGAGCAAATCTGCCCATGTTCCAAACAATAAAGGGCTCTTACGCACATTTTCTTGCTTTGAAGCCAGATCTGATAAGAAATTTTGCGTCAGCTACAGCTTTCATTCCGACAGATTCCAAGCGTGGCAGTCTTCTCTCGCGTGTCCTTTCATCCCACTGTTTAGTGTGAGAATGGCTTTTTCAGAATCATTGCTGATCTTTACTTAGAGCATCGCTAATCTTTATTACTCCAGGGGCATTTGAACAGGAGTGAAAAGAGCTCTGTATTCAGGAGAATGCCTAGATGGCAATGATCTCCATGTCAGTGTCTTAATAGTGTAAGCAGTTGGCTGTCAAACACATAGAGACAATCAGAGAGTTTGGTATATCTGCCTGAATGTGCCAGCTAGCGTCCAAATGTGACGTTGTGTGCGTCTGAATACGCACGTCCATTTCTGTCTTTTCCCGTACATCCGTGTGTGCATGGTACAGTGGTAAGAATCTGTTTTTGTCGTCCTTGCCTGAATGCACACCTCACTTGCACTGGAGTATGACCGACTGGTGTACCTGGACAAAGTATACGTGCAGAACAGATCCAAGAGTGTTCCCTGTGTCATAACTGAACTTTGGACCCCGTCTGTACATGCTGAAGGCGAGCCTGTTTAGCCTACATTGTTTACCTGAACTTTAAATGATTGTCACAGTGAATTGTGTTTAGTTTCTCCTCTGTGCAGCTCAGGAACCAAGAAAATGCCATCTTAAGACAATTTGTACCGTGTGCTCTGAATGATTCCAAGTTCAAGAGTCTCTTGAAGTGGAAGCATTTCCTGTTTGTTTCTTGAGGGTGAGCTCGAGCACAAACAATCACTTGCTATAAAATGATTAACTTTAAAGGAGGTGCACTATTTGTTGAAATAAAATAAAAATAAAAAAACAGGTTGAAGCTTTTACCGAGAAACACCACTGGTTTTTCCCCTCAAATACAGTAAGTAATAGCCACAATATCAATGGTATATTTTCCACAACCTATCCTGAAGCTGCTAGAAAAATTTGATCTCGTTTTGCATTCTGTGAGGTGTTTTTAACCAAGTGGAAATAAGTATCAATTTTCAATAGCCATCTCACTGATTGGAATACAACAGATAGAGTTGAATAGATGCATTAAAAACTAATAATGCTGTCCGTAAAACTTTAAACTATTAATTTTTTTTCTTACACTATAGTTAGAATATCAGCTAAATATGAAAAAGTATTAAGATTTCGTAGAAATACGCAGATATTGGTCAAAAGAGGTATCATCAGACAACACATAATCTTGTCAGGAGAGATAAGCATTCTCAAAACAGCAACTGTTGCTTTGCTTCTTGTTGTACAAAATGTTAAAACATGATTAGCTTTGCTGATAATCTGGTCTGATATTTCACTCTTTCTCCTGATAGAGACAGA
The DNA here is from genome assembly GCA_013363375.1 of Menidia beryllina. Classification (NCBI taxonomy): domain Eukaryota; kingdom Metazoa; phylum Chordata; class Actinopteri; order Atheriniformes; family Atherinopsidae; genus Menidia; species Menidia beryllina. The sequence goes on along the minus strand of JABUIW010000031.1, from coordinate 1,412,819 downwards.
GCTCCTTTCAGCCAAAGATTCAAATGCGATCGTTCTCCTTTTAAGACTTAGTGCAACAGGGGCTGGCACATCTGGTCCCGTCCCCTTCTGTCTCAGGCTGTTCTCTGTCGGTGGGGGATTCTCACCATGCCGACAGGCTGAGGAAATATTGTGGACACCGAGTTCTCACAGACCTCAGCTCTCTGCCCTGTTTGCGTGTGATCCACACTGCTCCTCAGTGGGATAGCATAGACCTATTACCCCTGTGATTTTCAAGCTCATGAGGGACGGTTTTAATCCTGACTCTTACTTAAAAGGAAGAGTTACATGATGTGAACAGACTTCAGATCAGCGTTGAATTGTGTCAGATTGTCCTTTATTACAATTTCAATGCTTGGTAAGATTTATGAACATACAGTATTTACATTTCAAGGCAGCATAGCTTAATGTCCTGCTGCAAAGACTTTGTTTCTGTAGGAGACAGCCATGGATCTCAGCAGAGTTGCTCCTGGTTGAAACACAAACAATTGTCATGACTTTTGAAGTGGCAATAAAAGATTTGCAGAGTCCATACAAATGAAGAAATGAAGTACAGTGCAAATGCAAAGCATTAAGATCTTTTCAAAAAATCTATTTAGATTATATTTTGTTTTTCAAACTCACCAAATGTAGAAAGTTTGTGGAAAATGATTTTCTTAGGTCTAACTGCCAAGGCAAACCTGTCATGAAATGGAAGGCCTTGGTAAGACATACAATCAATAAAGCAATCATTGAGATGAATGGGTTTGAGAGTTTTCTTTGAGATGGGATAACTTTTCACAAGGAAAACTAACAGCCCTTGACAAATGACACTTTTTTGGTATTTTTGGGAAAAAAGCCATTTCTCTCTTACAGGCACTCGATAGAAGTACAAAACTTGTTTGGATTTAGCTAATAAACACCAAAATAATTCTTAAAATATGAGAGGAAAGTTTACCTGATCTATTTCAACAACAACTATGAGAATACACAATCACAGGAAACAAAAGGATATGTGGCTTCATCAATCCCACCCCTGCATTTAAACACGGTGATGGGAGCATCAGTATGTTTTACAGTGACAGAGGCAGTGGTACACAGCGAAACACAGAGTCACCCTGAATTTAAAAAAAAACAAACAAACAAAATATTGCATTCTAACAACATATTAATCAAAACTATAGGCCGCTTCAGAAAAACAACAGAACCGCATCACCTTCTAAAAACTGACGAGACGAAGCAGGAAAATCTGTTTATTCATTGTTATTTTGCACATCAATGAAAAAAAGTAATTTCTGATACTTTAACCATGTTTGACTTCAACAAACAGATATTTCATTATTTTTTTCACTTGAAGAGACTTGGACAAAATGTTTTAACCAAGATTTGTCGATGTAAAGAAGTCTGTATGATCTATAGTTTTTTTATATTCCAAAAGGTGTGTTTGTTTTTTGTTGTCATTTTTGTGGCTGCTGAACGTGTTAATGCACTTTTATCCACAATGACCGCTAATGACTGGCTTCAAATGATCTATGGGAAACTTAGTCACTGCTCCATCGTCATCTCGCAGGTGACAAAGGATTAGCTTTTATGCACAGCGGAGCAGCCTGCTGGAGTCTGTGGGAACGAGTCAGTGTTTGGATGACACTGACAGTGAGAGTTAGCAGGGTGCCTGTCGTCCAGTTAAATCCAGATCGTACTCATAGAGTCAGACACGCATGAGCAGGCAACACACGCATGCAAGCACACGGCCAACCGCACGCATCGGCATACACACCAGCAAACAAAAACACAAGCAAGCACACAAACATGTAGCAGGGGGCGGCTTATTCAGGGCGCTCTTCCCTCTGGTGTTGTTCCAGTTGTTGGGGACTCAGGTCACACAGCTGCCAGCTCTGTTAGATACAGGGCTGGGAAGATATGAAGAAGTGGGAAAAGAGGGATGACAAGGAGGGGAAATAGATGAGGGAGAGCTGAGAAAGAAGAGTGTTTAATCTTTCTTACTGTACTTGGTGATTTTGTTAGCATTTTCTAATAAACATATTGCTATTGTCCAGTATTTCCCACTGAGAGGCTGATTTTCTTTGTTGCCTGTCTGTGTTTTTTAGAGAATTTTGTCACACCTCTGATTTTCACTGCAGTTAACCCTCTGAAAAAATAATCTGAGGCTATTTTGCTCCTTAAAGCTGCTAATTGTAGTGTCTACTTGGCAAATCTATTTACTGCTTCCTACCTTCTTTCAGAGTTGTGGTTGTGATGAACAAACAGTATTACAGTGAGTCCTTTATAATGTTCCAGAGATGAGAGGATATTCTGTCAAAGGAACACCTGTCAGCATGGAGTTACCATTCAATTGCCGTTAAATTATTTTACTACAAATTATTCAGCACCTATTAATAACATTTGCACATCCAGTAGTTGGTGACAGTATGCACTCATTGGGCTAATGCCAGTATAACTCAGATGGCACATTGATAAATCCACACCACTTTAGACAGCGGAAACACAAAATACACTGAAGTCTCCGCAGGCAGATGAATATGGACAGATGGCATTGAACTCTGTAACCTTTTGCTCTAGAACATGACCCAGACATGCAAATTGCCTGCCTTTCCAGCACACCGTGTTATGAATCCAGTTTTTTATGATATCATACATATACAGTAAACACAGAATGATGATTTTGTTTTAAGCTCTTTATGTTCTGGATACATATCTGTAAATCTTTGATTAAATGAAGATCATTTTTCTTTGTGGACTTGTGTGAAAACAGCAAAAGAAAAATATATGCATATGCACAAGTAGGATTTTAGCAGCTTTCTTGTAAAACTGTGTGTTACACTGTGTAACACACAGTGTTAAAGAGCTTATACACACATAATAACAAAGTTCACTGGTATTCAACCCTACGCGCCCGACTGAGTCATCATTTTTAACCTCTTATAGGCAATCCATAGAACAGTTAGAAAGATCACTTAACATCACAAGCAGCTGAGTCCAACCCGTGAGCGTCCAGACGGGATAGTTCTGTGCAAGTGTGTGTATGTACTTGGGAACTGATGTGTGCACATGTTTGTAGTCAAAGGCAGATGGGAATCCTATGAGCCATGAAGTAGAACATGTTATTATATTATTTTCAATGGGGGGGCAGTTTGGTTTTAAATGTTGCCTGACATGGTTTCAGTCCCCTAACACGTTCCTCTGGGTTTCAGTGCCACTTCAGTATTTTCACAGAAAATTTAACCAGGGCCTTCTGCCCGTTAGAACACCGGATAAATCTTTACATTATGGCCTTAAAATGTCTGACTTCTGCTGAGTCGCAGCCTGGCGCCAGATGCTGCGTGGTCCCTGAGCTTGTTAGCTCCAGTCTACTGTGCACGGCACCATTTGCAACCAAACTACTTGTCCTGATATTAGTTCCAGTGGAAGCTTCTGGAAGTGAGATGTATGTAGTTCAATATTCATTTAGAATTGAGGTGGTGAATAGTGGTAAGTATGGCACTGAGTCTTTGTCCTGTCATGGCGAACTGTAACCAGTCACACCAGTCTTAGTGATACTGAACACAGGTTAGCAAGTCACACGGGCAGCTGCTAAACAGAAAAGAAGATTTTTGTTCAAACTCATGGCAGATAAACACATTTCACGGATGTGCATGCGTCCACCACCACACACACACAATTCTGTGGTTTCTACTAATGTAGTAAAAACCGCCTTCAGGGAAAAGCACACCCTATAAAAAAGTTGGTATTTTCTTATCTGTGACAATTGATGTCGTAAAAACATATGAGCACCAAATTCATGACACCAATTTCCATCTTAAAACATATCTCCATTTACTCCTCTTTCTTGCGCCTTTCCTCATAAAAGGAAATGCATCTCTGTTATCTTACACCACATGGTTTAACAACGTGAACAGCCTCTCGAGACAATCCCTTGAATGTCTGTTTGTCTGCACACACACATTCACACAGACAGCACTGATGGTGTGTGTGAGGTCACCGTCTGAAAATGTGGCATTAGATGGCATAATTTGTTGCAGACAAACAAAAACAGACGGTGTGCTGTAAACATACATGGTTTCTATGACATCACCAACTTGTTTAAAAAGAGGGAATGATTCAGCATACTGAAAAAGACACCAGTTTGTACCATTAAGCTGAAAATTAAAAAATAGTTTAAGTTTAATTGTTTAATGATTAACTGTTTCTCTACTATTAATGCCAAAGCACATTGTTATATATCCATTATTTCTTCTGTTGATGCAATGTGAACCCATATAGAGGCTTGTAAAAAAAAAGAAAAAAAAAGAATAATGATGAAGGTTAATGATTGTTTGACACTAAACTGAATGAAACTGAAATTCCACTGTCACAAGGAAATAAAAAAAATATATATTTTTTGTTGACATAGGGACTGCATGGTGAAACTATTAGGAATACTATTTTACTGAGTTTCTTTAATCAATGCTTCAGTCAAGCAAAATAATATTTTTCATCCAAAGCTTTCTATTTCATGACCCTGTCAGTCCAGGACAGAGCTGTGCAAAGTTCCACGCTGATGGCAGAAACTGGTTCTGCTGTGAGTAAAGTAAAACCACTTGTCTGTTCATCACGATATGGGTTCAGTGTCATATGTCAAAACATTCCACTTGACAATAGAAAGGATTAAACTGAGAAAGACTCGACACATTTCTGCAGAACTGTCAAACTGAAAAGGAGAGTGTAATTTGTCAAGTCAAGACTGGCTGACGTATGCTGTTAGGCCTTTTCCAGCAGCAGTAGCTCTCCAAACAATTATATCCCTGATGATGAAGGAGGCTTACTGCAAATGACAGACCAAGAATGCAAAAGTGTTGAGGGATTATTTAACAACTTCAACATTATAAGAAATGCTACATGTTTTACAGTTGGTCTTATTTGTCTGCCTCCGCTTGCTTTTATGTGCAAATCATTAGCTGTCATTGCCCATGCAAGGCAGAATTTGCTGTTGTTTGACAACCTCTAGCATCTTGCAAAGTTCTCAAAACAAATTGCTGTTGTTTTTTTTGTTTTTTAAAAATCATTGAACCATCACTCAAAATGTTCAGTTTCATTACCACTTATGCAATAAGAAATGGAGATTGGCAAGATAATTGCACCTTGCAGGTACGATTAGGAAGAGATTAAGCGCCTCGCCTGCCTGAAACACACACTTCAGCGTCATAGAGATTAAACAACTGCCTGCATTCCAAGAAACTGTCCCTTTCAGAATCACACTCTAACCATTGTGTTCCTCTGAATTGGAGTCACATCATAGAAGTATCAGTCCGAGCATGGCACTCACAGTTATTCCTGCAAACCCGGAGGAATTGGCAGTGTTCTATTGTCTCTTTGTGCTCCCAGAGCCCAGTTGTTGAGAACAAACAACAGCACAACAGTGAGAAAAAACAAGTCAAAGAGGGGTCTCGCCTCTTCAACAGCATTTGACCGCCAAGATGGGACAATCTCAGACGCGTCCCACTCAAGGTGCCCCTTTTGGGGTCATGCCACCTTCTCCTAGAACGGTGTGCGCTCTTCGGATAGCTGAACCGTGTCAGAGGTTCTGCTGCCACCACCAGCACTTCAGCTTTCCCGAAAGAGCTATGAGCTACTCACCCCCTTACTCACCGAGTCTCTTCAAGAGGCCAGATCGGCGGTAAGTGGGGGCGGCAGGGGACAGTAAGGAAATTTGTCTTGTGTGTGTCGTGATGCTTGGCAGGACGGTGACATGAGTCAGTGACAGATGTGCACTTCAAAGACAATTCAGGAGAAGGTGCCTGTAGACTGGCGGTGTCAGGGGCTTAAGAATGGAGCCATGATGCAGAATTCTTCAATTCGTCTCGGGGAATAAGTCTAATCAGCTGGAAGAAATAAAGCTACAGCTACATGACGTTTTATAGGACTAAAAGGAAAATAGCAAAAGACATAAAGCTGCAACCAGTATTCTTTATCAAATGTGATTTTGGATTTTTCATGCCTGGGTATTATGCTTTCACTCCTCTGACAGGGCCCTTAATTATCATGAGGTTGAAATACACATTTTGAATTTCCACTGAGGTTGTATTCAGAAATACTGTTAGCTATTGCACATACAGACCTGGCAGCAAAAAACGGTGGGTGGCAACAGCAGCCTTGTCATCATTCTCCAAACCTGCTACCTGTTTGGCACAGTAGATCACACAGAGGAGCATCATATGCAATCTAAGGGCAAAAATCTGGCAGCATGTTAAATTTATTGAGACATCTCATGAGGAAAGCCAAGGTCATGTGCCTTTCTGCTATTAGTTGCTCAGGAGACTGGAGGAGATGCGATAATGACTGCCTCTGGGTGTCCGAGCATGTGGAGAGAGTTTAGTATTCACCGTCTGTAGCCAGCCTTGTTGCCCACACTGACAGCTTCCTCTGAGATAGCCTCCGGCTGCAACCTATGGCAGCCGTGTGTACTGTCAGGCCGCAGTTATACTGGCCATGCATTCCTAATGGGAAGATAAGAAAAATCAGCCATTGTCCGAAAACAATCTCAAAACAATATCCTTCGATTTTTTGCCATCTGCATTTCTTCTTGTGACGTACACGTCATCTTCAACCATGGGTGTCAAAGCCTCAAATTGCTGCTCATACCAGGAGCCGGATGGTTGGCAGTACATTCCGGCCCTTTTTTTCATCCCTTACTGCAGATGAACAGAATTATATAACAGGTTTGGCTCTTGCAGAGGACATCTGATGGGAACAGTGGCCCATTGCTGTGCTTTGGAGTGACTCACTGGATTTTGCTCTGCCAAGCCTGGTTAGGCACTAAGTGTTCCTCAGAAATAGGAGATGCTTTATTTTTTGCAAAGCAGGCATGACTTGTCAATATGTGTGGCACATAAACTATTTAGAAACAGCTAAAGCAAATTAAGTTGTTTATGTGTTGTCTGTGCTGGAATAGCTCTGAATTTTTTAGCAAAGTAAGCAGAGCAGGAATATCCAGTCATCCTTGTGTATATTTTTCTTAAACGCTGTAACTGTTAGTTGTTTCTATCTGTGCATTCCAGCTTAGCAATGGGACTATCTCAGCGGGGCAGGGGAATTCACCTGCTTCTCATTGTGAAAACAGGGCTTGAATTAAACCTGGCAGTTCCACAGTCTCTGCATGAAATCGAGACGGCAGGGCCTGTGGGCCCTTAAACCCTATCTATGTTTATTCTGTTTAGCCCTTTTAGGCCCACCAGATGCTTTCCCTTCCACTTTTGTTTCTTTGTGACATAACAGAACTGTAAAAAAAAAGAAACGTAGAAGCAGTCATACACTTAAGCAGAGATCCAAGTGTTAAGGGCCCGGGGTCATAATTTTAAACGCAATGGAACTTTTTCAGTCTCAGGAAAACAATTCAGCATTTGTGACTTTTGTCAAACATAGAAACATTCTTTAACATTTTGACCTCTACCTCCTATTTATGCCAGCCAAACCTTATCTTATTCTTATCAAATAGAGCTAGTTTGCTAAGTTGTATAAAGCAACGCATGCATGAAACTTCCATGACGGCTGCTGGCTAATAAGCTACTAGTTGGTCTATTGGAATGAGATCTGTTATCCAGCGGCTCTGAAAAATGAAACAAGCTTATTTTTGGTATTGAATCAGTTACAAGTGGATAGACAAAACACATAAAGTGCCTGCTGAGTAGCACTGCACAATATAATTAAAGTTATTAAAACCTGCATGAAGCAAAAATGAAGGCCGCTGTACAACAACAGACTCAGATGCTACTCAGTGGAAAATAATGTGGCGTAAGAAACAAGACATGTTAATTAACAATGAGTGCTTTCTCAGTATCTATAAGTGTCCGCAGTTTGTTTATTAAATACCTTGTAGGAGATAGTTGTGTCACAGGTAGAAGAAAGTTCAAAATACTACCTAAAGTGTGATAAGTCATATATAAGGAGCCGACCTGATGCAGCTCTGTCACTGAATATCGATGGTGCAACTATTATGGTGTAGGCCACAACATAAAGAACTGTTTATATTCTCTTGAAACATTGTTTTGGTACACATTGGAATGAGTTCTTGAAGTGTAGTAAGTGGACATCAAATGATGGATGGAATGATGTTGCAAAGTGTACTGATTGCATTTGTGTGTGTGAGTATGTAAAGTTGCAAAACAATCTTAAAATGTCAGGAATCCAGTTTATGGAAAAATACCACTAAAAAAAAAAAGCTGAGGAACAGAGCTTCTGCTCAAGATAATGTGACCTATGCACGCTGTTGCCTATGTTTTCACCACTAGAGACCACTAGAGCTTAAACAGATAATCAAAGGAAATTTACCAAGACATAAGGTGGAAAAGTACCTATATGCATCATGTGTGTGCACATGTATGAATGGTGCAGTACATCGTGCTAAACAATTAACAGTTCAGCAGGTCCTGTCGATAAAGTGTTTGTTGGTGGAGGGTTGCCAAAGTTATCAGTGATATGACCAACGACGCTTGGCTGGTCAGGGGTCATTGATATACCAGAAGAGCTTGAAGTGATCATACTCAACTCAATCACACTCTGAAACCCCTGATTAAATCTTATGTTCAAGCAGACAATATAAAACAAAAACGCTTCAGAGATTGCTGAAGTTCAACTAAATTGAACACTGTGGCACATCATTTCGATTAAATCGAGTTTTCATTTGCTTTTTGCTTGTTTGCTGCACATGTTTACGTTCATATTCACTTGCTGCGGTTGAAAAAAAATCTTCGTCTGATGCTCTGCGTCTATCAACTGCTGGGGATTTCGGTCTGTGGGTTATCAGCATAAACGTAGCATGTTGTTGAGTACAGAAGTTCAGACTCTGGTCGCACGTAGCGCTGCATTCAAATGCTCTCTGTAAAAGCGAGTGTCACAGCGGGGCTTTTTTGTGCTCCTTTGCTGAAAGAAAGTCGCTGTTTTTCTCGACTGATGTAGCGCTTGAATTAACTGACTGTTAGCATTGCACCACATTAGAGTATACATATGACTTTATATGGAAAATATCTTGTATGGGAAAAACTACTGTGCGCTTGTCCGTCAGTGTACATTCTTAGAAATGCACGTTTCCGAAGATTCTGAATTAAAAATGAACAAATGCAAAGAAACATCCGTGCTGGCCTGCTGAATGCAATGCAATTCATTTTCAACAGAGTAAACAAATCCACAAACATCTGTGGGAAACACATGCCTGTGGGACATTGCCTGTTATCATTCTTGCTTCCTCCTCTGTAGTTAAAGGCAACCGCGTAAAAAGTTTCTTGAGCAGCTGATTGTGACAAATCCTGCCAAGCTGTTTATGAATATCTTCTGGAATTTTTTTAAGGGGGAGGGGGGCATTTATCAGGGTGTCGTACTGTTCAAGGGTCGTTAGTTTTTCCTACACTACGGAAAGGCACCACAAGTGGTGCCTCCCCCCACAGATTCATTTGCCTAAAACATGCGCGCGTCAGATGACGTCAGAGCAGCCGCAGTACAAATACTAGCCTGTGGCAGAAATAGCATCAGACAGTCGCTTGTAAATCGCAGCGAAGCTGACACTCTTGACACAGCACCGAGCTCAGCCCCAAGCGAGTCAGTGCATCGCTACCAAACGACGAAACAAACCCGGATCTATAGTTCGGTGACCAGCCAATCGCAAACGTGGCGAGAAGCATTATCCAAACGAGTCTTGTACTCAACATGAGCACGGAGATGTTCGCCAAAACGCCAATGGAGGTAGCCGTCTACCAGTTGCATAACTTCTCCATCTCGTTCTTCTCCTCGCTGCTCGGAGGAGACGTCGTCTCGGTCAAACTCGACAACAGGTAACTTGCCGCTTTGGTCGAACCTGTGTTTGAGCTGCGTTTGCTCGACGATATATTTGAGTTTTCTCGAACCGAGCCCGGGAAAAAAAAGCGTGTTGTGTGGCTCTGGCGGAGGCCTCCTGATACCGAGTGTTGGTCAAATGAATTGTCTGATAAAGCCCTCAAATTAATCGGTGTATTCGTTTCTTGTTTCTACAAAAACAAATGATTCTGAGAGAAAGCAGAGTGATGCGTTTTCCCGTCTGTTTTGCAAGCTTTCTGCTCTTTGTCTCAGGGATGTGTATGTTATCAAGGGATTTCCAGTAAACGGTAGTCGTGTTGTGAACTGTTCACTAATGAGTTTTTCCTTTCTTTTTTGCAGTGCCTCTGGTGCTAGCGTGGTGGCTATTGACAACAAGATCGAGCAGGCCATGGTAAGCCGCCATAACAAACAACACACTTGCTCATACACTCATTCATTTAGCAGCGACTGATCTGCAGGGTTAGGGCAGCTGTCCAAAGCAGGCCGCCAATGGATCCCAGATGTGTTGCTTATCACATACAGGAAACCCGTCATGGATTTCTTAAATAGATTTTGCGCCAACTTCGAAAAGCAACTTCTGAAGCTACCTCAGATCAGTGAAATGGCCCTAAAATTAAGTTTCTCCTATGCAAAGCAGCCTGCTGCTGGTTTTATTGTCATGCTAAAGAGATGAAGACAGCAGAAGGCCAAATTCATTTCAAATGAGTGTTGCATGAGAGGAAATTGTCATCTGAACTGGGCAGGCAACCCAGGCATGTGAAATTAAGTGGTGGGCCTTGATGTCTTAAACTGATCCCTCTGTGTTGTCTCACGACAGGATCTTGTCAAGAACCACCTGATGTACGCGGTGCGTGAGGAGGTGGAGATCCTCAAGGAGCAGATCAAAGAGCTGGCGGAGAAGAACAACCAGCTGGAGAGGGAGAACTACCTGCTGAAGAACCTGGCCAGTCCAGAGCAGCTGGAGAAGTTCCAGTCTCGCATCCCGACAGACGTGCTGCTGCCCCTGGACAATCAGAGCGTCCAGATGGCCGCAGAGCAGCAGCTTCAGCAGCAGCAGACCTGCAGCCACAGCTCTGGCTCTGCTGTATAAGTGGCTCTGCCTTGGGGCGGGCAGAGCCACTGTTTCTTTCCAGTCATGGACCTCCGTTTGAACGCAAGCGTGACTAAATCGGCGCCGCCGAGATCCCTTCGTGCAAAATGTAAAAAATCGAAGGCGACACATCGGGGCTGTAAAATGATCGATGGGACAGAAAGTTACTGTTCACACCGATGGGCACAAACCAGAACTCGAGTTGCTCTGAGCGGTGCCATGTCAGGCCCATCCTCTTAAACCGTCCAGCTCTTTGTCATAGTCTCACTTTGTAGACACAAGTGTTAAGAATAGAGGGCGGGCTAGACACAGATGAGCAATTTCCTTCAGACAGAGGGTTTTTTTCCCTGCCTAGCCAAACACCTCCAGCAGACATCCCTCACTCTGGAGAGATGGGGTGAGGACGTGTCGTTTGGGCTCGCCCTGCAGGCGCTAACCCGGAAAGTGTAGGGAGTTTGCTCCCGCGTGTCCCGGTGGACACCCATCTGAGACCGTCCTCCAAGTCTCAGCAAGAACGGCCCCATCACGTGGATTTGCCCACCTCAAAAAAAACAAGTTTCAAGGACTTCCAGCTGCACATTCAGTTGCACGCACAAGGACTTCCTCTGTACCTACAGTATATCGCTAATGTGCTCATGTGCATTTAAACATAGAGAATAATCAACAGGACAGGCTAAGGCTAAGACAGAAGTGGAGGCTGAGGGTAGTGTAGTAGAGCTGGTGAGCCGCTGCAGTAGACTGATCAATATACTGTAATCATTCACAAACATGTAATCTCATATCGTTTGCAGCTGGGGCTTGCTGCTTATGGGGGAAATAATTCTGCGGTGTCTTCTGTTTTTTGTTTGTGATCCCGAACAAAAATCAGCTTGTAAAGTAGGAGCAGTGTGCGCTGGCTTTAACAAGTTCTATTTGTGGGCAGTTGGGCCGCATCTGCCCACGTTTGCCTAACTTGCAGGATAACTACAGTGTACATAAAGCTGGAGTCTCCTGAGGTAAACAACATGGTTTGCTCGCAGACTTCAGCATTTCTAGCTGCAGATGCACTCCTGTGGTGTCGTCTTTTTTGTTTTTTTGTGTGTTTTTTTTTTTTTTTTTTTAACCAGTGTACCCCACTATCTGGCCTCTGTTTTACTGTGATGCCAACTTGAAACATTGGTATGACAACAGTGCCTGTAAGGTGGAGTGGAGCACATTTCTACACTGAGCTCAGCTGTTGCTGTTTTTTTTTTGTTTTTTTCAAAGTTACCAAAGACTGGGTTTTTTATTTGATTTCACACAGCAACGGAAGCTGAGCTACCCTGGACCATGTGTACTCTTCACAGGGAGAAGTCTTGCCCGTAGCTAATGCTAAAGTTTTGTTTTGTAAAGTTGACTGTATTGTTGCTGTACAGTATCCTCTAAACAGATGTTCACTATGGTGTTTGGATACGACTGCACATTTGCAATAAACCCTATGTTTACATAATATGATTATGTTGTTGGCTTTTATTAATGAAATGCTCTGGCTTTGCTGCACATTGCAGCAAAGCGGCAACTCTCATCGAACGCACTATGGATGCAACAAAGTATGAATGCAATAGATACATGTTTGCTCTTATGTATATGATTCACTGCATGTCACATTGGAGCAGAACAGTGCTACATATGTGTGTAATTGTTTAGCATTTAATTTGGCAGGACATCAAAACAACAGTGTTAACTTGAACTCAAATTTCACATGAGAAAAACCGTCCAGATATCCATGAAAGCATTTTGGTCTCGGAAGTAGGAGTCTCTATTATGAAGTGCTTGCATGGTGTTCTTGGAAGCTGTGTTGGCATTGTTTTTGTTTACAAGGTCTGTCAGGTGTCATGCGATGTGTAAAAGGTTAGTTAGCCACGGGGCTTTCGTTGCACGCAGAGAATCTCTTTATCTAAAGCAGTGTCAATGCTCAGCAGTACTAAGAATAGAGGTCTTTTTCTACTTCCTTAGATCCACACAAACTCAAAAAGCAGCACAACCACTAATGATAGCTGAGTAATAATAGCAAGGTTCCCTGTAGAATGGAATTTAAGAGAGGGGAAAAAACACTTTGTACTAGACACATTTTCCTTCAGATGAACTGGTAGCCAGTCAGCACAGCCTGTGTGTAAACAGATCTGTTGTGGCTTCCCTGTTGCATAGACTGGGCTCACATGTATTGAGTGCCGCCTAATGCCAAAAAAAAAATGAGGAGCTCAGCCGTGGCTTAGAGTCATCACCACGGATCAAAGTCTGTGGTCCCTTTGGGTGTTCTGTGTCAAAATAACTGATTTTGTGCAGAGCTGATGGCTCAGATCAATACTCAATCTGAAATGCATCCTGTACACTGTCCCAGGAAGGGCATGCCGTTTATTGACTGAGGTGGACAGTTATTTAATGTAGCAAAGAGGAAAGGGACAGGTGTTTATTGGCTTCTTTGCACAAGATAATTGTGCTCAGTCTTTCGACCCAGATACCAGAGCACATTACGCATGCCAGTGAAAAGAGGCTGCAGGGTTAGCTACAGCAGAAAGCGGCACTGCTGCTTAATCACGTGTGCTGATGGCACATACAGCTCCAGCCACAAAGGAAAAACTAAACCCTCTGTCAAAGAAGGCATTCCAAGGAATGTGGATCTTCACAAAATGCTTAAGGAGCATTGGTTTCAATTACACCTCGGTTTAATCTGTCATCCGATTCTGGGACTGGTTGTCAAACATTGTGTTCCAGAGGCTTTTTTAATGTTTTTTTGGAAGTGGCTGATGATAAGTTTCTAAGCATGGGCAATAACTGATATAATTCAGGGAAATGCAGGAGACATTTTTCTCTTTATCAGATCTATGATTAAGTGTCCTCTTCTTACTCTTCAAGCCATTTTAAGATTGTGTATTGGTATGGTAATGTGAATATTCTGCTTATCTTACTTAAACAAGCTCAACTGTATGTTCAATGATAATAAGTAAGCATGCAATAATTTAATAGTTTAACCACAATGTTCAAAATGAAAAAAGCTGTCAAAAATTGATCTCGCCTCAGAAAAACACTCACCAGTCGAGCTGTAGAACATGATCTTTTTTTCCAGGTCGAGCTCCTAATTGAAAAATGCATAAACATAGAAAATCTGAGTCAAGGCCTAAGTTAGTCTGTGTAACTTCATACAAAGCAGAGTTAAAAATGAATGCCTTGGAATGAGTTTTGGTGAAGGATTAATCCTCAGATTGTCTGGCAGCCAAAAGAGGAGTTTTTTGGGGGGTGGATTACAAGCCTTATGCAACATATAAACACACAGCAAGAGGAAAAAATAGATCATCTGTTTCAGCTGGAAACCTGGGGGTAGTGTTGGGGTAAGTGTGGTTGAGTTTGCATGCAGGAGAATAATTTGGTCGGACTGTTCTTCATTGAGACTTATGCAGCTTGCGTGTCTTCTGAATGTCACCACATTCAGCATGTCAGCATCAGATTCGGAGATATATTAAACAAGTGCCGAGATGTGTCACACTGCTTGGCAGGAAAAGGCAGCCCATTTCTTATGATATGAAAGACTTGCTCTGTTTTTTCTTTTGAAAAAGACTTCAAAAGAGCTACAAATTACCGGAGACAGACGCTTATGTAATTGTGGGAAAAAAAAAAGAATTTCTGGCTTTCTCATGTCAGGAAGCTGTTTACTTGCTTCAAGGGCACAACACACAAGTACACACTTGCAGCTACTTTGTTCCACAGTGTCAGTGCTCACCTCAGAGAAGAAAAGAAGAAGAGAGCAAACATTGCACGTCTACGCTCAAAGGATTTATCCTGACGCAGTTTACAGAGGCTAATGCCTTACAATTTATCCGTTTTACTCGGCTTCACTTGGCAAAGGAAGCGTAATGGCGCTCACCCAGTTTGCCTAAGTTTGTGATATCTGATCATAAGTGTGTCGGTTTCTTGCCATTTTTCCTAACTCAAGTATACACAGTAAACGGTTCATGCATGCAGACAAAGCCAGTGTTTTGCCACAGACTGGTTGGGATGCCTTACATCATGATTAACCAAAATTAACCCAAGCGAAAAAGTCTGCCCTTTGTCTTTGTTTGCCCCATTAAATATGGCAGTCTATTTGTAGGTCTTCAGCAATGGACGTTTCAAGATATTCTATAGATGAATCTTCCGGATGTTTTAACCATACACGGGAATGTTTGGGTCCTGTGTGTGGTGCGGTTTATGCTTCTGGAAACATTGTGTGTTAATCATTCCATTTGGCATGGACATATTACTGAGTCTGTGTGGCTCAGGGGAAAAAGGATCAGAACCTATCTGGTTTTATTCCAAAAATATCAAATTCAATCTTTTTCGATAGGACTGGAACCCATACATGCTGACTATGGACAGGAAGCATAATATACTTGCAATGCTAACACTAACCCTAACCCTCTCCAGTTCACCCAAGAAGAATATATTTCAGAAATGTGCATATGTTGGTACATGTATGAATATTCCAATATGGGAAAAGTTCCAAAAATTGGTCAATGCCTAAAAGTCAGATGAACCACACATGACATCCATTCATTGCCATTGTTCATTTAACAAAATATAATCCAGAAAGGAGAAGCAGTGCATGAAAAAACAAGTTCAGTCCATGACTAAAAAGCTTGAATTACCACATTTAGCAGAAATAACTAGAAACTGTCATGTTCTGTCTGTTATCATCAGTCTTCCACATGATTGTGGTGGAATTTTTTGGCCCGCTCTTCGCACCACGATCGCTTCAGTTAAAAGAACATGTTATTTGTGCAAAGTACTCTAAAGTCACTGCAGCACTTCACCAGAGTCCAAAGGCGGGACTTGGACTGGGCCATTGCGAAAATGTGCCTCTTTTCTTTTTCAGCCATGCTGTTGTAGGAATGCCCTGTGTTGATTATCTCATTGCATAAACCAGTTGCAGTCAGTTACTGTGAGACCGAAGTCCTCACATCTGACTTCAGAACACTTTTTTAACAGAGGACAATAAGGTTTCCAGGTCCTGTGGCTGCAAAAGAGGCAGATATTATAACCCCTCCATCTGTACTCTAATTGTTTTTGTAAATGTAGCTGCAAGGTATTTTGTCCTCATAATCTGTTCACCTAATATTTTCAATACAAAGTCCCATATGTGGCTCATGGGAATGCTGCCAGAAGCCAGAGCACTGCATGGCCTTAATTTGTTCTAAGGGGCGAGCTGTAACATAAGAAAACAAAGTAGCTACCTGTTTTGGTTAGAGCTGTGTCTTGCCATCTATCTGAATAAGTTTGGACCTTTTGCATGCATTCCTACACACAATCTGTTTTTAAATGTGTCTATGCCTGGGCTTGTTGAGGTAGCAGAAATTAATCCAATGTCACTGTTTGACACGTCACTATTTCCAACACGTCAAGTGTTAGATTTCAAGTCTTTCCCAATGTAATTTTTCTGTTTCAATTTATTTACGTGTGATAAGATATCGAGTGAAACATTACGCAGATGGTAACGTCACACTGAAAAGAATACTCTGAAACTAAAGTCATTGTTTTTCATATTTGATTTCCATCTGATTTTCGTCCTCAGAGTGTCATGTGCGTTTGCACCCAAACTGATCAAAGTCACCTGAGGAATGCTGGCAGGTCAGAACATCATGCTTATGTGGACAAAAGGTCAGCTTTCAGATTTACGGTGATACCACGGTCCATGGCACCACAGCACAGCTAGACTCCACAGATAATTTAAAGCCCCTCAGACCCGAGCTCTAACATGTGACTCATGCAGGCTTCAGGGCAAAACCAGAACAACGTATGTATGTGTGTATATATGAAATAATATGTATTTGTTTTGTGAGCCTAGACCCACAAAACAGTCAACAGTGCAGTGCTTTGAAGGTTGGTATCCCCACGGGGAGTAATAGTTGAATAATTTTATGGACAGATTTTAAAGCAGACATGTAATTGTGCTATTCCAAAAACCACATTTCATTACATAACACAGTGAACATACTGGAGAAATCCCATGTGATTCATTTAGATATTTGTGCAACATGACAAAAGTTAAATGAATGTAAGTTAACAAATACACAATGCCAATGAGGAAAGTTTGCAGACTTCTTTGTATGTGGATCACTGGGAAGTTAACAAAATTCAGATTTAGTGAGTAAGAAATTGTATTAAAGTCTGACTGGGATGTCTGATAATTATGGATGTAAGAGCTATTTTGCAGGGTTTGTGAATCATTGTATAACTCCCCCTCCCCCATTGTGCTCTAACTGTTCCCTTTGTGTTGCAAACATCCCTTACCCACTGCTCTAGTTTTGGCCCAGGCTAGACCACGAGGGG
Organism: Menidia beryllina; assembly: GCA_013363375.1. Lineage (NCBI taxonomy): Eukaryota > Metazoa > Chordata > Actinopteri > Atheriniformes > Atherinopsidae > Menidia > Menidia beryllina. Next base: position 1,395,568 of record JABUIW010000031.1, on the reverse strand, counting down.
CTTCAGGAAATTCGGGACATAAATGGAGCTGGAAATGAATTCCAGAAAACTTAGGGAAGAGACCAGTGCTTTTAAAAGAAATAATTCATAACCACCTAATAATGTGTGATGTAACGCGTATTATCTCTTAGCTGTGAAAACATGTCTTACTGTGGACATAATGCACCCAAATCCATGTTTAGTCTCTTTTTATTAGGTACAGAGGAGTGGAGCTAAGCATGAGAAGTGGCAGAAGTGAGTCATGTCCAAAACCTGCAATCAAGAGCTGACAAACACATAATGAAGACCTGACAATACAAAAATGGTGTTACAGTGCAATACAAACACAAAAAGGGGAAAGCATTATGTGAATTTGCAATATGTTTTAGTTACCTTTCCTCTTTTGGAGGTTGCGATGTTGCGAGAAAGTTTCTTTGTTTCAATCCTATATATCTATAAAAAGACTCATTTATTTCATGACAGTGGAAGTAACAGGATATTAATGCCAATTCAGCCAAAATTTAAGCCTATCCTAGTGTTTACTAAACGTCCTGAAGATTAAATGGAGGTCATTATGTGCCTTTTCCAATATCGTGCACGAGCTTGGAGCTCCCTCTGACAAGACGGTGATATAGAGACGTCTGCAACAGTCTTTTAACACCTCAATTTGTGGGTAATGATTTAAACCTCAGAGAGGTGTGTCCAATGCCAGAGCTCAAGAATAACTTGCATAACTGCAGTTAAGTCATTTGTGATTTATGAAATGACACATTCACCCATCCATCTTAGTCCCTAATGGAGTCGCGGGGAGAACTGGAGCATATCCCAGTGGTCATTGGACGAGAGGCGGGGTACACCCTGGACAGTCCACCATACAATGACAGACAACCACACACACTCACTCCTAAGGGCAATTTGGAATGTCCAATCAACCAAACATTGGACTGTAGGAGGAAGCTGGAGAAGGCAGAGAGAACCCACGCGGAAACAGGGAGAACATGCAAACTCCACCCAGAAAGGACTTGGGTCCCCCGGACTTGAACCCGAAACCTTCTTGCTGTGAGGCGATGGTGCTAACCACCACACCACCTACATGTCAAACATGTCCTCCGAAAATGTTACATGGGCTTACAAAGAAGGATGTCTGAGATGCACAAGCCACAGCTGAACTTAATGTAGACAGTGCTGAGCAAAAGACAGGTTCAATAATGCTAAACAGACCTGCTCAGGATTGGTGTTCAAGGGCAGTCGCAGATGAGTTTACAGTTAGTAGATAAGATGTTATGTAGGTCCTGTGAAAGTTTACTTTACGTCTGCAAAAAAAGTAGTGAAAGCACAGTGTAGCTCGTGAGAATAATAAGGACTACTCAACATATTTTCTTTGGTTAAAAAAAAAAAAGGAAAAAAAGTGTGGTGATAAAAAAACAAAACAGGATAAGACATATGCTGTCGTGCACGCTCTCGGGATAACTGTATCTCTAAAGGTCCTGGTCAGCTCTCAGTTCTCAAAGAAGACAAAACTGTGGAAAAAGACACGGCGATTTACTTCAGTTCTCACAAATACGTTTCTGTGAATTCAGAAGCCTGTAATGTCTGACACGGTGTGGTTAATGCAGTTGCGTGACACAGAGAGAAATCAATTCAACGGGCAGCCTATCAAAAATGTCTTGCAGAAAAAACATTTAAATCTTGATCTCCCAGTCCTTTTTTCTGATGTCTTTGACAAGTTGATGCCCCAGACTGAACAGGATGCAACCTGTTTGGTGATACTATAAGGAGTCTGACAACGCCATCGAAAGATGCTTGAGTGAAAAATACCTTACACAATAAGCTTGTTTCTTCATTATGCGTATGCCAAGACAGTTTATGCTGCTATCAGCTGATCACAGTTCGGTTACTGGTAAACAACTACTACCAAAAAAAAAAGAAGTTACTAGAATCCTCAACCCACATTTATTTATCAACATCAAAATGTAATTCATGACTAAATAAGTCAAAAAGAAAAAGTCTAACACCTCTAATTAAGTGAAAACGCACCGCAGAGAACATATAATTACACTGGATAACTGAACATTTAGCATGTGAGACATGGTGATGGATTCAGACGTGCTTCCGTGATAAGATGCCTCCTACTTTGAGCGCCTTTTGGATGGCAGAACAACGTGTACTCTCATGGTTTATTGCCTTCCTGCGGTTTTCCGGGGTTGTGAACTTTATGAGGATTGCTTTACAGCCGTTTAACCTGTTCCCAGCTGCGTGGTGCTGTTGCAGATCAGAAGGGATTGTTACTGGGCCAAATCTTTACGTTGCTCAATTGGCAGCATGGGTATGTTTTTCTTCAATTACATGTTAGGCCACCCATAAGCTTGCATGCTTTACCCCGCTGTTGCATAAAAACTGTGTAAGAAAACAACTATATATGTTTTCGGACATTATCATGTCTATTTCTGATGATTTTGATCACAAGCTATCCAAAGGTGTCCAAGCTTGTCAGGAGGAGACAATTTACGCTTATTGACGTTTTTGAACTTGAGATAATCTTTAGATTACACACAGCATGCAGAGATAGCTTAATTCATTCATAAACAATCGGCACAGCCGTGAAAGCACATATATCAACACTACCTGAAAATGCTGAGTGCCAGAGTTATGTGATTTTGCTTTCTAGCCTCATTTTTTGCCCCGCTGAATGACGATGATGTAACACATCAAGCCACACTTTCATAAAAGAGAAAGAGAGGACACTTGCATTTGGTTCTTAAAGATATTTCCTTGATTTAAGATTATTAGATTATTTTTGCATTTAGGTGCCATTCAAAATCATAATATCTAATAAAGTAGCAAAACAATCATTTAAGCAGAATATCAAAGCAGCCATATTCCAACAGGATGACTGATGAGCAGATGACTATCATTCTGCCTTTGAGACACTTTTGTAAGCCAGGCCTGCGGCATGTGCTGTACTGTACCATTTCATCTGACAACAGTTACATGTGAGCTGTTCCTTCCTGCGGGGGAGGTTAATACATTAGTCATCACCATATGAAGACAGAGAATGTTTATATCCCAGTTTCAATAATGAAGTAAATCGGATTCTATGGATAATATCTATGGTACACAATGTACATTTAGGATAGGCTCCCATACTGAGAATAAGCGGGTATATCAAATGGATGGACATCCTGTGAATCAGTGACTGAAAATATGTAGATCCAGGCTGTTTTGGCTTTGTGGCGTTTGTGTATGTACGGCATGCTGTTGTGATTCACCTCTTTCCTATGAATTGTAACATTACTGTCTGGTGATGTCGGTCCGTAGTAGATGCGGTGGATTAATCCACAATTACATGTAAGTCCCAGCACGGCTTGATAAATAAAGTGTGCGGGCACAAAAAAATGGACTTAAAAAGGAACAAAGACGTGCCACCGCAAGAGAAGGTTGGTGAAACCAACAACCGTTCAAGACATAACACGTTTAATGGTCTGCGACACAAATGAACGCTCTGTCCCAAGCGCAATCTCAAGTGTAAAAGAGCTCATGAACACATCATGTAACGTAAGTATGTGCACCTCTACACCTTCCCGTGACAGTGAGCATTTTTGGAGGGGTCCATTTGCAGAGAAGTCACATCATCACACACCCTCCCAGCTGCTCGGATTCCAATGACTGACAGCCGAACAGAAAGAGGGCCAGACAGACCTTAGGCCGATTGCATGCGAAACACTCATAGCTCTGGTATGATGAGTTTGGCAGGTTCTATAGCTGGCTCACATACGTCTTCATGCGAGAGGCACATTCCATACTACACATTCCAAATATGAAAATACACACTGCTGGATGTAAACAATTACAGGCGCATAGAATTGCTTTAAGCTTTATGCTGCTGTCCTTCACAGTGGCCAAAAACAAACCCTAACTCTAACCCAGAAAATCATACCATGTAGAGCTGAAGGACCTGCTGATGATGCACAGTGAATGAGTGGCACTGCGAGTGTCTGTCAAAGCCACACTCAGAGCAACTTTTCAAGTGCCTCCAGCTCTTTTCTCAAGCAGGTATTACATCAAATGAATACACGCAAAAATTTGTTCAGGCTCTTCAAACTGCAACAGACTTTGGTTATGGGTCAAATGCTGACAGTGCAATTACAGTTATGTTAGCTCCTTTTAAAGATTTTAAAGAAAAACCTTTTATACTTTAGCTTTTCCTTAAAATTGAATCTGGTAAAATGTTCGCCTCTTTCATTTAACCTATTCTTTCATTGTAGTTTGCCACCATTTTAAGGGCACCTTTTTTTTGGCTTTCCCTGAAAATGCTTGAATCACTTTATGATTTGAATGGAAGCCCATCAATATGATTTTTAAGAGGCTATCACTTAGTTTATTATTCTCTCTATTTTTTGTCTATATACACTCATGATGACAATGTCAAAGAGCAATACCTAAATGGATACATTTAATTATTTTCTGTTGAAAAGCTTTTTTTTCTATAAAATTCTAAATGTTCCTCTCTTTGCTCATGAAACCCGCCTAATTGAAATCTGTGTTGCTGACTGTTAATATTCAGCGAGTATTTTAAAGACACATTTATTACAGCATAATCCCCTAGTTCATCGGATGCCTGAGACACTGTGTGATCTGCAGATACTTTATAGATGCCTAGAATTACAGTACATCATTCCTTTTACTAGTGTAAGGGCTATTTTTTTGTGTTTTAGCACATGTGTGTGATCATGAACAATGTAGACAAGAATAATGCTGGCACAGGTGCTGGAACTTTGATCAATTATCATATCAAATACAACCTTCCACAATTCTTGAAATACCTGTAGTTACAATTGTGTCAGTAGTGAGACAAACAGGTTCATTCAGGCCAGAACTTGCTGCCATTATCTCCAAAATGAGATTTATGTACGCAGTGAATACACACACAGGTGGCCGATCATTGCACAATAGAATGCTTGAGAGCTTTGTGTCCGCATGCAATAAGAATACATTAAGGACAAAAACACACACCCGATCCTGCCAAGTTGTTTTTATCTTGCATCCTCATGGCAAAATACAAATCCAAAAAGCAATACTTAAATTAAACTGAAAGGAAACTGCTAATTCATCTTTGCCCTTTTATCTCTCTCTTTCTTTATTACTCGCCCTTTTGCTTCCAGTAAGAAAGAAGACATTTTAAAACCCTATTTTGGCCCGGTTTAGCTGGTGCCCGGAGTTCGAATAAAGAACAGTCATTCAAAACAGTCCTGATTATTTAGATAATTTAAAGAGGAACAGTTTTGGGGACAGGGTATTCAAATCAGAAACTCGGTCCCAGCCAATAGGAGGTTAGCATGTGGTGTGGCCTAAACCGAGTTGCATAACTGTGAGGCAGACAGGGCTCAGAGCAGAGACTGTCTAGCTGTGCAGACTCAACAGTCTTCACACGCAACACTCGCCAATCAGAGAGTTTGTGTGTGTGTGTCTAGGTTTTGCTTACTCTGCTGTGTTTGCACAGTTCCTGACAGAACTGTGCCACAGGATATATGTTTGTTCTGTGTTCAAAAGTCATTACTTATCTCACCCAATGTTTCTGTCTGAAGTCTAATGTCTCGTAAGGAAATATAGAAAGAACATTTCAAGAATGTATGAGGGTGTGAATCTTTTAACGACAAGAACGATCAAAGCTTAATAAAGAATTATTGAAATCAGACAAAATCAACAAAAATATGCCATAGCAAACACAAACATTAGTTGTACTTTTGTGAAGAGAAGTTGCCATTGATTATAGAAATGTTGTGAACAGTGTTTTTTTTCTTTTTCAATTGTGACTCTTAAAAAACTTGTATGCTTTCCATTCTAACATACTTATCGCTTCATGTCTATTCGTGTTATAAAGATATCAAGCAATGCAGGATGCCTTTCAAACTGATTATTCCAGCTCGATTTATGTAAGGGAGACCATTACAGTTGCAAATATGCTGTAACTAAGCAAATCAAAGCAGCATAAACAGAGTGTTGTGTACAATTTTGGAAAAGAGGGGCCTATTGAATTCCAACTATCAATTGCAATGCCCAAGTGTAAGAGCAGGCCTCAGTAACAGAAATTATATTGTGAAATACAATATTAACCTTTTGTTCAGTCATGCTGGATGTCAGAAAAGTGAAAAGACAGTACAGGTGCCTATTGAGATTTTAGATCACTGCTTTAAAATTTTCAATTTTTTTGTGTCTTTGTTTTTGAGCTGTGTTAAAAACAGTAAGGACAAAATCAGGTTCAGCAGTAAAAACAAAGGAAGTGGTTTGCTGTCGGGCAAAAACAGCATATGGAAAAATACAATGGCCAATCCCAAAGGAACGAAATGAAACAAGGTCAGGGACACGTCAAGGCTCTCAATTCTTTGTCTTAGCGTTCTTCTGTTGAATTTTGAACATCTATGAATTCAATTCATTGAGTGGAGGGACAATGCATACATTCTTGTTATTAACACACTTGTTAGGCTGCATAAAACCGAGGATTTGTCTGAGGTGATCAGATTTCAGTTGCTCAATATCTCTACCATTAGCTGCTATCTGAGCCGTCTATTAACAATAAGTTTGCACAGCGTCACAGAGATAAAAACAAACTGAGGAAAAACTTGATATCCGTCTAACTTTTCCTTCAGCTGCCTCAGCCACAGCGGTGGACTCACAAAGCCCTATTCAAGTTTGACTGTGCGTTTTCCAGGAGTTTCCTGAGGAAAAGCTGTACTCTGGCACACAGACAAGACAAACATGCTCAATCTGCCTTCTGCGGCCACAGGGACTTTTAGGCAGTGTGCTGGATAGGAAAGCTCACAAGTCTCCTTCAAAGTAATTTCCTCTCAGCTTTCAAAGCACCACCAGGTCACTGAATACTGGGTCAACTGCTTTATGGCCCTTTGGGCGCACGCCCCAGCCGTGTATCTCATATAGAAGATACAGATTCTGTCATCCCTGAGAAATTAGGTAGCGTTGTGAAAAGTCTGACGATAACATTATACAGTCGCTAATATGTCTTAATGAACTTTTCTTCTTGGAAGTTTTCGCTGCACATAGATTTAATTATCTATATATCTCACAGGAACTGTTTTTTTCCCAAATAGCCTGAGTATTGTTGATATTTCCACATTACCCAACATGCGATCAGGAGTTTTTGTAGTTAAAAGCATTGGAACACACAGTTTTTGGTTTACCATCAATAATGAATATCGATTGAGATTATCCAGTCTACATAACGGAAAATTCAATGCTTTCGAAAAATACTCTCATTTCAGTGAGATGGAAAGGTTGGAGGGAGAAGATGAGAACAACAATATCACAGCTACGTCAGTGGAGGTGATATGAAACAAGTCAGGAGATGGTGAACGGAGATTAACATAAAAAGGTACAAACAGGGAAAGTCCAAAGGTAAAACAGAGATAGATGAGAGTAAAACTAGTTTGTTCAGTCCATTCCTCCAGATGACTCGTAGGAATTCCAGTGAATTGTTTTGTTACTTATTGAGAGGTGGATCATTAAATCAATTGGTATCAAATGGTCAGATGTGTCTGACAAAATGTGTGTGTGTGATTGTTGATGTGCTTCTTCTGGGGAAAATACTAAATTATAGTTAACTGGATTTCATTTAAAAATAACACACAAAATTAAGAAATCTGCAGACCACAGAATCTATAACAAGCGTATAATTTTCCTGCAAGTGTGACACAATTAACAAAATATCACATGGGTTAAAAAAAAATGAATATCAATTTTCATCCAACAGAGACCAGTTTTTTTTAATAGTCAAACACTGATAATACTGTGAATAATGTCCCTGCCTCCCCACGTTTTGGTGCATAAATAGAGAATTCCCTCATCAGCTTGTGACAAAATACATTTAAATCCCCTTAAGCTGCTCCCACTGCGCTTTCTACTAGTTGAAGAAATACCTACAAAAAACCCTAAAAAGACTAATTCTATTCAATGTTAAGCAAATTTGATGTGAGCCAGCACTTGACAACAATGGGGAGAAACAAACTTTCAGCTGTTATAATCCTCTAGCAGAACCATATTCAAGAGTACATATTCAGCCTCGACTGACTAATAGTGTGGCTTAAGTGTTGAGTTGGTACAAACTGTATAGCCTGTTGACTTTTGGTGATCCTGACCAGCTTAATTTTTCTTTAAAATGATTTAATTGATTTTTCCTCTTGAAAACAAGATTTCGACTATGTTCCTGCCTTGGAGAGCCAGGTCTTAGATGGTGGCATGTCCAGTCCCAGTAATACAAGCTCTTATTTATAATCTGATTCAAAGCTAAATGGAGGATCAGACCCTCTTTTAGCTTTAGTTTACCCTCTTTAAGCTTCGTGTGAGGTGTGTAAATTTGCTTATCACTGCAATTGTGATACTTTCCCATGGTGCTACAAGCCTAATTATACAGTGCATGTCATATTATTTATTTGACATACCCCTGAAATGTCTGAATTTTCACTGGAACACTCATGTGATGTACTTTTACACATCACCAGGTTTGACTATGTGCCCCTACCACTGCAACGTTGATTGTTTGTACTCTCAAAGGCGAAAAAAAAAGTTTAATTTGTGAAAAAGTGCTCAGAAGACATCTCTAGTACATACACTGTGGTTTAATGCATAGCAAATGTCACTATGAAAAAGAGAGACATTATGGTTTAATTTAGCAGAAAATGCTCAAGTGTTTTATACCTCTATTGGAATAATTTTACTGGTTGTGGAGAATAAAAAAAACAGATGTTCATATATGACACAATACCATTTGAATTTAACTGAAGGGGCTTCAAAAGATTCAAAGCCCTAAACTCACTGACAGGCATCCCATTTATATACCTATAAAGCTAGTCAATGAAAACAGCTGCTGAACCTGCAGAATGCATTTTTAACGAGTCTTGGATCGTGTGTGAACACGCTGGAGGATTTGTGTGCAAATCAAGTTCCAAGCATTAGCGAAGGTGCAATTTCTCATTCACTTTACAGCTGTTTTACAACCCATCACATAACTAACTTAGGAGGCAGAATCAAACAAACTCAGAAAGCTGTGGGGAAGAAATGCTCATAAAAAACTACTGATCTGGATGCTGCAATGTAAGGCAAATGCCCACAAAATAACTGTGTACACAGTGCGTTCGGGCTGAGAATGTCATCATTGTAAGAAATGCCATTGCGTGATAGTGGACTCTGTGTAGGGAAGCTTTCATTGTACAACAGTGGAGATTATTGTTTAAACTGGACGAAGCTGCATCATTGACAGGCACTGAAAATGTCAAATGCTGGATGGGTAACCCCTGTGTGTGAGCAAGAATGACTCACTGGAAAATGCCAAGTGAAACGTTGCTTTGTTAGGACAAACAATAAAAAAAAGAAGGAAAAAATTGAACAAGTAAACACAAATGCTTTGAGAATCATATCAGAAAATCTGATTTAGCTGCAGGAATGCTGCCAGAGATGGTCAGAAAAGACGGGATGAAAAGTTTCGACAACACCTGAACAAAAGAAAAACAAGGAGCTGATAATCAATCCTTTGGAAAATGAGATCAACTCCCCTTTCCACACCAATGCTTCAGAGATGGACAGGGGGAACAGTTTCAGGTTCTGTGAAATGAAATAGTTGGAGAAGGCGTCATGATTATCTCACGTCTTACCAGACAAAGCCCATCCTGGCAGCCACAGATGTCACATTCCTACCATCTGGTAGGTGATACAGAAGAAATCATTGCTGTGCCAACATACTGCTCAGGCTATAAGACTGCATAGTCATAATTTATGGTCCCTGACTTGACAGCTTTTTCATTTTCATGTAGCATTTGTTTTTTTTTTCGTCAGGAGAACAATGTGGAAAGCGAAGCACCAAAATGTATAATATCTTTATTGGTCTGCAGTGCAAAATGTAACAGCTTCATAAAAAATGCTAGAACATTTTCTGGCTCCCTTGACAAAGTATGTCTGTTTTCCGCCAATAAATTCACGAAAATGACTACAGTACCAACGTTTTTTTTTTTTTGGGGTTCCGACAAGCTTCAATTGTATATCGTATGACACTTTCACAAAACACATAGGACATGCATTATGCTTTTCAGGCAAGATTACCGAGGTCAAAACCTATTTGACCTCATCCAATTTTTTTTGGGCTTCAGCATCAGTTGCTGACAGTTAGGATAAAGAAAATAACACCTTGTTGTATAAGAATGGGTGGAGTTTGAGAGGAGAAGGACCCACATGCATTCACAGTGAAGGAAGGAGGTTAAAGTTGAACCTAGACAGATTACTGTTCAAACTAACAAAACGCATGGACAAGCCAAAATACCATAAAATTAAAAATGTACACACACAAAGCCTGACAATGAACAAAACCTGATTGTGACAAAGAAGCATGAGCATGTACCAAAAACACTGTGAAGCAAACCATGGAGCTAAGGACTGAAAAGACGTATCTTAAGTACGATGGGGAACAGATTAGTGATGGACTGCAGCTGTGACAGATAGAGTGGAGAGGACAGGAACTGAGAACCAAGAACAGGGGAACTGGGGATAACCAGGAAAAGCGACAAACACTCAAAAGACAAGAGAATTTGAAAACAAGATACCAAGAGAGTGGCTAAAAACCAAAAGACAAATCAAGACTAATGAATCAATCAAGTCAAATGTAAACTAATCCAAAGTCCAACATTCAACAGACCAAAACAAGTTGGGCTTTAATAGTGATAAATATGCAGTCAATAGATAGAATAGAGGCTGAGTGGAGGGTTAAACAGATTGTGAGAGGATTATAAAACAGTTTACATAGCTACAGCTAATGGTTTGAGAATTTAGCGAATATAAAGAATCTGGAAATATTCTTGCTATTACTAGTACTTGCGACCACTGTACTTTCCAAAGGGATCGCAACTTTCATCAGTCCTTCACATCAGAATAGGTCTGGAAAGAAGAAGATTTCATTGCATTTTACACACAAACTGAAACCCAATTACTCCAACTAGAAATACTCTGTTAGAATTGTCATTGTCATTGTCATCACTGGTGTGATGGCATCATTTCCCGTAAAGAAGCAATGCGTCTGAAGCTTTAAATAACTGTAGCCTGTAACTTGGGTTGCTTAGGAAGAGAAGAGACTCAGAGACTTAAACTAATATCATGAACGCAACTGGAACCCAAATAAAAACAGCTACAATTCGGAGGCCTCGCTGTGCTCTTTATTATTTCCCCTCAGGGGGTTTCAGTGGTTTGCAGTGGGGGAAGAAGATCAACAGTGACAAAGACAGGAAGAAAGAAAGAACACACTGCTTGACTTTTCATTTCAACACAACGGTGTGTTATGTTTGGCTCATTTTTCCATCACAAAGTCTTTTACCTGAAACATCACATAACGATCAGAAGCATGCCCACCATCCTGGTGAGCATTTAGTCACCTGACCAATTGTCAGAGAAAGCCCATAATTCTTTGCAGGGGAGGACATCCTAAACTTCCTGGAGGGATTGTGTCTCCTCTGCTAGGAGGGATCAACGTCTTCTTAAGAAAGGCAATAGTCTGTAATTTAGGGAATTCCTTAAGTTTATTTTAAACCAAAGCAGTGTTTTGCATGTTGGTGGTCCAGAACAAGAGTGACAGCTTGATAGTTTGGAATTAAAGACTGTAAACGCCCCAGGTCATGTGCCATGACACCATTACACCAAATTGTGCGCTGCCCAGCCATGTTTACAGTGTATGAACAACATACTGAAAGACTCCTGGATGACACGGGTTTCTCTGAGTCTAGCACTTTAAAAACTTAATCACGCTGATACTTTACACTTTTCCCACTCTCTTTACTTTCGGCAGGTTTGTCTTCCTTCTCCTTGACTAGTTTCTGGTCAAACAGAAATGCTCAGTCTTTATTGTTGTTGATCACCCACCCATTCCGGCTCCTTTGGAGGCTTCTTCCTGTAAGAACAAAGTTTTCTCCCACTGTGCTCCCGAGTGCCAGCAAAAAAGACTGTTTGTGTTTCTTACTATGACTATCAGTATACAAGGGTGGCATGTGTTTTGGTCTGGTGAAATGCTGAATAAATTAAGATGAAATGCATCTAAAGTTTCCAGTCTGTCCATAAATGAGTCCAAGTGTCCATCACATACAGGCCAAATAGTTTCAACCGTCCAGTCTGAACTCCTAGCAGGCAGGAACAGGGTCAGTCTCCGGTTGTAAAGATAAAAAAGATGAGGACACACACATGTATAATGCCCTTCTAACCTATTAGATTTGCAAGCACTGGAAGCTTGAGCGCAGCTGACCCAAAAGACGCTGATAAAATAAGTTTGGGTTCACAGATTCAAAAAGTTCACATTTTCAGGCAAATCATGTGTCATCAGGGCTTCTTATTGGCATTGAGAATGTTCAAGAAGAAATAAAGAATAAAACATTTACACACAAAAATGCGTTACTGTTGATATGACCTTAAATATGGTTTTCTGCTGCAACTGTCAGTCTATGATGCCAAACATAAGAGAAGCTCAGTAGCACTCACGTGCTTTGGGATTGATTATTGATGATTGTTACAGTCTCTACGCAGTCTATTTCATGATACTTTCCATTTAATGAATGCACTGTTCTCTTTTTTTTGTCTGACCTGGACACAAATTCCCCTGGACTTACATATAAAAGTAGAGAGAAGACTTTATCAGGCTATTTAGACAGCTGCACACATCAGCCTAGTCTTAGGTATACTTTAGGGTTATATTAGATTAAATAAACTCACAGCTCTCGCAAAGCTCATTGCATAACACGTACATGATCATGAATACATTTTAAACCAGCTTTTATTTATTCTGGGTCTTTTGCAGCAATACAGATAATCTTGCACTGAGCTTTAGTGGAATTACTGATTCAGGCGACCAGCACAGGCTTTACGGACACCCTTGGGACAATAGCCACCAGGCACTGCTTGTGTATCAACTTTATCCAGCTTTTCTGTTGAATGAAGCCATGCCAACCCTCCTGGTGCCACACATCTGCGCTAAGTTGGATTTCTCCAGCTGACCAGGGCATGACACATTTAATTTTTTTTCTTTCTATTCGTCTTTCTTGTAAAGCCCTGGGAAAAAGTGTTGATACGATCATGTCAAAATACCACCGTTATGTTCCACAGCTCACACTGAACCTCCCACCCTGTGTTTCATAGGGGAAGAAACAAAGTGTTGGAGCTCAAGACCTTCTATTCTTGGATGTTGTTGGTTTGCCGTCATGAGCAGCACAAGAATTTCTTAGTCAGGTTTTGTCTGTTGAATATGGGTTTCCCTTTGCCACTGTTACCATGGTGACAAAAGCAAGCTCAATAACAAAAACAGTGGGCGACAGTAAGATGTGAGAAATGAAAGGAAACAAGGACTCATCCTTAAATTAGCCAACAATCTTAAAATAGCCCATCCCAGGAATGTGTAATGTGCCCATGTCACACACTGAAACTGGGCGTGGATTAAAGGGGGAAAAAATATCTGAGTATTAGTTTGTTCCAGAGGGATGAGGATTTTCCCTGGGTGTGCTTCATGTCACTCATTTTAATTGAAAATGGAGAGAAATGTGGAGACTGGAGCTGGAGTGAATTGCAAACCTTCTCCCAGTGATTATCTAGAGTGAGTTTGGAAAATATGAGTCATGTTCAATTTTGGGTTAGTAGGGAACTCTGCTTGTGCATGCAGACTTAACTCTGAGTGCAGTTACCTCATAATGTGCAGACATACAGAAAAAAACATGCAAGTAATCTGACTCGATACGTAACTGTCCTTTATAAATGTTAGTGATATTCTGATACAACTCACAAGGAACTCTTTAACTTTCCGATGAGCAACACTAAATCAAGCAACAATAGTAAGCCTCAGGTCAGATTAAACTAATTTCAACAAGGCAATAATGGCATGGATTTGGAAAGGGATTTTATTCAGAACTCTCACTAATGCTTACGCATATGCTATCTCTCTCACACTAATAACATAATGCAAACAGATATTTGACAACCTCACACCAGTCTGAAGTTATTATTGTTATGCAGGATTAATGGTAATGAAATGCTTCAAAGATAACAGTATCGTGTACATACACAAGTGTGTTCGGGTCTGTTTGTCACAGCAAATGTTCTGATAAGCCAATTATTCCTCACGACTGAGTTTTCATTTGGCGCCATAATTAGTTACCATAATGCAGTAGCAGAATTAGCTGACAGAGTCAGACACACAAGCAAAAGTCAATTAAAACATGAATATCTTGTTATAGAGGCCCACAATTTGCAAAACAAAAATCTACAAACAAGCTAAAGAAAAATACACGTATTACATTTATCATATTATTTATTATTACATCTTTAATTTCGGTGTGAAGAGCAGAAATTCACCTGTAACAGTTTAAAACGTATTCAAAAGAAATACTAACGAGGTGCCTTGATGTTATCATGAAGCTGTCTGCTGGAGAAAAGAAAGAGCATACATAGAGAAATTAATTATGTTTTCAGTCACTTTCAGTCACCTTTGAATACTTGGAACCTGAGATATGCGAGTGGACAGACTACAGTGTGTTGGTTTAGACAGAGCTGAATGGCATTTTCTTAACTAAATAGAAAATATTTGTAGATGTTGTTCAGAATAGGGCTAGTTACGCAACAGCCTCATTTATCAGAGTAAATGGCCTTGAGCAGGCATTTGTCTATGTGTGGTGTGTCTGACTGCAAACAGATGGGAATGTAAACACGCAGGGACGATCTTTAGCACTGAACACACAATAGGATAATTGAGCCCGAGAAAAATACAGGCTAAGAAAAGAAATTGCAGTCTCACTGCTTTTAGATTTGGAGCACAAGGTGGGTTGTTTGGTAATGGTTGGCATTAAGACAAACAGGAAAGCAGTTAGACTGAAGTTATGGGGACAGTGGGACTGCTTGTAGGTCAGCTTTTTTGCCCCTCACTGTAATGAGTCATCCAATTTATCATCAAGGATTTCATCAAGTAAGTATCTTATTGCATCATTATAGGGATTTTTCCAGAATCCCTCCACAAGATTATGGAGAAAAGTGAAAGGAAATCAAAAAGGGTGTAGACATGTGTTACACAAGTGAGGTTATGTGGCCTTCTTCTTTTCATGATGCACGGTGAAACTCCAACAAGAAAAAAACAAGTGGACACTTCCTGACTGAGCCAGGCAGCATGTCTTTAAGTCTTATTGAGGACATTTAGCATAATCTGTAACACAATGAAAGCAGTTGACCTATATGTTTAAGGCACTATTTTCCAGTCCCCTCTAATTTAGCTTTTAGTTTTCTAAATGCTTGTCTGTGCCCATGCTGGCGGTGTGCTGTCACAGCACCATCTGGCACTGTTTACCCAGTTCAGCAGAGGTGGCTGATAGTCAGAGTGTTGTGTTTAGATTGCCTGTCCTACACTGGGTGATCTAACCTCTTACATGTATTTTTGTGGCAGGTTGCGATACACGTTTTCACTGTATGGTTAAAACACTGCAGTGAGTGCATCTTCTGTAGGTTGGTCGAAAGTCCAAACGACCTGCAAAATCTACAGATAGAGTCTCACAATGTTGTTGCCATGGTTACCTGATAACAGTCAAGTCAGTTGAAACTGTGACGAGACATGAGGGCTGATAACAGGAAGGACCTATTTTGTCACTTCTTACATTAGTAGGCAGTCCGTTGGTAGGGAGAGGGTGAACAGCTCTTTGAATGAGTCATTTAGCTTGGTTAGCAACACTAACAACAACAGCACAGTGATGCTCCATAGAAACTGTCTGCCACGGGTGGTGTGAAGTAAGAAAGCAAATGAAAAATACTGTATTTGTTTACTGAGAAAGAGGAAGAGGCAGAGAACCTGGGGAAACCAGCCCCCTCACTGTGAGATATGGCTTCAGTGTTTTTTCATTTGATCTCTTCTGCATCCTCAGAGGGAACTCTCAGGACTCTTTTTCTTTGCCTATTTCGTGCCGGCACCCCTCCCCCATGCTGTTGTCCTTGTTTGATTTCTAGTCTGTTCTTGGGGGCACTATTCGTCTTGGTTTCTAGCTGTTTTGTGACGTTTCCCGCTACTTCCTCTTAAATGTGTTTACCAACAACATATTAATTGTACTTTTCAGCAATGCAGAATTAAATAAATCTTGCGGTTTAAAATGTGTGTGGTGAGACTGAAGGCTTATAGTTGACTGTATTTCACTGGTCTAAAGAGTTACCACAGTGGCATTAATTTGTGAAACAAGAGTCACTGACCCTGTATTACAGTCATAGTAATCTATGTTGGACAAAATTGGGGTTACATTAATCAGCTGTTGGAGCTATTTTCATCATCTAGAAGTCATCATGTCTCTATCCATATGAGACTTCACTTTTGCTCTGTAACCTTTCTATTTGTAAAAGAGGATGAAGAAATCTTCAATCCCTCCACTTAAAATATAGAGGTAAGATAAGTAAGGGGAAAAATGGGATTTCCCAAAGCAACTTATAGATCTGTTTGTTTGGGATGCCTAGCAACATTCAGTCCATGGCAACCACATGGATCTAAATCAATAGACATATTTGTTCATTCAGACTTTACCTTAGAAAAAAATATATGCAGAAGAAATGTATCATGATGCATAATATTTATTCATTTATGTTCAAGTCCTTGGTAACCTTATTGGCACTGTAAAAGGCTTGAGCAATCTCATCTAATTGCAGGTATGTTGGAGAAGAGCGTTTTTGACAAGACTTTAGTTTGATAAGAGACAATTTCACATGGGGAGCATCATTTTCATTTTCGTTGTTCTCAAATGAGAAACAACAGAAACTGAAGGGTTAGTTAACAGGAATGGAATTTACATGTGTACATTCCAGGTCTGGAGATTATGTCAAAGGTGTACCCTGCTGGTTGCTCAGTGGCAGCTGGGAGTGAAAAAAGTGGCATTTCTTACGGTGTTATTGGTGGAGGTATTTAAAGAGAATATGAAATATTGGGCAAATGATCAATATTACACAAGATAACACCTCCATGCTGAAATGCATCATGTCAACCCCCTTCCTCCAGTCTATTGTATAAGGCTAAATCACTAAACTCTTTCACCTCAGAAATAAGTTCGAAAACAGATGATGGTGGCAACCCAGGGGTATCGGCAGTTTCTTTCTTGGAGTCTGCATCCTGTTTACCTTATCCCTGTATCTGCATCTGTCAGTAGGAGCGTCGGGAAACACCTAGAGCTCAGCTCCCCAGGAGAGCGGGAGCACGGTGGGGACGGCAGACCCATTGTCACAAGAACCCTTACGAGGCCTTATAAGGGCAGACCCTCGACGGTTCCCCCCTCTTGGGGAAAGCAGAGGAGAGAGACACAGAGTGCTGGAGGAGAAGATAAGGACAGTCCCTGTAATTTTGAAGGGGTTACAGAAAAGAAGTCTATTAACATAAAGGGGAAAAAACAAGTCCATGGCAGACTGAGGAAACCCCCCTCAGTGTGAGTCACCATCAGGAAGAGAGCCAGACCCAGACAGCTTTTCCAGCTAAAACCCTCCTCACCCCTCCCCCCTACTCTTAAATCTGTGAAGGCTGTCTGACCCATAAAAAAGTCTGACTGCTCTCTGTCTCTTGAAAAAGATACAAACAACTGAGGGAAGGTACTTTGAAAACTTGATGTTCCCTTTAAGAGCAGTCCATCTCTGTGGATGTGAGCTCTCCATTGGTGCTCTGATTGTTTTACTTAGGCGGTGCTTCTATTCTGCTTCTACTCCCTCCTTAGTGTTGCTGTTGTATTCTTACCATACTAACAGTCAGTGGATGTAAAAGCAGCATTTCAGAAAGGAAGTGAAATGAAAGCATAATGTAGATGAGTAAAAAATGTTTGAATAAACAGTTTGTGTAAACACTCCACGTCTCTTATCAGCATAATTTATTTTAAGGTTATGGGGGAGGAAATGACCTAATAAAGGCAAGACAAAGTTCCCCATTTTACCAGTCGTTGCTTAATATACTAAGCTCCGCCCTGTAACGTTTGGACAAATTGGGTAAAATTATAACTAGAGTCTGAGCAAAATGATTGGCTGCTGAAGATGTCATGCCACCCGGTCGTTACAGTGGCTATTGTGCGCACTTTGCAGTTTTTCTAAAGAGGGAAGATTATGTCATGAAAACCGCTTCTATATTTGGTGTTAAAATCAACACTCCTGGTCGTCAATGATGCTGTTGACGCAGAGTTGGCTGGTACAAGAGTTTCATTCATTTACTCACCCAGCTACTCCACTCTTCACAGCCCAAATAGCCCATTTCATTATCACTAGAGGTGAGCGGGTGCAAGCCAAATTATTCTAAACATGCCAAGCTAAAGTAAAAATGATAAAATGAGTGATTATGTTTTTTCAGCTTTGGCCCTATGATGAATTAAACTCCCTGTTGCAAGAAAAAAAGAAACCACATAATCCGCTTTCATGTCAATGTAAACAATCACATGCTAATTTGACATCACAAATGTTTCCTGTAAGACATATGATTTTAAACTAAAGAAAGAAGTAGATTTATGCAATTCCAGGTTAAAGCACATCAATATGAAATGAAGGACGTTTTTTTTTCTTTAGGGAAAAATTATCCAGTATTTGTGCTCAATCATCTTAAGAGACGGCCATCATTTCTTTTTTCAGGTGTAACATCAGCTGAACACTATGGGCCTTTTTTGGCATCCGTGTCAAACTTTCCCCATTATCTGAATCAGCCAGCGCCTACATTCATGTGCTTCTATTTTTGGGCTTCTGTTTCCATCATTTCCCTCTCGGGCAGACGTAGGTGATTTTACTTTTTTATTCAGGAAAAGGAAATTTACCAGCTGCCCTGTCATTGGGAGCCCGTTGCTGCTGCGATTTGCAGGACTGACCGCACAAAGGTATTTCATCCAAAGGCCAGTAGTCTGGACTCAAGTTGCCAACTGTAGCTGCCAGGGTGTTTAAGAGACAAGCCGTGAGTGAAAATGTAGGTCATAATCAACACGCAGCACATGGCAGAAGTCTTTAATGCTAGCATGAGCGAACTTAGAGTGCAGGCACAAAGATATAAAACATATTTGTAACTAGATGTTGGAAACGGTTCATTTTGATGAGGGCTGTTGTTATAATTCGGAATTTTAGCAATGCATGATATTTACATGAATGAACTCTTTCAGGCCTCAATTGACTTGTCAATTTCTTTCATAAACAATGAAACATAAGGCAAACAGTTTGTCGTCTATATGCTCCTTTATCTCCATCTTGTAATATATTTACAAGAAGACCCATATCTTTTTGTAAAAGAGCTGCTAGCGTCTGTTTGGCAGGTCAACTTGGCAAGTGAAATGGCTCTTGACAGATGAGTGTATGCAGCCAAAACAAGAGCAAGGCTGGTCCCAATCCCATTAGCAACACCATGAATGGATGCTTAAGTCTTTTTTCCATAATAGGTGGAAGTGTACACAGTAACACATCCTTTGCCATAAGTCACTGACAAAAACAAGAGGCAGGCACACTCGAAGACATTTAGTCAAGTAGAAGAATTAGTCAAGCAAGTAGACCCCATAGTTTGGAACTAATCTTTTCAGAAATAATTTCAGCACCAATGAAAGGTTCATAAAAACTACACACTGATGAGTCAAAAATGTAGTCCCATAACATACTTCATTTGCAGTACTGAGCTGCAGAGAGGCCCCACCTCTGAAGGTGAGCCAGCAGCAGGGTCTAAACATCTGGACTTTAGGATTTTTCTTCCATCAGGGGGCTTTCTTCCTCATACACATCCATCTCTGATACTTTCAACTTGCTGACTATGATGCTTTGGCTTCGGATCAGTGAGTCAAAACCTACATGCTCTTTTTGAAAAGCTCATATTTGGAACATTGTACTCATTTAGCTTCTGAAGCACTCTGGATTGGAATTTTCAAATTGTGTTTAATATATCCTTCATGCATATAGTACAGTCTGACCGGGTCACTGATTATTTGAGGCACCACCATAAGGCTATTCTCTTTTGAGCTTCAACAGCTAAGTCCCTTAAGACACAAAACATCTGTGGCATGAAGTTTTAGATCTGTCTTCAAAAAGCTTTATGCCCATATTTGTGGAATAATATTAAAACAACCAAACTGGAGATCTAAAAATGTGTGTAATGTGGGAAAAGACATACAGGTTGGCTTCAATTACTTCCAAAGATAGCTGCACAGTTTTACTTTCCTATAATATGATTAAATCGAATAATAAGATGCCAATTCAGATGTGTGTAGTTACACAAACGGAAGTGTCCAGGAGAAAAACGATCAAACAGCAAGCTATGTTTATCTCCAAGATTCATAAAGGGGAAAATGAAGAAAAGCCCATTAATGTCAAAGCAACGCTTCACTGTGGTCCTTTGTCACTTAAATCTAAAGGACTTTGATCCACTGACTGGGCCTCTATTCTTTCTGCTGCTCTATAATTAGTTAAACTGAATGCCTGTAATTTCTCCGATTAACAATCAGTTAAGAACGTGAACAGCACCTCACTTTAGATAAATGTCTAATGCAGCTGTGTGTGGCTGCGTCCCCTCCTTCAACCTGACTCAGCAAGACTAAATGCACCAAACAAGCCTTTAGCTTAATCTACGGGAGTGGGAAAAGAGCAAAATCTGTTGTCTATTAGTGACCTTTGTTTTTTTTGTTTTTTTGGAGTGGAAGAGGTAAACGCTATTATTAGACCATGATGCCTGGGGAAACAACAATGGCATGCTTTGAAAAACAAAAACAGGTATAAACATTACATAACATGTTCCACAGATATTGTTTTGCAGCCAATTATTTTTATTTCTCAACTGTTAGTTCTTTACTTTGAATTGTTCTTGATTCTGCTTCCTCCCCAGTGGCTGTTGAGAGTTGTACTGCACGGATGCTTTGAAACTAAAAAAAGAAATAATGAGCCAAGGAAAAACTGAAAAAAAATGGGGAAACCGTATCCAAGCAGTTTTGAGACACAAATGAGCCACATTGTCAGCTGAAAAGAAGATCTGTTAAGAGAAACTGTGTATTCACACAGTAAATTGCGAAGGGAACTACTGAGTCACTTCTGCAAAGGAAAAAACATCAGTGCTTTTCAGAAAATCCAGAAAATGATGTTTGACAACTTTTCTTTGTATGGTTTATTGCCCCCCTAAAATAGAGTGAAATAGGTTAGAAAAACAGCATGGCCGAACGGCATCACAGCTTTCTGCCTCTAAAAGCCACAAGGCTGCTGGAAGAAGGATGTTAATTTAGCAGTTATTAAGGTGACGTAGAGAGACGATGAAAGGAAGGCACAGAGGGCAGGGCGTGGAACTGGAGACAGACAGAAACAAACAGACAGAGAAAGAGAGAGCGAGCGAGAGCAGCCTCGGCTACCCTGCTGCAGCCAGTCATCTATCTTTGGCTGTGCTCACGCCCCAGCTGCTGCTGGTTCAAAGTACGGTCATTGGCAGGGAACCAGCCAGAAGGCTGCGAAAAACACTCACGCAGCCACTTCACATGCAGAGGGAAGCTAAAGGAAACGGAATGTCTTTGGAACAAATGAAAGTCTGAAACCCAAGCCCACTGTCCCATATTTAGGACATCAGAACTACCAGATCATCTCGCTCACACTGAATAGAAAAGAGTTCAGAAGAAATTCAACCCTCTCAAAGGAGCACTTGCCAAATTCTGAAAACGAGGCAGTATAGATTATAGAGATGAATCACATTTACTATACATTTCTGCAGCTTCAAGAAATCTACAGCTTTGTGCATTTCACCTGTCAAATCTGTCACAAATAAAAAGAACTTATGGAATATGTGTCCCATGTGTAGTTTCGAGTTAATACACAGAGAAGTGAGATTTTACTAAAGGTGCATTCAGAAGGTATGCTCAAGCAGATGTACTTTAAGTAAATTTAGTTTGCAACAGGGAAGGCACTTGGCACAATTTTAGCAAATTTCCTGAAACACTCTCCACCAAGTAACACTTAAACAAGAAGATGCATTTTGAGTCTTAACATTTAGAATACCAGACCCATGAAATGAAGGACACAGAATCATGTTTTTTTTAATCTGAAGTCTTTAATAGATGTTTCAACAAAATGTAAAAAACAACAACAACAAATATATCTGTTTTTTGCACATTTCTACTGTTAGCCAAAAGGCAAAAAAGAAAAAAGAATCTTTCTTTACAACCGACTCTTTCCTTGACTTTTTTTAGTCACTTTACTTTAGAAAGTAAAGTGTTTTGTCACACCTTTTAGACCAGATTGACTTTTAGTCCAGTGCCAAACTATCTGAGAGGCAGTATGTAATTAAACAACTGGCGATTAATAACTGTATTTCTTTGGAACACACAACAGCCGTGTATTTACAGTGTGTGTGCCCTTTGTGCAACCATGCATGTGTCCTAACACAAGCATTGCAGGTGTGCAGAGGCCTGTGCTCACAAACCGTGAATAACTTTATACTTACGGGTGAGACTGTAAGCTGAGCAGCGCATACTCACAAATCCACGTCTGACAGTTTCCTTGTAAGGGTCGGCATGCTCTTGGACCGTGAACGTGACTCTGCCAGTGTTGCAGCAGCTATTGTTTGACGTATCTTTGTCGGCACTGATACGATGTTGTGCTTTGATTTCTGGTGGCATGACCGGTAAAGGGAACACAATGCCAGTTTTAGGGTGCGGCAATCAGTAGATCAACACTAATGAGGACAAATTGAGCCAAAAACGAGAGAATCGGTAGGAGCTTAGATGTGGAGTTGAGGCCCCTCTCCTGCTAAAACCACTTGTGGTGTGATTAATAGCTGACTCCCAGGGAGGCAAGGCTGCGCCTGTTAATTATATCCAACCAAAACAGCATTACGGACAAGGTGTTCTGTCTTTTGTTTAGTCCTCGGACAAGAGGGCAGAAGGTATTTTATAAACTTTAAAACTGAACAAAATTAATTAAAAATACACAACACGATGCATACTCTAACAAATACATGACATTTTGGACAATTTCTGAAAAAATGGTCATGAACGCTCTAAGCAAACAATAAAAAAGCCAAAGACATTTTCCGTGCCAGTGCACGTTAGAGATTTCCCACTCGACTTCACCTGTCTACGTTGAGGCTCAGTTCACATAACTTACTTTATGCTCAAGTGAGCGGGCACGTACAGTTACAGGCTAACACTTACAAGGTGTTATGCAACATGCGGTGTGCAATGACGGAGAAAAGCAAAGCTACTGCTGTCAATAAGGGTTCCGCGAAATGCTCAACCTCTTGATACTTCTTGATTGCACCCTGCAGGCAAGGACGCCCACTGACAAAGTTCCAAGTGCTCGTTTAATTAACACTAAGATCGAGCCTCAACCAACTGGGTTTTCAACAGCTGAGTTTTCATGAAAAGATAACAGACTTATTAATTAATGAGACTACTGAACCTTTTTCTGCCTACACAGAGGAGACGCACAGATTTACTGTTTTAGACAACAAAAAAAAAACTGCTTCAGAACAGGATTTATCACAACAGCAGCAGAGAGGTGTCTGAATTAATGGACTACATCCAACCTCAAACAAAGTTTTACAGCATGAAAGAAGAGGAGCAACAACTGTTTTCATTTGAATCTTTATGTCTGACCAAGATGTGTGGAATTATGATAATTTAAGAGAAACAAGATTTAAAAAAAGGTTAATTTCTATATTTGGGACAGTTTCTGCAAACTTTGTCATTAGAGGTAAAATTAGAAAAAACAGATAGGCAGAAAGAGATTTGGCCGTCATACAAGGAAAATGTAAACGCACCTAACTGTGTGTGACGCACGGCGTCTACCAGTCAGCCCAGTGTGTCGCACTTCTGCTGGGAAGACGGGCAGCACCATGCTGCTTTGTGCATGGGTGTGTGAGGCTCTGAATGTGTCTGGGTTGGCACACGATGTGCCATTGACTCTGGGCCATGCCCAAGCCTTTTCCTGCTGATATCAGCATATGTCCAGAGATGACATCAAACTTCCTGCCCTTGGCTTTCGGTGACCATCCTCACAGGAGCGGCTGCACCTGTCCAAGGTTTACTGGAACCTTTGTGGATTAAAAAAAAGGAACCATGCAGCCCAGTTTTAGTTCCCTTTAAGTGCTGACTCATGGTGGAGACACAATGGTTCAGAGGGGCGATGTAAATGTAATGACTCTTGATCAGATACTTCATAGTAATGTTTGACTGAAGGAAAATATTACATACTAACTGAAAGTATGGACATCATCCACTAAAGGAAATACATTAAAGTCCTTCTGGTATGACATTTAGTGAAGCATCAAGTACAAGTGTTGTTGCCACTAATAAATGAATCTACATTTCGCTTTCTTTGGATTTTCTCTTTGTTTCCATGCTGCATATGTACCAAGGCACATATGTGAGTGCAGAGGGACATTCTTCACCCCCACATCACCTGAACTAGAACATACCACCCCTGTCTAAACTGACAGTCTCCCACATCTAAACCCTTATTAACTCCTACCTCATGGATTAAATTCCGGGATCCAGACAGCTAACAACCCTGTATGTGTCCGGTAAAAGCTGCTCAGCCATTCACAATGCTTTATGACTAGCCTGTACCCACAGCCTTCCTCCACAACCTCCTGCAGGGGGACATTTGGAAAACAAGCGCTCAGCAATCATAAGAAGATAGTGGGAGGGGAGAATGAGGAGGATTTCACAGAAGATCGGCAGGACGGCAAAATGACCAGAACAGTTGTGGCACGCGGCATTTGCACTTTAAGCAAACTGTTTCACAATGCAGCACATGCATTTTTTAAAAGATTGTGCCAGACTAAGTGACAAGCTAGTATCTACTGCTAAAAAAAGGCAAGAGAATAATGAGTAGTGAGATATGATTTATTATTCAGATATATTCAGATGAAAAAGAAAAAAAGAAGAAAGGACAAGAGATATTGAAGTGTTATATACTAGCCTCAGAGCAAGTGAAAAATGATAATCGCAGAATTTCCCTTTGGGAAGTACAGTGTTTGCTCATTTAATTTCATATAATTTCAGAGGAATGAGCCAATTCACCTAGAGATGTCCTGCAGTCACTGTTTGCCAAGTGTTAAGCCATATATTTCACAAAAAACTAAAATACTCTCAACAAACCATGAAAATGATGCCTTCTTGCTTTGGGAGGTTGACAAAGCTGACAAATGAAAATAGAACAGGAACTATAGCAAGTTGGTGTGTTTTGAAAGAGGTAAAGTGTTTTGACTTTCCAGTTCTATTTTGCAATATATATTAGGGTGTGGGAAAATACTAAAAAGATTTACACAACAGTTTGCTGAGAGTTCACCCAGTGATTGCAGAATAAATCGAGAGTCTCTCTGGCAGAAAATTCTTCCGTTCTCTTTACAGTGGGTAAAGTATTTCAAACGTTGACATGACCCACTGCCCAAACTTCACATGTAAATGGGAAAAACAGCTCAGCACTTCAGCCAAACTCAATGAATAAAATGAAAAAAAAACATTACCTTATACTTTGTACCAAATGGGGCTCGGGCCTTGAATCATAGCTTCATGTTCAGAAAATGTAAATGAAGGCTCTAAGGGCTTTTACCATCACAGATGTTGAAAGAAAACCCAACACAACTTGTATATTTTCCCACAATTTTCTTATGTTTATTAATGTAATAAACAAATGGCAATTTAATGCCCTGCAATGTTTTAATGCAGAATATAGAAAAATGGGCTTCACTAAGCAAATGTCACCACTTAAACACCTAATATTTAATAAACAATGCACAAAAACAGCAATGAAGCAGTTTTCTAACCACATAAGGTAGATTAGAGACTAATATTTGCCCCTGTGTGAAAGTTTAAGAGGTGTCTGCCAATTAGGGAAAGTTATGTAATGTCCCCAGACAGGTAAAAAAACAAATGACCAATTACAAGTGTCTCCCCAGAGAGTGACAACACGTTCCAGCTAGGGCAGCTGCATCTTTATGTGAGAACATGGATTCATTTGCATGGAGTTATTTTGTCAAGTCGCTGATTGTATGCAAGTTATGTAGTGTGTGATTTATTCCACGTGCCTTCGGAAGGCGCTTTGAAATGCATGCAATATGAAAGGCATGCACTCTGCCTTTCACATCGCATGATATTCCCAATGCAATGGATAACAAATTGATTAACTTTTATGATCACATTTTTACAATCTCACAAGAGAAAAGATACAATTCCAGGAACTTGTAGCGTGATCATAGACCTCACCATTTTCCAGCTTATCCGGAGCGAGAGTTGTGCCTCATTTTTATGTGTGTGAGCGTGTTTACCTACGAAGAGCCTTGTCTGCCGTCTGTGTTGGGAAACAGCAGGTTGAGTCAACACCCAGCTAAGGCAGTGTTAATCCTCAGGTGATGACATTTCAGTCTGTCACAGGTATGGGAGAGATCACTGCTTCTGGGTTAGGGTTAGGGTTACTGTTCTCGGAAGAATGTATGTTCCACAAACACGTATTTGTGACTATCGTTAATTCATGGGACATGAAAGTGTTTTTCTCATGAAAAACCATTTGTGATGAAATCAAATGCAATTTTCATTATTGCAAAATGACAAGAGAAAATTTACAAAATAACCGAATCTTGTCATGTGTCCATGTTTTACCATACACTGCTACACAGACCCTGAAGTGAATGTGTTTTTCTTTCTATTTTTTTAACGGCATGCCAACTGCCTCCCAGTCTGAGAAATCATACCCTTCTACTTCTCTGATGGTGCTTCTGGCACAAAAGTAGTAAAACACAGTTATACATAACTCTTCGGTAAAGAGTTCAATGGATAGTTTTCAAAGGTGGAGTCTTGAGCTCTTATCACAGGGTGAAGCCTGTATGACATGCATTTGATTTCCAGAGGAAGTACAGAAGTATGCACAAATACATTCACACATTAATATGAATTGGCGGTGACTTTCACACCTACTGGTACGCACCCTTACAAACAGACTTTTGACACAATAACAATCTCCAGTCTATGCAGCTGCCCCCCGTAATACAATGATTTATTTGTTTAAATTGTTTGAATATGTGTTTTATGAAAGAAACAAATCTTTAAAAAAAGCCACTGCTTCAAGAACCAAAGATTTATAATATTTTTGAGCTAAAAATCTAATATTTTCTACATTTCCCGCCTTTCCAATTCCTGTTTATGAAAGTTCTTCTGATGTTGTCCTGGCTACAGCATCAAACAAGACAAAATCACCACAATGAAACTCAACCGCAACCTGTTGATCCGTCAGAGCTCATGCTCTGAGCACAAGAATAACTCCTCGGGGTTTTATAGCTCCTCAAAATGCAGAAGCTCACCACGTGACCGTGAGGTGACATCTTCAGATGATTTCCCATCACGCCCTGCAGATGTGATGTGCCGTGTGGAGGCACTGAAGTAACTGTTCTGTGACCGCAAACTTCCTCTTATTTGTGGGAGCGATCAAGAACAGTGGCGAAAGGACCCCCACCAAAGGACCCAGCCTTTGGGTGGCTCTGCTTCCTGTGATGAAAACGTCTCCTGTGGCACCTTTTCAACTCACTAATGAAACACTGGGCAAAAAAAGAATAAAATGAAATAAATAAATCACGCGCAAACAAAAATGAGCTTTCACTGCACTTTAATCACTATAACATAAACTTTTAAAATGGATTGGGAGACTGCTTTTCAAGTGGAAAAAACATTATTTTAATCACGGCCTTGAAAAAAATTGCAGTCATTAAAACAAATAAAAAAAATGCACTCAGGTTACAAGGGGTCAGAGGTTATCCATACAGCTCCCTCCATTATTTCCTTATTTTCTTAGACTTTATCACTAGTTAGATGAGTGTCTTGAATGTATAACATACTTTCTACATAAGTAAATAATTACCCCAAATCTGAAATTTGTTTTAAACATGAACAGCCTCTGTTGGATAAAGTATTAAGAATTAATTAACTGTTGCATATCCTGTTCTGGCAGGTTAATTCCTCATCCCAAAAATTCTTATACACACACACATTTACAGTAAGTGGAAGTCATGTGACATCACATGATATCCCAAGCAGACTACCAAAGTGAAACTGCATCTGTGGGGTTTTCCAGCAGCAACTTGCTCCACACACCTCTTAAGCAGGTCTTACACATCGAAATGCATTTCAGGGAAAACAGCTTAGTCTCATGGTGCCCTTTTCAGCTTCAACAACAACTGTTTTCTTTAAGCAGTTTGGCACCATCAAAAGACAAGCAGTGAGTTTATTTGTCTGCCAGGGAGAGGAGTCTCCTCCATGAGCACTAAAACCCAAACAAATTAAACGAGACTGGGTGAGATTAACGTTGCTAAAGCAGCTTTATATGGCATCCATAAAATCTGGTCCTGGCCGTATTTGTTTGTGCGCGAGTTAAAAAGCTTCCCGCAGCTGGTGGTGGGTTGTTGAGAGGATGCTGGTAAAAACATGGGCTGCATCATAACTGACAATGTGAAAAACCAGGAAAACGGAGGAGCCCTCAGGCGACTAAAGTGACTAAATGTGCGCTGTCTTTTTTCTTTCCTGGAGCTCCATGCTTTTTTCCCTGCGGATCATAAACAAGTGCTTAATGGTCAGCTTGACCCTCGCAGGTCTGTCAGAGACAGAAAGCAGATGCAGAAACCTGGCTGACACTGTTCCTGCCAGTTTGGGTAAAAGGGCTGCAGAAAATGCCCGCTGGGATCAGTCTGTTGGCCACTAAAGAGGCTAAAATGTCAAGGCTTTCGAACGCCAAACCAACAGCCCTGAAGTTGTTTCTCTGACCTTTAACTACAGGAAAATTTCCTTCAGGACAAATGCTTTTACCGGCAACACTTCAGACGGATTTCTTTTCACACCTGTGTAGTGAGTAATGTTTTGCAGCTGGTCACTGACAATGTCCCCAAGAAAATCAGCTTCAACCAAAGCAGGTGTGCGTTGTCTGTGGGAGATTTAATGTTGGGATTTTTGTGCGAATAAAACTTTCACATGATTAATCCACATAAAAGTCACTGATGTTACATCCCGGAATGGACACAGGTAGTACATACAGTATTAGTGGGCCCTCTAGAGGTTTGAGGCTCCAACAGTTACACCTTTCGGCGGCCACTGAGCGGCTCAAGCAGGGCAGTTATGAGTGTTTAAGACCCCCACCTTTCACCATAAAGTCTTGAGCCAAGGTAACTGCTAATTCCTTGTACTCACAGCTAGTTCACTGCTTTTTCTTGCAAGCCAAGTGTCAACACTCCCTAAAAAAGTGCCCAGAGTGAGAGGCAAAAGAGTCTTAACTGAGACCCATCATTTTTTATTATTTTAGTTTAGTTTTTTTTCATAGAAAGCAAATCTTCACTGACTCTTTCACATGTGCCAGCATAGAGAAGTAATTTACGACCTGTGTGTTGTTCCTGTGAGATTATGGTTAAAGTCACTTCAATAGATGTTGAGGTGTGTGAGCCTATGGTGAGTATCATTGAGGAGCCTAAACACAGTGGGCCCCCTACAGGAAGTTATTTGAACTGCGGCTGGCTCGCACCAACAGGTTGCACGGGCTGGAAACAAAATACCTGAAATCTCCAATGTGACACATGGCACACAACTCCAGAATTTTTAGATACATTCCTGTGGTTGACTGTCTTTGTGCAAAATACTTTTTGAATTTCTGCTCTTTGTGCTCTGGTTAAATTATTATACTGCACTGTGCTGCAATATGTTTTGTTTGTCACCTTGTCCTCATATGTGTATTTGTAAATCTTGGTCTGTCTTGGATGTGATTCTTTCTTGCATCGAGTTGGGAAATTCCTGCACTCTACAGCTGTTATTTTGTTTTTTTCTTTTTTGTAATTATTATAATTAGGATTGTATTATTATTTATTTGAGAGTGAATTCTCTTCCATAATAGACAGTGCACAAGAGAGGCACAAGGAGCAAATCTCACACTTCAGTAAATAAAGTTAAATACTCATATGCAGTGCAGTTACTACATCGACTTAAACACAAGCCTGCCCCCATGCCACAATAATTTTTGTATGCCTTATTATTTCCATTTTTCTCGGATCACATGTGCCATCTTCATATTTCCCCCTATTAAATCTGCAGAGTAGGAAAACTGCATGACCTCGCCTGTCCCCAGCACACTGTGTCTCCTTTCCTCAGCCTGGCACCACGCCCAGAAGGCTGTTGCTTGCGTGCCACCACTGTTTGTGTAGATTTGCATCTGGGCTCTGGAGACAACGCGATAGTTCACCAGTCATTGTGTTTCTGTGTGTGTGTGTGCGCGATGTGAAATGAGTGTGCTGTCTGTATGAAGCTTTTTTATTCTCTTACTTTCGTTTCTGAGTGGAACCATTTCCACATCATCACCAAGAGCAACAGACACTGAAAACTGAGGGCAAAAGGGTTATTCTACTAGTCACTTTTGATCTTAAGATGTGTGAAGCCCGGTTAGGCACATTAACTCAGACACCATGCAGTAGCCAAATGTAGTACACAGGAAGGCTTCTTTGTCTGGATGGACTTCCAGTATTAAAAAGGGAAGAATGATAAGTCTAAATACTTGGAAAAATAAAACTCACTGCGATTGAGAAAAGCTTACTATTTTTATACCCACTTGGGAAAACAGGTATTTATGACAAACCCATATATTTAATAATGCACCTATCAGGGACTGTGCTGTGGGCACCTGCGAAAAAAATGCTCCAATTTATCATGAGGGATAATGCATGACACCAGCTTTTATGTAAACTACTGTGTATACCGGGCCTCCTTGATTAATGAATATGTCTGTAGTGTGCTTTGGTGCCTAAAGGAGATTTTAATCATTGTGGCACCAAAATAGTTTTTCTTTTCTTTTGTTTAGTCTTTTTATTGTTTTGTTGAGCAAAACAATTCTAATGCTAACAGTTAGTAATATATAAGGCCTTTTTATCATTTGGTTTAACTTAATTGCTTGATTTTATTTTCTCATCACATGCAAAAGTGGTGGCGGCTGATTATTTGCAAATATTTGCTAAAAGACCTGATTTGAAGTCTGCCTCTACCCTGTGACGTAGTTTCTGCGGTCAATGAAATCATTGGAAGGGGCTGTACAACATTAAGTAAGGTAGGTCACACTGTGTTGACCCTAAAGTGTTTCTCCTGACTTGTTAAATCTCTGCGTCACTATCTAGAAATGGAAGTTAAAAGGAAATCACAACCAGGAAAACAAGTAAATGGAATAGCCTGATTTTAAGATTATGATTTGACATGTGATCACATGACATGTGATCACAGTATGAGTTCACTTTCAAGAAGAAAAAAACAAAAACAATAAATCTGTGGTTTACTTCACATGGGAGGAATTTACATGACTGTACCTGAATTGGTCTGATCTCTAAAGCATCCTCTTCTCTACTTAGTACACAATTTTGCACTGAACACATTTAACTTCTTTGTCACGTGAAATGCAAACTGAGGATCTGCCTCCTTTTCAGGAAACATGCTGACTTTATGAATTGGAGTCCATTTACCACTGAGTGAGAGCTGTCTGGTATGAAAAATCTGTTGATTTTAAGTTCCTTTTGCTGTCAACACATGCACACCTTTTTTTTTTATAGATCATGTCTTTCTGAAGGCTGGCGCACATGTGTGCGTGCCTGGGTGTAGGAGGTTTTCAGCCACTTCCCTTTGTAAAAACCGACCAAGGACATCATGTTCTAAGTACGAGTGCTTTCACTTTACACAGCAGCCGCAGAATAGCTGATGACGAATGCACGAGTGGCAAGTTTTCTGTGCGAGACAGAGAAACAAACCTTCAATAACGAGCCTCCAGCACCTCCAAGACAGCTGCTCAGTCACCTCCATTTATTGGAGCTGCTGTGCCTATGTAATTGTTTTGGTGTGCGTCCTGTGAGACGTGTGCAGAATACACTGATACGCAAACTTATGCATACACACATCCGTGGGGCTTCTGATAAAAATACAAAGACCTCCCTGTCTAGATGTTATTTGTCACTTGGATTCGTTGGCATAAAGAAGTTAATTTCAAATTATTTCCCCCTGCAGCTACAGTTTCCCTCGGTGTCTCTAATCTGCTCTGTCACCATAAGGATGGAAGCGCAGCACACTTCATGCTGGCGTTTTGTTGAAGATTAGTGAATAAGAGAACAAAGCAGGTTGTTTTGGCTGACTTGCCAGGCCTTTCATGGGTTTAGTGCTGGCTGCTCTGTACATTTTGTTCAGCTATGGGATACGTCTGCTGACAGCCATGCCCGCCTTGTTGGTAGGTCTCACCATACCTCTCTTGGTGCTTCACAGACATTGCTGCTGGGTATTTTTGAGTTTAAATATCTTCCCCGGAGAGTACTTTAGTCAAGCAGGCACCACCTAAAAAAACTTTATCATTGTGAGCTTTCGCTGGAATTACACACAAACACAACAACTTGATTCTAGACAACCTTTGTTAAAAACTCCAACTCTAGTCTTTGTTTATTTGATGAAATAATCGAAGGGTTCAGGTAAATCACAGATTAGCATGGAGAGCTTGACAATCTGGATGCACGTATTTGCCACGTGGGGTACGTTTTCAGGATGGTCAATGATATGTGGACATGGATTATACTTGACTCAAGAGCCAGCGAGCCAGCAGGGAGCTGGTTAATATCTTACTGTTTCAGGAACACATCACCCAAGTTCTTTCTCACGTACACACCCACATGCCTCATCTCCTTATGTTATCACCGTCGGATCAGCAATGCTGATAAACATGAGTGCGCACACACACACACATACACATACACACACACACACACACACACGTAAACAGTAAGAAATATGTGCGCTGTTATAATGGGTTTGCTTCTTTCAGTCGCACAAACAATACACATGTCAAATAGAATAGTCTGGTTTTGTCGCTGGTTTTGCTGAGCCATCACAAGCCACCGGGTAAATTAATGGGTCAAATCCTCTTAACACATACACAGAGGCAAGTTTAAATGCGTTCAGAGGCCTCGTGTAGTAAATGAATAAATAATAATTTAATCTGTAACAACATGACAAAAGTCAGGGCACTGTTTATTGGATTTGACATAGACTTGTTTTTTGTTTGATTTGAAAAAAAAGGTAATTAAATGCTCTAACAACTTTAATTCCACAGCAACAGTGGACACAGTTCCTCTGTTTACACTGAAAAGGACATTCCTGTCACAAGCTCTGCACATGAACGTGAAATCTGTTCTCTTTCTTTGGCCACAGATGCCTGAGTTGTTGGCCTTTAAGCTACTTAAAACGGTTGACCTCATGTGAGAAAATAGGGAACGATGGAAGAGACGAGAACAAAATGTCCTAGACGCTCAGGGTTGAAACTAGGTCAGAAGTGCGGATGGAAAGCGTGTGCTTCCTCCTGCTGGCTGTTATATGTAGTGTATGTGACCTGCACGGGAGCACAATGCCACCAGGAGGTGGCTCAACACATGGTCTGAACTACACCCCCCTTTTCAGCGGGTCCTGCAACAGATTCTGATTGTAGTATCTCCTATTAAAAAAATACACATAGAATTGACTTTACATGTTCATTATGCAAAGCTGCAATAACCCAAGTGGTGCTCCTCGCAGAAGTGCTTTTTAAAAATGATTTCAAACCACTGTGGCATTCAACAGGGACAGAATATTCCATAATTGAATTTCATGAAGTAAAAAAAAAAGAAATGTTTGATTCAAGTTGAGTGTTGGTCATATCAGTAATTCCTTTTGTGCATTTCATAATGGGGCAGAAAGGATAAAGTTCAAGGACCTTTAGACCATCAGCAATTCTGCTTACATTTATGGAACATTTGTCCTGATACCTAGTGAGACAGGCCTTTGGACTTTGATGTTCTCAGCTAAAACGGAAAAGAACAGCTTAAACGCGAATTACAATTCATTTGTAGTCGTCCCTAAAGGGAGCTATTTAAAATGTGGCTCATTCATGCAACCGGGCTCCACTCAAAGAGGGGACTGACATTTGGTAGACAAAGAATTTATGTGCAAAACATGAAAGAATATCAGAGTAGGCCTTTCACAGAAAAAAATCAGAGATGTCTAAAAGGTAAAGGGAAATGCCAAAGTGACAAAAATGCACCAGAAGAAAAAATGTGAAACTATATGTCAGACGGAGAAGTTAAACCAAAACTTCGGCAAAGATAAACAAGCATGAGCTGGACATTACATTTAGTTTTCTTTTGGCTGCGCATAAATGATCCCTCCGCCCCGTTGTGTTCATCCGGTTTATCCGGAGTGGAACAAACATGTGGGTTAATTGTATCAACGTATTATTTCTCAATAAATGCTATAAATTTTATGTAAAATTTACTCCTGTTGGAGCTAAAAGTGTTTTGGAGCATATACCTATCAGCGATACAACACTCTAATTGGCTTTAAATCCAACACAGATGGCTTCATCCATTATTACTTTAGTACTGACTATAGTTTAGATAAGAGCAGACTTTATGGCTATTGGGATGTTTTGGCATAGATAAAATTGGCTATAAGATAATATTTCACTTCACTGCTGTCTTCGACAGTATTACTTCTAAAATACAAACAATTTATTTTGAGAAGGTATTCCATGGTCAGATTATAGAGGTTGACTTGTACTCCAGTTAAAAAGAGTATAACTCTTGTTCTACTTCATTTCTGTGTCGGCAAATTAGGCTTACTGACCAAAAGAAATGTTGATCCGACATATAATATATTGGTAAAATTGTTTATCCGTTTAAGTTCCGAAAAATTCTCATTTTGGCCTGGTGATAAAGACAAAGAGACTCCGAATTTTTCACAATTCCTCTCAGTTTCTCCTATCAATACAGCCCAAGGCTATTTACTTTAGTTTCATAGTTTTGGAGCTGCAACTGACTGAATTTAAAACTGTTTTCCAGTTCAGAATGTTATATGTTTATGTATGTGTTACTGATGAGTTCAAAACAAAGCTGAGAGAATCTTTTACCCTCAGTCTCAGCGTTCCGCCTCCTGGCTGTGGACATCCTGATGTGTGTACCATGAAATATCTGGACATCGGTGTGCTGTATTGCATTTGCTGTCCATCTAGGTTGTCAACAACTTGTCAAACCCGTTGTTCGATAACTCTCAAAACACCAGTGTTGTTACCTTTGTCGTACTTTTGCTTTTGACCTGCACTGTCAGCGATGGCTCGTTTGATTTCTTCACGGTGGGAATGCACCTGGTCTTGAATGCTTAAATGTGAACTGTGCAAAATGGAGTGAAGAGGGGCTCTGTTTGAAATGCAGCGGGTGGTATGTCTGGTAACAATCGTTATACCCCATTTAAGTTTCCTCAGATCACTGACTTGATCAGCCAATGAACCACTGAACTCTAGCAATGATTGCAGGCTTTACTGGAGGATGACACGTTCTGATTGACAGTGTCGGAACGGAAAAAATCAGACTTAAATGCTCTTTAACAGCAGCCTTTAATGAAGACAACTGCTAGATTTACACACACAGGTCTGAAACTTCAGAATATAGCGTACAACCTGCTTTATGTAAACCACCACTTTTTGACATGTGCTTCATTTACACGGGATTAAAGCTGCAGAACGTGTTATCTTGCCCCCACTTAATACGTGCATAAACTTTGTCGACTGATGTGGTGAGGACAGCGTGTGCACTAGTGTGTGTTTGCATGCCTGACCTATTGTGAAATCTTACTAAAAAGAACACTTTTATCTCTGAGCACGTCCTCCATCAGAAAAGACACAGACACAGTGTACTTTTATTCCATAAAGGAAAAAAAAAACTATTTTGGGTGGAAGCTCCCACTTGAATTTAAAAATGAAAATCAAGCTGAATGCAACAAGATGTGATTATGATGCAATTGTAGGCGATCCTGGTATGAATGCTGATCACACTTTTCATCCTGGGTACAAAGGGAAGCAGCTCACAGTGCTGGGGGTTGCTGAGTCGGCCCAATGCCATCAGAGCCTATTTGGACTGGTCAGACCAAATAGAGAATGAAGCACAGGCATCAAATTAAATCAGACACACAGCACATGGTCTGACTTTACTCCACAATCCAACAAATGAGTCGGAGAGTGACTGATGCTCAAAATGTGTGGTCCCCTGATGTATTTGAAAGCCCCAAACACCTTGGCGACACAGAAGAGATAGTGGCAAGTGCTGTTCAAATACTATTGTCCTTTTCTCTTGATCTTAATCTTTTAAAACAGCGGCTGGGAGAGTATCTGCAGAAGAGATTTTATATGCAAGGGAAAAAACTTGGTGGAAAGAATTTATTCCAGGAGCAGAGGCATGCCGAGATGTGGGATTAAATTGTTCCTGCTCTTTACCTCAGACGCTCCGTAGTGCTGCACTGCACACAGTTTTGGAGAGAGGTTAACAAGGGGAGTAATTAAGGAATAAAACTCTTTCCGAGCGTTTCCCTTCTACCTTTTTCCTCCTCACTTTACCCTCGATAGCTCCCTTTTCCACTCCTCTGTCAACTCCACTGCTGCTTTCCCAAAGCCTTAGTTGGCCCTGTGCTCTGCTTTAATCTGGCAATCCGTTCTTTCCTAATTCGGCAAGTCATTACAGAAGTGATTATCTCAGTACACACTGTGTAAATTAACTGGAAAGACAATAAAAGGTGTAGGTTCCTGAGCTATCTGCGTGCGCAGCTTGCAGTGTGAAACACAAAGCATATGTTTCAGCACGGAGCCCAGAGCACAGATTATCTATAAATATGCCAAAATGTGAATGCGAGATGTGGACAGGTGTTTTTTTTTTTGTGTGTGTAGAATTTTGTTCAAGCTGCTCGGCAATCATCAGTTTTAAAGAGTGTAACGCATATGCAGATGAAGATAAAAATGTGGGCGTGCAGAAGGCATGATATGCAACTAGACAGGGTACAGTGTAAACTAATTGGAAAACATTGCAGAACAAATTTGCTGCATGGGCAAAAAAAAAAAAAAAGAGCATAAACAAGAAAAGGAACATGATGTTGCTCCCGATTTCACATGATAATTTGTTAAAGTCACCCCAGAACACATCTCCGTATAAGTAAGAATAACATGCATGATTACATTATCACCACATAGAGGTGATCACAATGGGTGTCAAAGTGATACATTTATGCAAGTTATCAATCTTTACCTGGGCGTGTTTTGAAGATTGCATGGACTCGATTAGAATTGATTCAGATCTGTCTATATTAGCAGGAATTGTATTAAAAAATCATTTGATGTTGATTAAATGAAATGACTGAATTTTATGTTCTCTGGTTTATCAAAGCACACATCATCTATGATAAGTCTGAAGACATTGAAATAATTTGTAATGTTCTCAATAACACAGTTATAAGTAGAATCCCTGAGGTGGTCAATCATTTGTCAACAAATTCTACATTTGTGGTCATTTAATTTCAGCTAATTATACTGGATGGCAAATAAGTCATGTGTGGGTCGTGGAGCATCCATAAGCATGAAAGTAAAATTCGCACTGCCCAGACAGATTTAGGGCTTGCCACTGGACCCCCTGATCGTCAAAGAGATTCAGTGAAAATTTCAAATGAATAAATCACACTGAAGAGTGTTTCATCATGCTTTCGATGCACTGATTAGACATGAAAGTTTCTATCTCAAATTGCCACATGGTGGCACTAGTTAGCAGGGCTTCCGTGCAGGCTAGAGATTTCACTCTGTCACTCATCACAACCATTTTGGAGAAAAAAAAACACACGAACAAACTGCTGTCATCAGCTGCCGCTCATTTGCTGGAGTTATTTTGTGATTCAATTTTGGCGTAATTTACAGATCACTGTGAAAAAATAAATCTGGCATACATTTGTACATTTCAAAAGGAATGTTCAAAGGAAATGTAAAGAAATCTGATTTTCTTGATTAGAAAATAACCTGGTTTAGAGACTGTCGTCTGATACAATTAATATTATATTGATTTGCTAACTGAAATTATTCAAATGCTTGTGGGCAAACATGAGAAGATCTTGATGATACCACACACTATTTAGTGATACTTTGTTTAGGTAGAATGTGGGTGACAGAAATGTAAAGAAGAAAACTGTCAGACTGAACTGGAAAAGGTGTAAGAGAAGGGGTTAGATGTAGATGTGCCCACTGAGCCATTGTTGTAGTGCTGCCTGAGCAGGGCTGGAATATAACAACAGGACTAAATGTTCATCTGTGCTGTTGTTGAGGTAGTTCATTATCTTGCCGCTAATAGCAAACACTCGTAGAATAGATGAGCGTGGGAGGATATTGTGTCGGAGTCTCATAAGGAGAAGTCCACTGCTTACAAGGAATTTAACTAATTAATCAAATGCCCCATTAATAGCATGATGTTGCTGTCAGTGTGACCTGAATTAAAATGTGTGTAAGTATCAATGCCCAAGGGCCTTCTGGGAAACTTATTTTCTTTTAATAGTCAAATATCTGTTTGTGATAAGAGACTTTTTCATTCCAGCACACTCAGGAGTTTCATCCCTTGGCACTCGGTGTCTGCAAGCTCGACATAAGGCAGCAATCAATTGCTAATTCACACACAACTGGACAGGAGTCTTCAGTCAGGGCAGCAACTCAAAGGCACTAATTCAACAACCGCTCAGGCTATTTGTATCCCAAGCGGCTGTTTGTAAAGATCCACAGTGACCACACAAATACTGGCTTTGGTGATTAATGTCCTCGCTACACTGGACCGGAGTTGCGGATAAAGAGAGGGGGATCGATAGCAACTTTATTGATTGGGCTCGCAGAATAAAGATGACATTTGCTCTCTTCAGGAGATCCTTTAATTTGTCATGGTAAGTGAAAACGTATTTCACTCTCAGCAACAGCGCACCTTCAAAAGGTCACACGAGAGGAAAGGAAAAGGCAAGCAAAGAGAGAGAAAAACAGAAGTAAAACCAATACAGAAAAAACAGAGAGATAGGAACGACACGGGCAGGCATTAGTGAGAACAGAAAAAGGTCGGAGAGAGAAAAAAGTACTCTGCCCAATATTTAAATGTTGCTTTGCATAGTGTATAAGGCCCACCCACTGATTTACCTCTCTACTTCCACTGCATGCACAGACACACACATGCACGTACACACAGTCTTTATTGTGTATTTAGAGGAAAAGCCTTGGTGTTTGAACAGCTTTGGTAGAAAGTTTGAGTTAAATAAAAGCACAGACCTCCCTATGAGGCAGTGCATGTCATACAGGGAGCATTGAGCCATCAAGCTAGGCAGCCAGAGGCATTGTTGAGAAATTACACATGGGGGCCTGTGATTCGGCCTTGGTTTAGAGAGGGTAAAAAGGGAGGAGAGGATGGAGCATTCAGATTTTCAAAGCTCCAAAAAAAAAGAAAAGCTCCATACGTCCAGGGGGAAGGTTTCTCGCTTCGCCTGCAAACAATTTGTAGTTTATACAGAAGATAATGGCTACTTTCCTGTCTGTCATCTCATCCCATTTCATTCCATTCTCTGCCATCCAGCCGTCCTTTCTCCGGGCCCCTTTACCATCCCTTCCGTTATCAAATGCTTTGTGATCTGGGCGCAGTGTGGGAGCCTCCCCATGACAGCATGCTGTGATTTGAGCCGCTTGCTGCCGAGGACGTGCTTGTCGGAGGCCGGATCAATACGCAAGGATTCTGCACACAAAGCCGAGGTGACAGCCAGAGACTATGAGAAAGGGAAGCGTGACCTTTGGAGAATACAATTTAAAACATCTCTCCGACACTGGCTAAGTTAACTCTGGCACCACGCTGTGCCTGCACTTGCAGATCGTTTATTTTCCTGGACAGTACCAATTGAAGGAGCGGAGGGGTTGGGGTGAGGGGAGGGCTGGGATTGGGATTGAGGTGAGAATAGCGGGGAGGTAGGATGATGGTGGGAGGGATGTAAAGAAGAACACCAATTTCAGCATGTTGTGCCAGCAAATGTACTTGTTTTTGCTTCTTTTTACTCTCTGACTCCGTCTCTTTCTCCACTCTTACCTCGTCGTGTTTCATCAGTCGTCCTGCAGAGGTTGCTTAACAGGGCAGCCTGAACATAGTCTTTAAGGGCTCAAACGGAACACACTCTGCACACGAGGTTCCCTGAGGCTCATTTACATCCAATTCACCAAAGACATTGTTCGAGTCTGTACAATTACAATGAGGCACTGACAGAAGATCTATATTGGACTGTCTTAACGATTTAGTTGCTTCTCTCAGGCTCTTTTCCCTCACATTTCTGCACCATTCCCTGTCTTTTTCTTGTTATCTGTGTTGCACATGAGTGAAAAATGTAACATCCGACAGCTAAAAATGAAAGAGAACACTGAAGGTTGACTCCATGCAGTATATCCATGTAGAATGATTCAAATGTAATTTTTATTCCATCAGTCAATAACTGCTCACGACTATCAATTTAGATATTGCCAATTGCACTGCTGGATGTAACAGTTTGACATGCAGCCTCCTTAGCAGGCCTGTATTTTTCGTGTAGTTGACTGACTTTTTGAAAGCATGTAATCTATGTATTCATGAAGCATTTAATTAATTTTTGAGGTGTTTGAATGGAGAGAGCGAGGTGTGCAGTTTCAATCGTCTTTTTCCGCCTCTCTGTGAATTCAGCTGCCCATCCTTTTTCTAAACAGCAGGGGGCAGTATTAAATGAGGTATCTTATCCAGTAATGACTTTTTGTCCTCTCAGAGTGATGGGGCTGCTGCAGTCTTGTCTGGATGAAGATGGGGAGAGAAAGTGGTAAGGGCTACTGCATTGCACAACAGAACGGTCTATCAAGAAGAGGACTGATAGGAAGCTGGTGCATTTACATTTGTAGCCTTTCCCTACTTGTTTCCCATCTCAATTGTGCCTGCATCAAACCCCCTCCACATGTGTAATTAATACTGACACGGTTGCTTTTCCTGACACAAGTTAATGGCAAGTTAGCACTTGGGTGATTAGTATGCTTTTGGTCCTGGGGCAATCGTAAAGACAAAGACTGAGACCCCTCATGTGGTTGCTCCATATTTGTTGTATTTCACTTTTACTCCTGAAACTCATCAATGCAAATTGAGTCATATTAATAGAAAAGAAAAGGGCTCATATGGAAGACTTATTTTTCTCACATGTGAGATCGTAAAGTGGTGAGCGTATCATAAGGATCATGAATAATTTGGGAGGGGGAGGATTTTCCTTCTACATTTCCTGGTTCCGGCATTTTGGAATGAAAATAACACCCTATTATGGTCGTCACAAATCATTTGATCTCCCTTTCAGCTGGGACAAAAGGGGGAATGATAACAGTCATATTCGCTCCGACAGAAGGGTTTACACTAATGTGTATAACAAACCATTCGTGGCAAAGATTACATCTTCTAGGAAAATTAACATTCATTGCCACGCAGTCGAAGATTAAATCAATTTCTCTGCTTCCGTCACATCATATTATCAGCGAGGAGATGGTAAACAGACAGAAAGTGCCATCTTCCTTGTGGTCCAGAGGCACTCTAACACACATCATGATGGGCCCTGTATGATAATGTTCACAACAGCCCAACATCAGTATTCACATGGCCCTCTTAAGGGATCCATGTTGGCACACATTTAGCTGGCTGTTCAGATTTCTATGACCACCCCATACACACACACAGACAGAGGTAATTAGTACATTTAAAAAAAGAAAGAGAACTAATTTGGACATTAAAGAAAAAACTAAAAGATAGTGTTTTACTCCTCATGTTTTCTGTTATATACTGAAGCAGCCTCTTTAAGGAAAGAGCCATTTGGTGAATGATTATATGCCGACTCCTATCAAGGCCCAAAGCAAATTCTTCTTTCTTTGGGCTCACATTTAGCGAGCAATACACTGGTGACATATATGGTGACAAAACGAGGCTGCTTCGATAGATCCTATGGGAAGTCTTACATTTCCGTCCTTCCCCTGAGTCCTCCATTTGGCCCCCCCACCACAAAAGCCATCCTGCTATTTGATGTTCTGCGAAAAGCAATTAGCTGGTCACATTTCCGCATGTAAATGAAATGACTTGTTTCTATGGAACCTGCAGGACCTCAAAGACATATTCCCACTGCTTGCGCACATGACACAAGGTCTGCCAGCATTAACATTTGATAAGAAGGGTCGTTTACAACTCCCAGCTGCTTGCCAGCACCAGACAGTGACCTTTCAAACAACAGTAAATTTTACAGACCTTTAAAAAAAAAGGCACCCTGCTTTGCCCACGCTCTGTCTCATCATCTCTAATGATTTCCTTATTTTGACCATGGCACGTGTTGTTTTTCCTCCCTTTACATGGCCCAACCCACACACACACTCTCTCACACACACACACACACACAAAAAGAAAAATCCACCATTCTTCCTGCTTGGTATTTCAAATCAAGCCCCCACTGTTGGATTATTACTCATGAGGAGCTTATTTATTCATTCTTTTCTTTTTTTTCAGCAGAGACATTCTTCACCAAGCTCTACTGGTTACATAGTGGGGTGAGTTTTTTTTTCCTCTGGCTTCTTTTCACACAGATTATTTGTCTGGCTTTATGGTTGTCAAAACACAACCTCTGCACACACAACAATTAGGATTTTGGCTGTGACTGATTTTCCATCTCTGGTCAGTGCTTTATCATTCCCATGTTAAATCTCTCTAAACACTGATTGGTCAAGTGGGTTGTAAAGAATAAAGCCAGTGATGTTTAGGAGAGAATAAGGACAAGATCAGCCTTGGAGGTTGAACACTATGTGGACTCTTTGAAAGGAATGGGTGAATAATACATTGATGTTCCACAGCCGCAGAGAGAGTTAAAAAAGATAAGGATGGGCAGTGCAAATCAGCAATGGCACAACAACCTTGAGAAGCAGAAGACATCGATTCAGAATGCCAACCATATTCATCCATGTGGGTTAAAAAAAGTGAAAGATCCATTGTATAAGAGCAGCTCATTCTGTTTTGCTGTCTGCTTGTCATGGCAACAGGCTCTTTAATAATTTCAATAGTGTGCTGAAATCTAATAATCAGTGAAATGTTTCACCAGCTTTATATTAGTGTCATAGAAAGTCTACCGTACATTTGTCTTATACTGCTATCACGTAACGATTGCGGTGTACAACATAAACTGTGTCTCATCTCAGATACTGTTTTATGTGCACCACAGTCATTATTCACTGCAGTTACCTGAGACTCGTAAATCAATCAAGTAATCTATAATTTTAAATGTAGCACCATGAGAAAAATGTGAAAAAGAAACAGCACAAGTGTCTATTTTTCCAAGTATCCTCTTTAATTCAATGAACTGTGCACAGAAAAAGCCTGGCAAGCATAAATATTCAGTTTGGAATGGAATTAAAATGAGGAAATACTTTCAAATATTTTCACTTATGATTTATTTGTTATTAAAGCTGTGCTTAAGAATCTCCCTTTTTTAGATAAAAATGAAAATATCCAGCTTCCACCTGACAAAACATCTTAAAACTTAATCGATGATAAATAAAGTGGACTGCATGTAGTCTTGTTGAACACATTCATTAAGCCCTCTGGAGCCTGTTTTGACATCCAGCTTGACTTTAATTTCTAATATATGTACTCTAACACACCGATAAACACCCAAGCACAC
This sequence comes from Menidia beryllina, assembly GCA_013363375.1. Taxonomy (NCBI): domain Eukaryota; kingdom Metazoa; phylum Chordata; class Actinopteri; order Atheriniformes; family Atherinopsidae; genus Menidia; species Menidia beryllina. The sequence goes on along the minus strand of JABUIW010000031.1, from coordinate 1,352,036 downwards.
TTTGACCAGAGCGATGAGGGAGCTAGTGATCAAGCCACAGGGAGCTTTATTGGCAGACAACCAGATGATGTCAATTCAGCACCTCTGTGGGCTTCTCTGTACTTTCTCCAAATCATCCGCCAGTCAGAGACATTTTTAATCAGTTTGAGTTTAGGTGTCTAAAGTGATGTTTCATCACACATTCATTACAAAGTCATTACATCCTATTTCTTTTTGAGAGCCCATTGTGTTCATTTTCAATCAGCATGCCTCCTGTCAGCGCACCTTTCTGATGCAGGGTGGCTGCACATTGCCAGTTATTCTTCTGTTGTGCTAAGATAGCACTGCCCATGGTAAGGAGCAACAGGGAAATTCTGTCATTATACGAAAGAAGGTAAGCAGATTGGAGTGGAGGGGGATAATCTCTTTTGTAAAAATCAAGCCTCGACGCAGCTGTTTTTTGTTCATAGTTCTGTATTGTCGTTCCTTATTTATAATTCAGGTGTTTATTTTTATTTCCTTTGCTGTGCTTTTGTGTTACTTTATTTGTCACTTATAATGCTTGGTTAAGGTTGTGCTATAAATGGGCCGTTCATTTAGATTAAAATGAAAATGTTCAAGGTTAATGTATGTGAAAATTCATGTTTAGGTGGTTAGATACACAGATAAAAAAAAATATTGTAAAAAGTTTCCCTCATACTTCCCAAGTTGCTATGGTGACATGCTGGGCAGATTACACTACAGTACATAAAAGTGGTCAGTTTTTTCTGATTTCACTTTTGATTGAAAGAGTCAGAATCTTTCAGAAGAATATAACAAATAAATTAATGAAAGATAATGAAAAAAACTAACCTCTTAACTTATACTCATTTAAAAAGAAAATCAGAATCCTTTGTAGATAATATTCCAAGTTATTTTTGCTGATACAACATATAAAATGCGATAAATGGCATTGGTAAGATCAGGACGTGTGGATGATAGGAAACGAGTTCAAACTGACTTCTGTAGATGTGAAAACACCAGTGGGACGGTTAAAATGTTAACACAGAGATGCAGCATCGATTGGGACAACCCTGCCAACGTGTGTCGTTTAGCCAGTTCTGCTCAGGAAGTGACAACTTCATGTATTTTTTCTGCATTTTGCAAAACTATGATAGTCAGCAGGATGTCTAATACATGATTTAATATGAGTCACCTAAACCAGGCACATTCAGCCTAAGTGAAGAGCCCTGAAGACAGAAAAGACCATGCTTAAGGCTGCGCCTCAGGCTTGTGGCAGTGTATATACCAGTGTTTACCAATGCATGTGTTATGCATTGTATTGCAAATGTTTTTGCAAGTACTCTCCCTGTCTATACACACACATACAACCACACAACACACAAACACACACACACACAGCCCCACTCACACACACGTATATATGTACTGAGACAGAACTCAATTATTAGCCTTTATGTTAAATACAAAACAGTGTTCTTTCACAACATAGTAATACATTATTTATACCTGAATGACCACTTGTGGGATTTTCTTCAAATCCCTCTATGATTAAAATATGGCATTTTCAGATACATGCACAAAATTGGTGTGCCCAATAACCTATTCAGACTTACCTGAAAAATCCCATGGAATAAGTTACACCTCCTCTAGACAACTATGATACATGGTTGCCTTGTGATAAGACTGGTGAGAGTTAGTGTACCACACTGCACATGGCTTGATAAGTGTGATGTAGAGGGATTTGGAACGGATTTGGATAGATGTGAGGACCGTATGTAATCTCTCTCACCCTCCTTCAAATGAATCCTTTATTCTTTTAAGCCACATCAGATGGGACCTCCTTGGGCACTCAATCAAAATCTCTCACTTTCTCTTTCACTCTTCCTGCATATGGAAATTTGTCCCAGCCCTCTTTCAATAACACAGTTAGTGAAATAAGGTACATGCAGGGCAGGATAGTATACACAGCATATAAAGATGTCTGACAGGGGTGATTTTTCTGTTTTTAAACTGTCTCTTACATCCACACACAACACACAAGTAGTGACAAACCACCAGGTCATCACTTTCCCTGTGGTGTGACCATGATAGCAAATACTATAGATTCCACTCTGTTTATCCCCCATGCTGCCCTCTGTCTTTTAAGTCAGCAATTTTACACTTAAAGCGACTGACCCAATGCAACTGACCTATAAAAACACCCCTTCCTGGAAAAAAAATGAAACAAAGTAAAATACAAACTGACTAAAAGGCTGGACTCTGTCAAAGATTAATTGCTGATAAAATATAAAAGTTGACTGTATCTTGTACGCAGAAATGGTGATCTCAGGCTGCTGAATGTCTCTGTGGGTAAAGCTGCCAAATGATGAACACAATACTGAAAAATATGGGGGCTTTATATGATTTGATGTGCATTCTTCTTGTGTAATTGAGGAGTATTATGGCAATTAGACACATTGTTTTTGTATTCGAGAGACTTTGTCCCTGTCATGTTTTGAATTATTGAAACTCATTGCCAAGTTAATGATGCACTTAAGGAAGCTTTTGTGGGGAAAATGTGGTGAATAAAATGTACTGTGAAAGTTGAGCACAAAGATGTTTATTTCAATTTTCAGGTCGAAGCAAACCTGATCAGAGTTGCTCTTTGCATACTCATGACAGGGACCTTGTTAATATTCTATAAACAATCAAAAGGTAGATGTAGAATGTATTTTCTTTCCTTTTAAGAAAAAAAAAGTGAGCTTTAAGAAATATAACAGATTACAGGTAATGCGTGGCTTATTGCTCGTGGGGCATCTATTCATGATCATAAAGGAGTCACGATGAGAAGAAAACAAAGGATAATGGGCACCATATTCACACATATTTAAAAGCCTTCAAATCTCCTAGCAGCAAAGAGGGATTCACACAACATACAGACACACTTAAGGTGAGATTTGTTCTTTTAAAAATACTTTGCTTAACTGCATTGAATACACTGAAAACCTGACTGATTTTCAAGAAGAAAAGTTTGAAGCTTCGTACATATTTCCACAATAGAAACATAGATACAATTCTGCTATTCAATGAAGATCCTTAAAAAGATTCTGCTTTTGTAATGAACGATCTTAGGACCCAAAAGCAGCCAGAGACGTGAGGTCAGTTTAACACGGTTTATTATCGGACAAGGGCTCGGCAAAGGCGTGGTCAGAACAGTCCAGGTTCGGTAACGGGAGGTTCGGGCAGCGCAGGTAATCCAACTCGTGGTCGGGGGTCGATCGAGGGTCGAAGCCAGGGGAGCAATCCAGGGGAGCAGGCGGGAGCACGTAGTCAGACAGGCGAGGTCGGTACACGGGGAGGCAGGCAGGATCCAGAGACTGGCAGACAGATCTCAGGCAGGCGGACAAAGCAGACAAGGAGAAGGCAAGCTCGGGGGTCGGAGTCAGACGGGTCGTGATCAGGCAGACAGAAACAGGATAGATTGCTGGAAGTACTCACACGAAGGCTCGATACGTTCTGGCAACGGATACGGGCAGGCACGGTGAATATGAGGAGGAGGGAACAGGTGAAGGAGATGAGTGCTGATTGCAGGCTGAGTGGCTGAGCAGGTGTGCAGGTGGGGGTGGGGCCGGCTCCAGAGCCGGGGACATTACAGCTTTCTGTTTGCGAAGTGTTTACACACACACACACACACACACACATGAAAAGTTTATTCAAGTTTTCAAGGCTTTGGGTGTCCTTTCAGTTCAGGTCAGAGTTTAGCACTGGAAAGTACAAATTTGTTTGAGTCCTTCCATGGACTCCTCTTGCGTAATATTGCCCTGCTGTTCGCTTCTAAGACCAGACTTCAAAATAACTGTGACGAAAGAGGAGTGTTAATGTTGGCTTTCCTAAAAGCAGATTAATACTAGCTGATCAGAATTACCAACTTTAGCCAAAATGTCTACAGATGACATGCAATAGGTTCTTCTACAACTTATTCACAATTTCGGGATCAGTAAAGTATAACACATCATCTTATCTTATATTACTCTCAAAATCCAGTTCCATGCAATTTCTTCAAGTTGTAGCCCTTGTAGTTAGCTCCAAATCTGTTTTGAAGTGTTCTAAAATGACTGGCTTTTGTTTATTGAATCAATGAGGGGGATATTTTCCAAAGACAAAAAGTCAACTACACACCATTGCTTCGTTTTGAGCAATATGTGTAAATGCAGAGGAAAATTGTCAAATTAATTGAAAATGGGACTTTTAACGCTACATGTATCCGCACTGTAGAAATGGTAGGCCCACTATTACTTATTTTACATATGGGGATCTACCAAAAGATTTAAAATACAGTTTGAGACAAACACTTTACATTATTGTCTTTTCAACCCCTTATCCTAATGGTTATTAATTGTAACTTTGACCTGGAAAATGTCTTCAAGTTTATCCAGTAAGTGTTCCTGAACTGTTTTTCCAAAATAAACGACTTCATGGAAGAAGAAATTAACTAAAGTATTAGGATGTAACTCACTAAAAGTCTGAACAAAAACGTGGCCATTTTTTAATTCACCTGCTTGGCAATTGGTTGAGGGTGATGTGTAGTGGGCGTTGGGGGAAAAGTGTAGGTTTGCTGTAAAGTGTGAGCTCTGTTTAAGAAAGTAAGACTTGCAATCTGCCTGTTTGTGTGCTTCTTTGAAAATGTCTGTGTGGATGTGTCTGCCCGTATGCATTTAGTTTGTTTGCAGCAGTTCTTTGTGTGCATTAATATGTGTGTGTGTGAGTTAGTGTTTGAAATATATCCTGGTCGAAGAGCAGCACCATGACTACTGCTTCCAGGGCAACAGAGATGCAGGGAAGGTGGAGGAGGCTCTGCTACACCAACAACCACCCCCATGACACAGACACACATACACTCATGTACCGAGTTCAGAGAAGACTTTTTTCCTCTCCTCTCTCCGTCTTCTTTTCTAACTCCTTCTCTTTCTCTCAGTCTTTCTCTCACTTGTCTCCTCTCCAAGTTCCCCTCAACAACAGCCAGGCCAATTAAGAAATGGCTCTTGAAAGGGTAGCAATTATTCCTTTGCAAGACATACACGGCTCCTGCTTGCCTCCACACATTATTATCTCTCTGGTATCCTACAGTGAGGTGCCCGGCCAACCATTCACCGAAACGCCTTACACTTCTTGCCAACCTCGCTGCTTCCTCTCTCTCTATCTGGCTGTCTGCGCTGATGAGACCAGATTGCAAAGCATGGCAGTCTGAGGCCCAATGGTGAGCAGAGAAACACAAGATAATGGTTGGATTATTAAGGGAAGCCCTGTTGAGAGAAAAGATTTTTTTGATATCTTTGCCACCACCCATGCAACCTACATTCCATCTTTCTTCATACATCTGCCAGTTTTTCTATCTGTTCTTCTATTTTTCATGGTTCATGTTATCTATTTTTTACTCTAAATTATCATCCCAGCCTGCCACATGCAAATGAAAGACACTGCTGTGGGTTTAATGCTAATCAATACTGTGCAAATATTCATTTAAGGAATGCATGGTGAGGGAGGGACGTGACCTACTTGAAATGCATGGAGTTATGCATGATTTTTTTCATAAGTATTAACTTGTGAGTGCAAGCGATTGTATTTTGCACAGTACTATACGTTGCCATTTTCCGGAAATAACAAATCAACCTGGAGAAAACAACGACAAAGGTAACCACAGAGGAAACTAAAATGTTAAGAAGCTTTGGTGCTTTTAAATAATCATTGTACCTGCAAAAACGAAAGAAACCTCTATAACTGTTATTACGTAAGGCATTTGTGTTAAAATTGTGCATTTCTGTACACAAGAGGAGGTGCAAATGGAAAAAAAGGCAAAGGGTTGCAAAGGGTTCAAGGTACCACAGACGTGGGCTCAATGATAGCTCCATCATCCATAAAACCACATAAGTAGACACCAAAAGGGCTGGATTAAGAGCTCCGCTGTGTGAAGAGCACCATGGGACATGTAAAACAGCCTGTTAATATAACTTCAATCCCTGTGAGTCAATCATTCTGGGTATTTGGCGGATAGAATAATATGTTAAAAGAAGTTCAAGCATATTTTTTTTTGCATATCCCTGCATCACTCGTGCAGGGAAAATCTCTAACCCCAGACCCTGACACTAACTACTCACCCTCTCCATTTGACCCAGTAATCCCCCCCCCCCCCTCAATTCTGGAATATACATTTTTGGGGGGATTATTCACTTTTATTTAAAAGCTTTTGTTTATCTTCATCTTGAGCTTTTTATTTCCAGCAGTCTGTGTCGTTGATAATATCTTTGTGATATTTTTGTGGTACAACTGCAAAGATGTGACATGAAATTTCATAAAAGCATCTTTTTTTAATCTCTAATCAGTTTCATTTCATTTTGTTTAGCTCCTGTCAAGTGTAAAACGAACTATGAAAATACAATGCCAGCCATACTTTCTAAAAACCCAACAAAATACAAGTTTTCCACCAAGTGGTTAGAATGCATTCAATGTTGCCTATTTTAATAATTCATTTTAACTGATGGATCATAGACACAAATACAATAGCTGTCCGCTAATAAAATTCAGAGCATTTATCAACCTACAAACACAAAAGGGGGGGTGAAAGTGTCTGGCCTTCTATTTCAATTCAGGTGTTGAGAACAGAAGAAAGTAATTGTAAAGTGGGATCATTTTTACCTGCTTCCTCTGGTCTTTGTCCATTGTCATCTGATTCACGATCGCATCATCAAAGCTTTTGCACTTTCAGCTGATAAACATCTGAATGATCTTGATCATCTTTCTAATCCAACTAAAAAGCTTATGTCCACTGTATTTTTGTCTGTCTCAGATGAGCTCATGAGCAGAGATCTCAAATGCAGTCCTGCGCATTTCTTATGCATGGTATCTTTCTTTTGTTACTCTGGACCCACAAAGCCATAAATACAACAGTGGCATGTAAGTTTCTCATGCAGTGCCAACTGAAAGCTTAAAGGTCACACACATCCAACTTTTCAGATCTTTTCATGGACTATAAATATTGAAGTAGCAAACTTTTTCCAAATTTTGAATTTTGCAATGAATTTTGATTCTTAGACAGTGTGTGACACAAAGCGATGAGTCATGACCCACTGTTGTCGAGAAGAGTCAGGCTTTGGTGGATGATCTTTTAAACCCAAACCTGACATCCTGATAGTGTGCTATAGCCACACATTCTCAAAATTTTCGTTCACCCTTTATTTTATTAAAACTTCACATGAACAGAAATAAAAATGACACCGTCAGATCGTCATGGTAAAAGTTTGTCATGGGCCATTCTGTAAGAGATCTATTATGGGGATCTCTTATGGCACTGTGGAGGCTTTGTTACTTCACAGAGATATTATTTGCTCTCAGAGTGATCTTCTTTTTCTGAAACACTACTGGCAGGAGTAAGATTGATCTTGATTTCTGCTCATTTGTACAGAACTGACAGTGGATTGATGGCCAAACTTTTAAGATGTGATTTTGTAACCTTTTCTAGCCTTATGGGCTACAACAACTCTTTTTTATGAGGTCCATGATGAACTACTGTGAATGCTCTGACAGATGCCTGCTCCTTAAATAAAAAGGCTCTTGCTCAAGCCTAGATGTCATCCCAGTGATTGAGACATGAGTCATTTTCCCCGCTCACATTTGTTAGCACTGGATCTTTCCGGCCCATCAAATACAGTAAGTACATATACAAGAGTAAAATATATATTTTTTAATTGGGTCAATCCTATTCAGAATAACAGATTACTCTAAAGATAGATATAAATCTAAACCATATTGTCTAAAATTCCTGCTGAAAACCATCTCGAAGTAGTTTGGCTGTAAGTTGCACCAATCTTTAATAGATGTAGACATACAGCAGTTGGACATTTAATAACTGAATGTTATTCATGCCTGTTCTGTGTTTCTTGTAATCCTGGAAGGGTGAACTTTTTCTGAGAAGGAACAAGGGCAAAAGGAGGGAGGCTGAGTATGAAGCAGTAATGCACCCCTTTTGATTTCCCCTCTGACAAATATGTCTTATTTCTTTTCAAATTTGTACCTTGGCAGACTTGTTTGGCTATATCACAGCTCCTTGGAGGCATTGTCCGATTGCTTGTTAACAGAGGATGCACACACACCTTCACACACCCGCTGTCTCTTTGATTTGTCTACAGTTGCGGTTTGTACAGCAGGCCAATGTTTCCATTGGCTCTGACCCTCACTAACAATCATGGAAAAAATAAATAGACAAATGAAAACACACAGTTGAACACTTTTTTGGCCTTTCATTTGAAAATGTTTACTTTGTTTACACTTTTTCCCCTCCTTTTAATTCTATGAGAGAGAAGCCCAATTTTCTCATTGTCATTGGACATGTTGACCACAAGTCACTCAACAAGTCAGATAATTCGATTAGATAATTAGATAATTGTTGATTACAGAGCCCGCGTTTGATTACTGCCTGCCAGCCAGCTTTGCCACGTTCTCTTGAAGATTAAGACAGTTTTATGCTATACATGAATATATACTTGAAGGCATTTTCCAAGTATACAATGACGAACGGTCATATTCAGATACCTTACATATGGATTTACAGCCAAACCTGCACTGACCAGAGCAGAAATTTTAAAAAGCAGCGGCAAGTAGCTGTCAGCCAGCAGTTGAAATAAATGGCTGCGTCTTGCCCTGTCAAACGAGCCCACTAATTGTATTTTCTCGTACTTTGTGGCATTTGTTGGGCTCCATCAGTCTTGCATTGCATGTATAAAATGACAATCCACCTAGTTGACATTGTGAATGGTAGTCAGGTCAGGCCCCTGCTCTCCACTGAGGCCAAGAGGTTTGTCGAAACATTTTGATTTGCCTCATTAATCCTCCCGGGGAAGTGGAAGGCAAGAATACGTCCTCCGTTATTTTTGGCCCTGTGCCATATCTTCTGCATTATGTTAAGACAGGTAAAGTATTTTTCCTGTTAATTTTGTTCTTGATATATCCAGAAATTAGCATTTGAAAAACAGTGAGAACATCACCTTTTCTCAGAGGTGTGGCAATGACAGTAAGTCTTGGTGAATGTCACATTGTTGCACTGAATATCAAATAAGCGTGAAGTGACAACGTGAGCTTTTGAGCAATTGACATTCTTGTGCTAAAAATAAGGCTGACAAGAATTTGCATAGTTTCATTTGAAATAATTATCTTAATCTGTTTTATCATTGATTACTGGACTGGATTTTACTTTGACATTTATTTGACATGAGTAGAACTCTATCAAGTAATCTCTCTGGGATATAAATAGAGGAAAACAGACCTTTGGGAACATATATGATTGCAATTTGTAAGCATGTTAACAAATGATATGTAATAATGTTGCTCATCAGCAGACCATCCTCTCACTTCTTGTTCTCAAATGTCAATGCAACACTGTGTGAATATAAACGCTTAACATTTAGTGACGAATAATGGAAGGTGGACAAGGCATTTGTAGTGCTGACATTTTAGATCAGTGCTCATAATGTGTTCTGGGGAAGCTGTAAAACAGCTAATGTGTTAGAGAGTCTCAGCGGCTTAGAATGCCGCTAAATTGGAGAGAAAAGCAGAGATGGGAGTAAGGGAGCTGGAGACCAGCTGAGGGGAAAAAAGGAAGGAGGAGGAAGACGTACAGGCGACGAGTGTTTCTTTTTTAAAAATCCTCGGCTAAGAGAGCCACAAGAAGAGAGTATTACACAGGAAGAAAAATTGCCATTGTCGCAGGCAGAGACAGTGGTAAATGGTGCGTCATTTTGCAGTAATTTACAAATCGCCAATTGGAAACAAAATTAGATTAAGTGGGTCTGTTGAAATGGACCTGCTAAACATCACTATTAATTATGTCGCTGTCAAGACTAAAGATTATTTATTTTCATGACACAGAGTGAAATCATGCAATAGGGGACTGCTTTGGGTTTTCAGGGTAGTCATTTTTCATGTGCACACACACATCTAAACAGAACAACAGACAAGCACGTCCGTTCAATCAAGGGCTTCTAATGTCTACATTATTGTTGATGACCATAAATGGCTTAACCTGACTTATGGGGAAGAACAGGAGCAACCAATGGTGCAATGCCACATCTGACATTAATGAGGGAGAGAGTGTTGGCCATGCTCTGATTGGTCAAATAGATGTTGTCTACTGCACAAAAAAGAATGTGAGCATGTGAATAAATGTTGCACTTAATAGTCAGTGACATGATATTACTCACACACCAGGCCTCCCATATATGAATAGAGAAATTCACAGAATATTGAATTAATGCTCCAATGTGTCATTTGTAAAATTGTTTATATATGCACATTTTCAAGTTCACATTGGATATACAATAAGTTTTTTCTTCCAAAATAAGATAAACTGCAGCTGTTTACAGACAACTGGCAAAACCATATAACAGTATACAATAAACTCATTGACATAAGGTCTGTATAGAGGCAGAATGAGCGGAAATACACAGTTGCATCAATATTTTGGGTTTTGGTTACACACAGCATTAAAATATTATCTCTAGTGGATGGGTCAGGATGACTGAGTAAGGCATTTTTTCTCGTAATCAAATTATTGTTTTTCATCTTATGTGCAGTAATTTGTTTAATTGTGAGATGTTTTTTCCAAAATAAAGACATTTCTTACACATTTCTGTCAGATTCTCTGTCTGCTAAAAAAAACATTTGAGTAACTATAAAAGATGACAGCTTCGAAAAAGAGAAATTTCATGCTTTCATACCTCATATGTAAACCTATCATGAGTATAAAGGGGAAAATTGTCTTTTTTCCATCCATCCATTTTCTGAACTGCTTTTTCCCAAACGGGGTCACAGGGGGACTGGAATCTATCCCAGCATTCAGTGGCCAAGAAGCACGGTACACCGTGGACAGTCCGCCAGTCACACAAAGACGAACAACCAGGCAAACTCACACTACCTCCCAAAGGCACAGAAAAGTCCTGGTTCCCTCCGGGACTTGAACCCAGAACCTTTTTGCTGTGAGGCAATGGTGTCCTGTCTTTTTTCCATCACTCTTGATTTTTCTATTTGCTTTCTGGGCTTACAAGTCAACAGCTTGCCATTACTGTGAGTGGCCTTCTCAATGCTAATGTTTTTTGAAAGACCTCATAAATGCAGTTCATAGAATTAGGACTGGAAAAATGCAGAGCATTTGTGCATCTATGGTGCACAGTGAGATAATCTTACTATGACACAAAAGCAATATAAAACAAAAAACAAATCCACAAAAATTGGACCTTTGTCACGGCAAATATTTGAACTTGTTTTAGCACCAAAAGCCCACATAGATAATAAAAAGAATCCCAGAGAGCAGAGCTGTCACAATACACGGACCTCCTCAAATTTGGCATGCAACCATGATTCATTTGTCAGTAAATGTGATTTCCTTGCAGTGCCTTTTCAGACCTCAGCTCTGCTAAAGGCCTATTCACATTTCTTATGTCCTTGAACAGAAGACAGATATGCAAATAGATTTTATGGATAGAGGTTTTAACTTTAGCACCCGAGCAGGCCAATGTAGAACACTGCTCCTGTCTGAAATAAGCAGGTGATGCTGCCTTTAGAATAAAATGAAGTGCTCTTTCGTTGCTGTACTTTTTTACCGTATCGTGTCTTCTTCTGTAACGACAACACGTGACTCGCATTGTGGCCTTTGCAGACCCTGCCGCGAGAAAACACCATTAGCTGATAGGCTAAGCCCCTTTCTACTTCCTGTCTGCTTGACAGGTTGTCCCCAAGTCATTAGGCTCCTGCATGGGTATCAAGCTTGGGGGGAAGTAGAGTAGGAGGGAACAGGGCTTCCCCCGTATGCCTGGCACTGACCATCCAGAGGGAGGCATCTGGCAAGGCAGCACCCCAGGTCAGGCTATCTGAGGAAAGAGCACATCGGCAAGCGCTTCATGGATGGCTCACTGTCTCTCCCTGGCAGCTTGTCATTTATCACTGCTGAGCAGCCATGTCAGGTGGGAACGTGATTAATTTCACTTTACCATTCTCAGAAATAAGCTCTATAAATCATCCTAAGCTTGGCTTGTGTGCAGGTTTCCCTTTTCAACCACCTGACAAGTCTTTACCTGGTCCCCATGCCCTCCTCAGGACTTGTCTTACTCCCGATGCTGCCGCAAAAGAAGTTTGGCACGAAACACACTTACCAGTGATGGAAAGAAGAAGAAGAACACATGTCAAAGAGAGGCAGACACATGCAAACACAAGCTGTACAGTGAGACAAAAGCTGTGCGCATACCATCAAAAACTATTTGCCGTTCCACTGTAAAATCCTGTTTTCTTCTTGTCACTCAGGCAGCCATATGTTCTCTGTTGAATGAATGACAGATGCTGGAAGATGTTAAGACAGGATCAAATGGAACATGCTGATGATGTGGACCTGTCAGAAGAGAGTGTTGATGTAGAGGATTCTAGTTTATTACCACAGCCGCAGTACACATCACATCTAATATGTCAGAGGTAATAAGGACACTCTACTGATATGTGGCAGACTGCCAACTTGTCAGACAGGCACCCTGTTATGAAAAGCTTTTCTATTAATTTTACAGATGTGCTGCTGTTTTGTGAGTGATTGAACTCCTCTTTAATAGGACTTCCACGCTCACATTTTCACTTGCTTTCTCGCTTTGTTAAGGAGGCTTTTAAAAAAGGTAGAGCAAAAGGATATTAAAAAAAAGGTTTAATGCAAAGGTACGCCCAGATGTGTGTTTTGATCGGAAAGAAAAATGGCTGATTTTTTAAAAATACATAACAGTGGCACAATGTTAAAATAAAACCAGATCCCTTCACACGTTATATTATCATTGTAATAATAGATTCCGTGTCTGGATACATTTTAAGGACATAATTTACAGTGAGTGTGTTATCAAAGGCTAATAAAATAGAATATAAACCTCTCTGGAGGTGTTCTAATTCAAATGGTGATCGGACCCCAGCCAAATGTAAATTCAGCTCTGAACAGATTTCTACAACATGCAAGTAAAATTATCCTTAAAGCTGTGAGTAAAGCTAGTTTGTACCAGATCCAGCAAGACCTGCGTAGCATGAATGCAAGATGATTTATGGGGAGAAGCAAGCCAAATATTCGGAGATCAAATCACAGTGTGGGCAGAACTGAGGTAATATGAGTCCTCATTAACACCTGGTGTAAATGCAAACGACAGGGGACCCAATGTCATTAAGAAGACGCAAAACATATTTTGATATGGCACCAGTCCAACTATACTTTGCCTGTCGGTTTTATTTTCTGTAATTAAAATGCATATAACACAATTTTGTGTTTCTTTCCAGTTTTGAGAAACCTACTTTTACCTTTCAACAGCAAATGTAGAACTTTGGTCTTTCCCTTCAGGCAACACAGATATAGATATTCTCACAAAGACTGTGAAAGCACACTTTTGACCTCCACCCCCAGGTGAAGTCAGCTACCCCAAAAGAACTCTTTTCATGTCGTTCCGGGTGTAAATAAATGTAGAAGAAAAAAATCACACCAAGTGAGCATAGTCCGAGCTCCAAGGAAGATGAGGTGATGATCAAGGCCAAGGGGTTTTTTCAGGTTTTTGGCAGAGGAGAGCATACCTCAAGAGGTATAAGATAAAGTCAATTCTTCATAAGAACGACTTCGAGGTGTTCTCACTATTGGGTTCTTCATTGGAATTAGTTTACTTGTTGGTTTGAATGTTTCTTTTTTCAAAGTGGTGCGTCAGACACTTGTTTTACATAGGCTGGAGCCGTCTGCCACTTTACACCAGCGGCTCTGAGAGAGACTAACTGTTTTGAGTTTATGGTGACATAGAATTAGCTCCAATTAGTGTCTGTCTGTGTGATAATGTCATCTCAGACTTTAGGTTTTGCTGGAAAATATAGAAAGATTTTTTTTTTGCGCTGACAGGTTTAATCAGACTTGGGTAAAGGTTTGGAAATCCTAGCATTAAATGTAAAACGAGAAAACTCTCACTATAGCACAGCGTTTCAAACTCCTCCGAACACAACACAAACAGCGCATGCTGTCAAACTGGCAAAACACAAGTGGGAAGCAAGTAAGGAATAATGTACTTGCCTCTATTCTCGTAAGTCCTTTTGCCTGTGATGCCAGAATATGACACGATATACAGAAAGTGTTTGTTCAAAGCTGTGGAAGGTGAAAATTGAATATGTATGTAAAAGAGGAAGCAGGCACATGGTTGTTCATACTGTCCATCAAGAAGAAATAGCTAATAATTTCTTTTATTTGCTTAACTTGAAGTGCTTTGGTGATTAAACAGTACATTTTTCCTTTGTGTACATAAATGATAGGGCACTGCTCTACTTTTTTCCAGTGTATTTTTAAAAGCTTATAATTGATGTATACATCTCTGTGGAAATTACGCACCCTCCTGTGAGATTTTTTACCCTTCTTTAACCTCCTGATACCAATCTTTTTTAATTAAGTAATGACTTTCAAATGAATCTCGGATCAGTGTGAGAGAAGACACTTATCCTTAAAAGTATCTTAGGCTTGATGGATTAATTGAGGAGGAAGTAGGCCATGTGTCCTGCACATTAACAATCCTTCTTCTGCAGATAGCAAGAGGCATAATGGAGTAGTACCTGTGGGGAGAGATGCAGCAAAAAACAGTGAATGATTTTCTTGTGTGAAGGAAATCTGTGACAGATAAGATTTGTGCATTGGTGTGCATGTAAGTGCACAGCACAGCCATTACAGTACCTGCAGTAAAAGTGACTTTACATGTATGCGTGACTGTAAGAAGACATGTGAGTCCATATTTGGCTGTCTAAAAATCTATATCCACTCCAACAATAATGGTCTTGACTCCCTAGTGGTCTTGAAAAAAGCCTCACAATCAGCCCCCGACATTTCTGCACGAAACCCAGTGAGGCCAATCCAGCGGCCCTCAGTGATGTCAGCGCTCCTGTCAAAATGAAACACAAACCCAGTTTCTCTTAAAAAGTGGGAGAATATGAAAAAGAAATCATAAGAAATAGCAGAGAGGGTGGTAAGAAAGCCATGACTGAAATTAAGGATTTTTTTCTTTTCTTTTTTTCCGCACAAAAGATCTGAGTGTTTCCTCTTCCATATCCTGATCTTCAGCTTCTCTTTCTTTCACCAGCGTACCGTGGTGAAGAAGCCAGATTGCATGACTAAATAGTCGTGTAGAGCTTACTCTATTTGATATTTATATTCCCATTGAAGTATTCTTGTTCCTGAAGTTTTAATTGGGTGCTAATAAATAAATCATCCAGTCTCTTCCTCAACAGATGTGCAAGTGAGCGTTATGCTGCATAATATCTGCCTGCTTTGCAGGTGTGTGTGCTCGCCTCATGTCACTAGTGCATGGGATGAGATGTACCAGCCAGGCCTCCTTAATCTGGAGTGCTGTGGCTCAGTGAAAGACTACATAACAAACAGAGGGCTATGACAGGCCTCGAGATGGATTTCTGCTCACTGTGACCTGCTTTTTTCTGTGAGAACATTTATTTGTGATATACAGGTCCTAGGTGCAAAAACTCAGGTCGGTGTCACTGGTGTTATCTGAAGCTCTTTTCCGACACATTCTCCCATTAATCTGATGAAAACTGAACTTGTTGGTGTCATGTCTGAACGAGCTGCCGGGTGCTTCTCTGAAAACAAATCTTGATTCCACCCTCACCCGCAGCATTCACAAATCATTCCCAACACAGTACCAGACTAAACTCTAGCACAGCAGCTGCACGTTTTTTCAGGTGCTTAAATCAGATTATCAAAAAACTGTAATACTGTATGTTTGCAAAGGCATGCAGGGGTGTGATGAAGCTTTCCCCACACACACGGCAGCCAGCAGAGACGGCAGTGAGGAAACCATCCACAGGTGAAGTGGAAGTTGATGTGTGGCGATAGCAAAGGGACTCTGCTGTATGCTATCAGTGCAGTGAAACCCTTGAGAGTAAGAAGCCTATCAGAGGTCCCCGTAACACAGGCTGTTCAGTTACTTTGAGCATTCAGAAGAATACAATTTTCCATCAATTTGAACAAATGCACTTTTGATGTGTGACCACAGCAAGCTTGGCATGATAACGGCTTACTTACATTATATAGCATCCGATTACGATCTGGCACAAATGACAAATAATGCTGATGGCATTGGCCTCTCACGCTCAGTTGTGCTCATGTCTACATTAAGCCACAAGAGGTATACACATAAACGTGATCAGTTTCCAAATAAGCTAACGGTATTGCTTTAACGAATAGATCAAGCCACTAATGTTATATAGAGCATGTATGAAAGGGGCTTGGTGTCTGATTTGTTTAGCTTCGAACTTGTTTTTTTTTTTTTTGTTAATTTGCGCCCACTTACAATATAAAAAGTTTCTAAACCTCTCAACGAAAATAGTTCTTTTTTGGAGAAATTATTACTTTCTCTATCTACCTTTCTCTGCCACAAAATCACTGCAGCATGCAGAAAAAAAAACAATATCAAAACAGACTTTCCTGGAAACAGGACAAAACCAATTGGTGAACAGGGCATAACTGAACATCTTAAAATGGACTTCACACACATGTGGCCATACAAAATCACTGCTGCCATGCTTTAGCTCGTCAGTAATATAAATGAGACGATTATTGACCAATTGTTTCTCTGTGTATCTTAATTAAATAATACATGTTTTGGGTTCATGGGGTTCCTTTCATATTGCTTATTGACACTTTAAAAATTGGAGCACAATATTCCTGTGTTTTCTTGTTGAAGCAGAGAGCTCCTTTATTGCAGTTGAATAGGTTGTTTGCCAGAAAAAACTGTGGCAAAAAACAGCCTGCGCAAAACTGCCAGGATGAGTATTCCCACATGAATCATCTAATTCTGACAGTTAGAATTTCCTTTTCAGCGAGGCTTTAAATTGCTTAACAGCTCCAGAACACAACAGTGGGGTTACAGTCAGCCTTAGACTGGAAGGCAAATACAATCCAAACAACTTATTTGTTCAGCTATTCAACATAAGAAAACAAGTTTGGCACAAATTACAAAAAGCAAGTGCAGAGTGTTTAAATTGTTACCTTTTTTCTTTTTCTTTTTGCTAGACAACAAACATGTTTTTTGAGAGAAACACAGAATTCTGAGAAATCACAAAAAAATCCCAGAAAGAGAGTCTATCTGGATGTTTGCTTTGGCAGGCTCTTCATTAATTTGAAATGCATAAACCCATAAACTCAAATCACATTTTATCCTAACGTCTAAGGTATTGTTTGCTATTTTCATGGTAAAATTTGAAAGAGGGGCAAAAGACAATTTATTACAGACTTTGATCATTCTCAGAGTTTTTAAGGACCCAAACAATGGGGTCAATATTTCTTTCTGCCAATTCAAAAATATGTAACCAACCACTGGATGGACCGTTGTTAAATCTGGTGCAGAAATCAGTGGCTGTCAAAATGTTTCACTGATTGCAGCCTGCCAACTGTCTCAGCGTATTTGATATCCATCGGTATTAAATGAAGACTGGTTTATGTCTTCATTCACTTGAAGAATCATATACACCTGTCTCACCTTTGCATTAGGTTTTAGGTTCTTGTTTCTAAACTTGCTAAACCTGCAGACTCTGTAACAACTGGAGCACGTACACCGCAAAGAAAGTAACATCAGCAACACGAGGGGGTTGCAGTTTACTACACGTTTTGCATGCCTGACGTGGATTAAAAATATGGAAATGAATGAGACTCCAACAAAGTCGGAAAAAGTAATTAATTCTAAGGGAATTAACTTCTCAAACTTATATTACACAGGAAGCAGGAAAATGTAGCGTGCAATTTAATGAGACTGTTCTTGTCTTCTGGCAAATTTATAGTAAAACCTTGAAGTGCAAAAGAATGTGCAAATAATAAAAGGAATAAAAAACTTAGTGTGTGTGTGTGTGTGTGTGTGTGGGTGAGTGGGTGTGTGAGCTTTTTGAAAACTGGACGAGGTTTTGTGCTTTTAGTGGACTGTAGAACTTATGTACACATTTCATTATTTAGGTTATGCTATTTCTTTCCGTGGTAAAAGGATAGCTTATCAGTCAATAGGCTCCTTTGAGTCATCACGGACAA
Source organism: Menidia beryllina (assembly GCA_013363375.1). Taxonomy (NCBI): domain Eukaryota; kingdom Metazoa; phylum Chordata; class Actinopteri; order Atheriniformes; family Atherinopsidae; genus Menidia; species Menidia beryllina. The sequence continues at coordinate 1,333,963 of JABUIW010000031.1, read as the reverse complement.
CTATCTTTCTTTTTACCGTTTTTGTTGCGTCCATCGGCTTTCATGGGTGTGAAACTCTGTGTGTAGGTGGAATTGTAAAATGCATGAATTGTTTTTCTTTTGATACAAAGCCATCTTGCCAACCAGGATCCAGGAGAGCTGAGGGCGTTGTATAAAAATGCATGTGCACATGCTGTTTACTACAGCCTCCCACCATGCCTCTCTGACTTTAAACATCTAAACACCTGGAGTCTGAGATGGAATGGCTTGGTTATGGAAGTGGGCAGCAGTCTTTGGAAGATAAAATCCCGCATTGCTGTGAAAAGCCAAATATTGCCAAAAGGCTCTAATGAAAGAAGGGTACATGCTGAGTACAACCAACCTTCTGCCTAGTTAACACAGACTAATAAACAAACACTAGCCCAGCAGTGATGCCCATGCAGTTCAGCAATATTTCCACACTGTGCACTGTCGATGATATTAGAGAAAACATGATAATCTAACATGACAATTTGGTTTATGGCTTTGGCATACAAAAAACAAAGTTTAAAATGCCCCAAAATGGAATTAAAGCAACAGTCAAATGTGCTTCCATTTCGACAATAGGGCCATCATGACAGGGGAGTGAAAAACACATCAGTTAAAAAATAAAAATGCAAAAAAACGTCAAAATTAGGAATTGTCCACATATTACAACTTCAAGCTGGGATATTTATTTACAAAGAAGCTAAAAAATATATAAATCACAAAGTCAATACACAATAAAATTGAGAGTTAAAGAGAACATAATTCTTACCAAACTTGAGGTAAGTCTCTCAAGTGAAGCTTAAGGTGCCATTTAGGTTGCCAGATGAACATTACAGCATGATCCCTGAAAGAAAAAGGATGCCTTAACTTTGTAAAGCAGAGGGTAAGGGCAAGTGGAGAAACTGGATTGAGCAATAAGCATCTTGTGATGCACACACTTCAATACCCACAATTCATGCTTGACTGATAGCTTTGGCCAGAGACAACTGCCTGTGGAGATTTCAGCCTACCTGTCCAGGAGAGAAACAGCAATCTGCCTGGGGGCTGATGCAACTCTGAGGCTCTTTTCATGTGTTAGACCTCTTGTCAATATTGATATTTGTTTTGCAGCATTTATTGTCAGACTGCCCTTTTAGAATATCTTCTTGTTAAGTCAGTCTACAATTGGTTGGAGGTAAAAGGCAGCAAAAGCAGTTGCCTGCATTGAAACTTTTTCTGCAGGATCTTCCGGCGTGGAATCAGCTTTTCAATAGCCGGAGAGAATCTAAATGTGCATCCACAATGGCCTATAAAACGCCCTCTCCTTGAAAAAGTTGGATTTCCTTTCAGATAGTTGAATTACAATGGACTGAAAGCATAATATGAAATTTTTGTCCAGCGATGACAAAAAGATATTAATGCCTACACCAGACTCAACTCTGCTTATTAAAGTTTAATTCTGGATAAAAGCGAAGAAGCAGCACTTAATGTTGCTGCCAGCAAGGAACAACTTTTACAAGAGAAACAGAGACGTAGGAGTCAAGGCCAATGCTTTGCAGAATCGATAACTGAAATGGTGATCAAGTCTTTTTCTGTTTTCCAGAAGTGTTTTAGCGTTGTCCCAGTCATTGCATGATCATACATTATAAGTTTAAGTATAGGTTTTATTACAATTTTTACTATTGCTTCTTGCCAACAGGTTATGGTGTTTATGTATTCCAATGTCTTGTTATTCTGTGTAAATGTTGATCTAAGATCATAAATAGAAGCAAAACATTAATTGGCCAAATGGTTATATGATAAATAATACCACAATAGAAAGCCACTGTACACTTTCCATCTGCTGTTCATCTTTCCCTGCTCAGACCATTGTACTCCATCAAAGGCACACATGTTCCTGCTTATTAATTTGAAATCATTTGCTGCACCGCGAGGGAGAGATAAATGCCAGGTGCAGAGACAGGGCAGTGTTGAACCTATAAAAACTATTAGAGAGCCCTCATCCTCACCCTTTTTGGCATGGCCTGATAATAACCTTACATTGCGCAGGCAAAGCCAAATCATGAGAGAGTAAGGTGTTTCTCTCTCTGGCTTTATCTGCCTTCTAGGCCATGCAGTTGAATTAGGGACACTGCACACACACACAGGCTAAGACACACATTTCCACAAAGGTAACTGTACAGCAAACTTGCGTAGATACACCAACTGCCTGCCCTAGGGCCCACACACCAACCCCCTCCCACCCATGTCAAAATGCCACTGCAAATCTTGTAAAGGCCATGAAAAGATGGCATCAAAATGGCGTTATCCCTCTGGACAAAAGAATGCTAGAACAAGTCCAGAGTTAATAATGACAACATGGAATATTTATAGAACAGCAAAGCAGGTGAAGTAGGCCAACACTTGTTTTTTTTTCTCTAAACATGTTAAGTGTTGTAAAAGCTTTGCTCTTGGCAAAATGAAATCTAACATCAACAGTAGTTGTTTGTGAACAGCTGCTTACCAAAAGGCATTTCTCTGACGCTGTGTAGCTCAAAGCTAATCCTTCTCATTGCATCATATGTGATTTTGATGCTATCATAGCACATTGTTTGATCTATGAACAGAATTATAGAGCTCTTCTGCTCCAAATGAACACAGAACATGTGATTAGAAACATGCCCACAACCAGGGATTTTTATGATTGATAAAAGAATAACTGTCATTCAATTACACAATGTTTTTCTGAGAGGGGGTTAGAACAAGTTACACCGAACAAGTTCACCAGACCATCACAGGGCGACACAGAGACAAGCATGCATGCACACTTTCACTCCAGTTAACCTAACAAGCATGTTTTTGGAATGTGGGAGAGTGAGGGAGAGCCCACGCATACAGAGCGTGAACATGTAACTCCACACAGAAAGGCCCCTAGTCCCCCGGGATTCAAACTGGGAACCCTCTTGCTGTGCAGCGACACCGCAACACCGTGCAGCCCCATAGGGAATGATATGCATATTATTTCAAATGCATGCATAAAAAAAGAGAGAAACACTTTAAAGCTGCCCTGCCTCCCATTGAGCTGATTTGCCACAAGCTGAATTGTACCTAGTCAACCAGAGGAAGCCCAGAACAAACGAGCTGAAAGAGGCAGGGTCATGTAGCGGTGTCTGGAACACTTTGGTCAGTAATCCAACGGGCCTACTGTTCATGTCAACAAAGACAAGGAGAGTTACTCAAATTAAATGCCAGGGCCACATTCTAACTGTAACTTAAGTGTGCATGTAAACATACACACTCAGTGGGAAGAGATTTTTCAGTAATTCTGAATGCTTCAAAAACAAGAACGACAACAGCAATGTTGTCAGTTGACCCTGAACCCTTTTAAGGCTTGTAAATGAGTTCCAGTGTTCAGAGGTATATAAATGATCAGACAAAAGACATTCAAGACCCACAATTAACAAAGTTGTTCTGAGGAGTCACAGTCATTGAGTCTGTAACGTTGAACTTCATGTTGCTGTGCTTCGTTGAGCTGAGCATTGATGTTTAGCCTTCCTTGACACTGCTGCACTTCTTTAAAGGGACTTTTTAAAAAGATACATTCAAAAGTTTTAAAGGGCTCAGGTATATTTGCATGAGCACATACACACACAGCTCTCACAGCTGAACCTGACTCATGCCTTTAAGAAGAGAAGACTGGGTTGGAGACAAAGTGACAGAGCTACCCAAGACCAACAGATGGCACATTATTAGGGGTGCAATAGAAATGGATCAGGATGAGAAATGTCCAAGGTTCATGCTAGATCAATGCACAAATCACTGAGGCAAACTCCTTTGTATAACAACCATTTCCACTTTGTTCCCGGGTCAGGGGTCGGCTTATCATAAAACTTGGACTCGGCTTTAGCTACATTAAACAGAATTCCATTCATTCATTCATTCATTCATTCATTCATTCATTCATTCATTCAT